>WSUE01000010.1:0-343823 GCA_019633535.1 Tulasnella sp. JGI-2019a
GCTTAGAGTCGCGACAGTCAGAGGGGCAGTGAATTAAGATTCCGTCTTCGAAAGCCGTTGCTACCTACAAGCAACGCCCGAGGTAACACCTCAGGATATTCGTTTGTTGGCCGACGTGGGTGTCAAACAATCCGAACATGAGCGTGTCCACTACCCCGTGCTTAGATTCTTTCTTCCAGATCGTTCTTGGCTCATTATTGATGGTCCAAACCCTTCAGCCGCCATCCAATATCATACATCGTGCATGATCGAATATGCACCGCAGAGTCTACGGCTAAGACAAGTTTGGAGTCGTGACAGTCAGAAGCCTTTGGGCCGTGTCCGGGCATATGATGTCGTTACTCACACGGAGAGGCGTTTGTATCTCCCCTTTTCTGAATCGTGCCGTTGTCCATCCTTCAGCCTCATCCGGTGCGCGCCCCGCCGCGTCTTAGAAGGGTCTCGGTGCTTTGATCCTTCAGAACTGCATCAATACTCAACAAGGCCAACCCCTCCCACGGAACCACCGTGGAGGGGCCCTTAAAGCAATCCAATGGACAAGTTTGTACTCATTACGCAGTGTCCCCTGTGCTAATGACAAACCCCGTAAAGGCAAAGATGAATCCAGCGCGGCTGCATAAACCACCTTGGTCGCTGCTCGACGACGACCAAGAATATTGGAATCATTCAATTTGGAAAACAAAGTGGCGGTAGTGACAGGAGGTGCTCGTGGATTCAACACTTTTCGTCCGAGCTTTTCCAGAGCCGTGAGTATTCGCCGTAGCATGCACCGCCCTCATCCAACTAGGCCTGTATCTAGTGGATGCACAGCGGTCGGTATTGTAGATCTGAGACGAGATGACGCAGATAAGACAGCGAATGAGCCGAGGCAAGAGTTCAGTGAATTCCAGATACTGCCCTGACCTTGATTACCTTCGGAATTCAATCGCTATTCGCTACACTCTGATAGAGCAAGACCGCGTGCAGCATGACGTTCAAGGGTACTCCTATGATGTCTCGAACGAAGAGAGCGCTAAGGTGGCGATGCAAGAAGTAGTCGACCGCTGGGGCACCATAGATGTGCTCGTTGCATCCGCTGGTTCGTTTGGTCCTTCTTTAGAGTCTGAATGAATGGCTGGTACTCGCTGACCGTTGGCCTACTACTTGATCCTTTGCAGATATAGTGGAGAACTATCCCGCTATCGAGTATCCCACCAGCCGCATACTGGAACTGTTCGACATCAACTTCCACGGTGCCTCTTTCAGTGCCAGAGAAGCTTGTCACATCTTGTGAGGTATCAGAACTGATTGTGAACCGACAGATTGTCGTTATACCTCAGGTAGACGACACTGTGTGATTGAACTATAGGCATATCTTGACTTGTGGCTTCGGACTCCTTATAACTTGTCCAAAGCAGGTGAGCCTTGATTGCGACATCCACAACGACCGCAGTTCATAGGTGAAGGACATGCCATTTCATAGCCATCAAGCATATGGCGGCATCACTGGCCGTGGAACGGGCACCTCATGGCATTCGAGTCAACGCCTTGAGGTGACGAAGGTTTTCGATGACGATATCATCTGGGTCCGGACCATTTCTTCATGAACAGTACTGGGTACATGCTGACCCCTCTAACTGCTGCCATGTTGGAGAAAGATCAGGCTTCGAAGGTCTCGCATTTAGTTGCAGGGAGTGGTCTGAAACGATGTTGCTGACGACCCGGATCCTACAAGAGAAATGGGAGAATCTGACGCCTATGGGCAGGATGGGCGATCATGACGACCTAAAGGCGGGTCGACTTGTCTCTTGCCGAGGGACTTGATAATAGTGACAACCTAAGAAACAGGGCGTCATCGTTTACATCGCCAGTGATGCGTCGAAATTCACAATAGGCGCGGAGCATCAGGTAGACGGCTCCTTGGCCGGCGAAGATGCTTCTTGACTTAACGGCACTTCCTTTGCGGGCTTATACTACCGTATGAAGCGAGACCATGTATTTCCGCGTAAAGAGTGGTGTGAAATCAGATCATCCTGAGGCCAGCCAAATTTTCGGACGTGTGACCGTCAATCATCGTACTTCTGCTTCGTTTGCTTTGAATGCATGTCAGCCAAACTGTGGAAGGGTGGGAGGTTTTCGATATAGATACCTCAAATTTGTCCTTCAGTTCTTTAGCAGCCTCACGATTGCGCTTGGTCCGATCAATCCTCTGAAAGAGACGACTCCGACGTTTCAGACGGGGAGAGTTGTCATCATATCCGAACTTACGTACCTCTTGTCTCAAGCACTGAGCTAGAGCAGTTTCGTCTTTATTGCAGGTTCCCAAATACCTGCCAAAGAAACCAGATTCGTGGCATTTCTGGAGCTGTTCGATCAGGTCCTTACAAGCTGGGTGGGAACGAATCCAATCCGAGGTCAGCTTTTTTCGGCAAGAGATGAAGTGAGAGCAGCGGCTTTACTGACCTCCCATCTTCCCTGGCTCTGTCAGATGCACATGCATCTTTATTTCTGACGATTATGGGGATTGTTCGTTGTTGGTTATAAGAGGTCCACGGCGTTAGCCGAAATTATTTCCGCTCCATTTCTTTCGAAAGGCACAAACACCACATACATATATCAGATTCAAATTACATATAGTTACAAGTAATTCGATCATATTTAAGGGACGAAATCTATCAATGATGAGCAAAGAACGATTTGAGAGGCCAGGATGTCAGAAGAGAATCTAGTTGCAACAAATCCCGATTCTGATAGGCTACACGCTAGCAAACAGCCAACGCCACCGCGCTTCCCGTTGGTCTAGTCCCTGTTCTCCTTTCAATCCTCTGTTAGATTCTTTGAACATCTCGATCACGCGCTGAATCCGTAAAGTGTCATGAAATCACTCAAAGCTCTATAGAATTACCCAGCTGACTGTGGTACGTTGAATATCAGCTCGATCTCTCCGTATGGGTACGCTGTCTTAGCTGCAAGCGCCGTTACGCACCTGTGTTTCCACAACGAGTTCAACATACCCGACAACACTCAGACCACTATGCAGCGCAAACACCTTGACATCGAGGTGGTCATCCTTTCAAATTGTAAACGAGACGTACAACAGGGATATTCATATGTATGATCTACAAAAAGAGGGATAGTCCGGATCATTGAAAAGGTGTTAGAACATAGTGTCAATCCGAGGGCTCAAGGTACTGTGAATGGTGTATCAAGCTCGTAGCCTGATCGAAGTCCTGCATGGAATCTCGCGGCGTTGCTTGTAGGTAGCAACGGCTTTCGAAGACGGAATCTTAATTCACTGCCCCTCTGACTGTCGCGACTCTAAGCTTATCTTAACTATCGATTCTATGGCGCACGGCAATTGAGTTGGAGGCTAAAGGATCTAGACCATCAACGATGAGCAAAAGCACAATTTGAAAGGAGGATGTCAGAGGAGAATCTGAGCACAGGGAAGTGGACACACTCACGTTCGGGGCCGTTTTAAGATCGACGCCAGTCAACGAACGGAATCGTCCGAGGGGTTGCCTCGCAATGGGAACGGAGTGTCAACCAATCGTAGTATCATCGGTGCGCCCTAGGCAGCGGCACCCCTCCCCGCCAAAACACCGCGAGGAACCCCAACAGGCGATTCATTTGTTGACCGAAGGAGAGAGGAGGATTTAGCTCGGTGGCGGCTCAGTACGTCGGCGACGTGATGGCGAAGTGCAGGAGAAAGCGACGTAGAAGGAAATGTAAACGGATCGTTGGGCTCGATTAGTGATTGCTCAGGCGGTGCAGAAGGGTCATCGAAACTCACGTTATGAAAGTGCTAGATCACTTGGCGCCTCCCGCAGTCGCAGGGTTACCGGCGATCTCGAGGAACACCCCTCCGACGGAACCGATGGAAACCGCTCCTGCCTCTGCCGACTGCAGCATTGACGTTGTCAAGGTCATACTCTCGAGTAACGGCTCCGTATCAAGTGGTGTGCCCACCGGTTCTGCGTTATCACGTGGTTGTAAATCTCAATCGTCATTTTATCAGCTCCAGACGCTCCCAGTACTCCGGGTCACCCTCTGCCAGTAGGTACGGGGTCCGTGAAACGCAAACGCGGGGTCTCGGCATCCGGTCCTTTTGGCATCGCGGCTGACGATGGATCGAGCACAAAACGACGGAAAGTAGGTCTCTCGGCAAACGCCAGAAGGGGCAAGGGGAAGACAGCATGATCATTCAATCACTCAAGCGGGCTACTGCCAGCTATGTCAAGTCGGCTTGGAGTGTAGCGCTTAGGTAGAGGGGAGGACGGAAGCGTAGCGAGGAACATGGAAATAGTTCGAATATGGTTATTGATTAACTGTATCTGTTGTTCAAGTCAACAATAGAAGTCTGAGTTTGTGTGACTCTGAGAATCAGGCGAATCCATCCATCAATGGGTGATGGCGGTCCATGACATAGACATTTAGGATACGCTTATCGCGGCGAGTAAAAGAAGCGGGGTCCCTGCGCGCTGCAGAGGGAAGTCTCTGCCATACAGGACATGAGTTGCAGGTAACGGTATTCACGAAGGCACAATGGAGTTGAAGATTGGTGCATGCTGCCACTCTGAACGTCAACCATGTCAAGTCTGAAGGAAGGCGGAAATCGGGAGAATAGGGTGAAGGAGTACTAATACCTCTAACTTAGGTTCTTTGCGTAATATTCGCAGGTGGAGCCGCTGGTCAAGAAGCGGAGTTATCAGGAGATAATGGTGTTGATCATGCATTTTCAACTTGACTGCGTTATGTCAGGGTTGATGGCTCAGCCGAAAAACAAAGTCAGGAAAGCAGCCACAGCCACCAAGAGCATCCCTTCGACTTCCTTACCCGGCGCTAGCTCATTAACCAAGCGGAAGCACAAGAGGGATCCCAAGTCCGCAGCTCCAAGAGACTCAGAACGACATCCTGTGAAGAAGCCGCCAAAGTATACAAAGCCGAAGACCAAGCGGGTAGAGGAACAAGCTACCAGTTCATCAGAAGGGCCAGATATGGCTTCTAACGCGAGTGCTACTACTGCTATAAATGGCCTCGGTGGTGACTACGTAGCCTTTGAGAGGGAGGAACCAACAGCGCGCCCAGAACGTAGCTATAAGGGCAAAGGTAAAGCATACCAAGGTGCGAATGGTGATGTAGCCACCCACCACAGCAACAATGGCTTGACGCCTTGGGCTGACAAGGTGGACTGGGACGATTGCATTAGTGCTGCAGAGATGTAGGTTGCTTTCTTACTTGCCGGAGCGCTCGAGCTAACGGGGGATCACGTTTTGTCATAAAGGCTTCACTGCGAGGTCGAGGCTTTCGTAGATTGGATGTCTCCTCGGAGGGAGGAACATGAATTGCGCACGCTTGTAGTGGAGCAGATCCGGCGAGCTGTGCAGAAGACGTATCCCAAAGCCGAGGTCACGGCTTTTGGGAGTTATGAGACAGTTTTATATTTACCATCGGGGTGAGCGTCAAATCCAATCGCCGTTCTGGAGCGTATCATGCTCATATAACTGTATGTATGACCAGCGACTTGGACTTAGTGCTCACAATCCCGGATGTAACCGATCCACTAAAGATCTTATTCAAACTGCCCAACATTATTACTAGGAATGAAGTTGGCAAGGCGATCACCGTCATCTCCAAAGCCCGAGTTCCAATCGTCAAATTCACCTCACTAATTGGTGTGGCATTTAACTATGGCGGGTACGATATTTGCTGCTTTCAAACTGACCAATGGATGGGCATCCAATTATAGGAGAATTTGCGGTGGATATTTCCATAAATATGACCTCTGGCATCACGACCGGCCAACTTGTGAATCGCTTTCTCTCCTATCACCCAGCCCTGCGGTATCTCGTCATCGTTGTAAAGACCTTTTTGAGTCAACGTTTGATGAACGAGGTACACAGCGGTGGTTTAGGAAGCTATAGCATAACCCTCATGTGTCTGAGCTTCCTCCAGGTATGTGTGTATGTGATCCATAGCTAGTGCCGAGTGCTCATTATTACTTATCTCATTTCAGATGCATCCGAAGATACGGAATGGCGAGATTAATCCTATGCATAATCTGGGAGTCCTCGCTGTCGAATTCTTTGAGTTCTACGGTCATTATTTCCAGTATGAGACGGTTGGTATCTGTCTGCGGAACGGAGGGTGCTACTACCGAAAAGATGATAGAGGATGGGCGAAGCTCAACAAGCCCTCCCTTTTATCAATCGAAGACCCAAACATGGAGAGTACGTCATGAGATCGCGATCTACTTGAGATATGGCATTCGGCGCTGATAACCTGTTTGACAGGCAACGACGTGTCAGGTGGCAGTCATGCCATTGACAAAGTTCGGAGAACCTTCGCCGGAGCCTTCGAGGTTTTAAATGCCACGATGATACAGCGATCCATGGAGATAGGGTCTCGGAAGACACCGAAAGGGAGTCGATCCATCCTCGGTACCTTAGTTGGCGTGTCCCAGACGGTGAGTTGGATGCGAGAAACAGTCGCTAGTGTATCTAAAGACCTATTCTGATCAGATGTATGACCGGCGGAGAGCAATATACGACATCTACTGGAGCGGTACGCTTCAAGACACACTCGGAATGCCCGTGCGGCCGGCACCGCCGATACCACGCCCCCCGAAGCATCCAGCCACGCGCCATACTGAAGACTATATTTCCTTGGCCTCCGATTCCAGTAGCCTGGCCACGCTCCCCGCATCTAAGGCAGCCGCGAGCAGCCAGCCTATGGCAGACGAAGGTCAAAGAAAGCGCAAGCGAAGCCCTTCAGTCGTTCCTCTAGAGGAGCGCGAGAGCGCATCACCTCAAAGAGCCAACGGTGGTGGTGAGGAGGATGAAGGCGAAGACAGTCGATATGGGGCTGTTCAACCCAGGCAGCGAAAACGGAAATCGGTGATCGACATTGTTTTCGTGTCAGATGACGAAGCGAGCGATGGCGTTGAGATGGTCACGAATGTTGTGAGTGTCAGCACCAGTGACTATTCGTCTTCCTCCGATGCAGCGTTCGGTGATGAATCCGACATGGAAATTTCTTCTGGGGTGGAAGGCTGAAATAGACAAGCCGGGACAAGTGCCATCGCCTCTACCACCACCACCACCACCACTTGGCTCATCGGATAGCAGTACGAGACGAGCTGTCCGGCGAGAGTTTTGGCGGGCTAAAGCGGGAGATTCTTCAGCATTAGAAGAGAAGGGAGACGAGCTACTGTGATGTCAACCCTGATCCTGATCGCGCGAAATGTTTAAATTGCAAAACGCGGGTTTCTGCCATCTTTATCTCTTCCTTTTTTACCTACTTGTTATTGCGCACTAGTCGTAAGTTAGGCTTCGAGGCACATAGGCAATGTGAGGCGTAAACTGATTCCAGTCTAAAGATATTTGGCGATGTCGCTCAGCGAACGGATCGCTGCCCTCAACAAACGTGCCCAGCCACCGCTGGCGCAACATTCCGCCCCCCAAACCGGCGCCATCCCCTCTTCTAGTAATGGTTCTAAGTCCGTCAAAGACAAGGCAGCACGATTCGATCATCTCGGAGCAGCCCCAGCTCCGCGTGGCTCGTTCGGCTTGGGTGCTCCAGTCGCGGCTAGTCAGAAAAGCAACCGCGAGCTTTATGGCAATCGTATCCCTAGCGCGAGCGTCGGCAAAGATGGCAAGCTCGCGCATTCTGGCTCTGCAACCAGCCTCCGAGCCGGAAGCCCTGGTCCTACCCACTCCCTGCGAGCAGCACAGTCGAATCCATCGTCACCGTCACCATCTCATAGCCGTACATCGTCGTTCGATTCGAATGCGGGCTCTTTGATCGGGGGACGCGCACAGGCTGCAACGCCGGCTGAGCCGTTGACGGAAGCCGCAGTCGAATCATTGGGTGCAGCAGTTCGCCGTACGCCCTCTGGTGGAGCGCAAGCCTTCCAAAGCGTCCCTCCGTCCGTCTTTGCCGGCGAAAAGGACGCGTCGTCATCTATCGCGGTAGAGGCTGATGAAGCGTCTGTTGCGACCCAAAGTGTGGACGTGAATATCAGCGGGAAAGCTTCGCCTAGTCTCACCAGCAGCACAGTATCGGAGAGCGTCCTGAAGGAACCCCCACCGGTCATTACTTCCCCCGAACTCAGCGATGGGTCGGAAGTCGCGCGAGCCTCGTTGGATACGGAGTCGTCATTCGCAACAGCTCGTTCCGCATCTAGCGTGATCCCTCCCGATTCGTCCCAGACCCCAGGGATACCTACCATCACTTCGAGCGAGCATCTGGCCATGCACCCCGTCGTTGAGCCCTCTGTGGCACCGCTCCCCTTGTCGTCACATCTGTTGGAGACACTTCAAGTGAACGCGTCAGGTGAAGCTTCGCCATCGCGTTCCGTCGTGGTGGAGATTGGTAGTGGCGGGGGCAGTCAATCAGATGATATTGCGGAAGCTTTGGAGGGAGTGGACTTGTCAGAGAAAGCATTGGATGCGACTGTGGCAGCCGGTGGCGCTGGGACTGGGGTCGATGCTGACGTGGACCTTGACGTCCGACCAAATCTCCGACTCCAGGCGCCTGTCCTACCTCTGTCGTCGGCGCACTTGAAGTCCCTCAATATTCAATCTTCGCTCGTGCCTTCTTCGGGCTATGATACTCCGCGTTCGATGGCAGTCGAAGTAGGGGATGGCAGTGTTGATGGCAGGTCTGTTCGGGAGATCTTCTCGGACGAGAACCCCATCGATGAGGAGTACATCACGTCGGAGGGCCTCAGCGATATGCATACTCCGCCCGGCTTGCAGATCGACCTACCAGGCGACGGGCCGAGGCCAGGTACAGCGTCGCCTCGTCTTTCATCACCTGTCAAGACCTCCGGGAGGAGTAAAGGATCCCCAGTGACGCCGACAAAGAGATTGGGTACCCCTGATGGTGCCGCTCGCAAGTCCTCTCTTTCGACCCTCTCGATACCAGGCACTCCGTCCGATGTCGTCGATATGACCACACCCATCGCGAATCCCTCTGAACTCCCGGACGAGCACCTCACTCCCCCGGCGGTAGAGAGGTCACGCGAAGAAGTAGAGCTGAACGTACAACCTTTCCCAGCGCCGAGCTTCAACGGTACGACGACCCATCCTTTCGAATGAAGCCCGTATTGTCATTGTGCCCTTCGTTGATATGTGTTTTCTTCCCACTTTTATAACCCTTTGAATGTCCTTGGGATGTGACTCTAAACAACAGATGAAAAATCGAAAATGTTTGCGTTATCTCCTGGGGGAGGTGGTCGATCGCCCACAACGACGCGTGAACGTCTCTCTCCTTCGTTGATTTCGCGCAAGACTCTCCCTACCGTGGTCTTTCCTCCTTCCTCCGCGAAAGGCTATGCGAACAAGCCTCTGCCGCCGCCACCGCCACCAACGCCACCTATGCAGCCTGATACGCCCATGATTATTCAAGCGTTCCCGACGATTCCAGGGCGACCCGCGGTCCCTTCGCCTGAACGTCCATCTCTCATGTTCCCGACACCTACTCGCCAGCGTGCGAGATCATCCTTCGGTTCTGCACCGTCTAGCCCACTGTTGACACCGACGGGAGTCAGCCGGCACGACCGCTCGCCGTCCCCATCACCAACAATCGCCGTGGATGGGTCGCTCGCACCCCCTTCTCCTCGGTACGCTGGCCAGTCCCAATTGCCTTACCTGAAGCCGCGGCCACAAACGACTTATGATGGAGAGAGTCCTACTATTGCCGCCCCAACACATCAAGGGCGGTCCGTTTCGGTGTCGAGCTTACAGGAGCCGGTGGTCAAACGACGCCCCAAAAAGCCAAAGTT
This sequence comes from Tulasnella sp. JGI-2019a, assembly GCA_019633535.1. Taxonomy (NCBI): domain Eukaryota; kingdom Fungi; phylum Basidiomycota; class Agaricomycetes; order Cantharellales; family Tulasnellaceae; species Tulasnella sp. JGI-2019a. The sequence goes on from WSUE01000010.1 coordinate 9,767, forward strand.
GGTGCCAGGTGTGTGGATTGGGGATGATGATGTTCGCGACGAGGACGATGAGGAGACTGGTTGGGCCAATATCGTGGTCACGAAGCATGTTCTTGGGTGATTCATGGCTCTTCGTTTCCCTCTCCCCTCTTCGCCTTCTTCCTTCGCCTCCGTCGTTCTCCCTTCTTAATCTGAAGCACCTTTTGGGGTGAATATGAATGCTCTCCTTTTACTCTCCGCCTAATTTCCTTCTCCTCGTCTACCTTCTACCTACTTTTACTCGCGTCTCCCTTGGTTACTTACTCTGTCACTGTTTTCAAGTCGGACACATCTCTCGCATCCATCACATTGTACATACTCTCTCACCTCCCAAAAATAGCATCAGCCTTTTTCCGGAAGTAATTCCGAGGGTGGGTCAGCGAGATTGCGTAAGAAAGATGAGGTACATTGGTATTATGGCCCTGAAGACCTTAATTCGAAGTTATCGTTCCCAAAGAGTCCGCCTCCTCCACTCTTCCTTTCCATCATGGACTCCAAAACTCTGGTCGTGCCCACCCACACTACCCAGCCTACTACCGTCCCCCTCTCAGCGCTCAACCGTCTCCGCGACGTCGTCAACACTGCTATTCAACAGCGACGGATAGTTTTTCTAGCGCTCGTCGTAAACTTCGGTGCACTGTGAGGCTGTGTGGTTGGCACCCTTGCAGTCATCCCCCTTCCCCGTTACTCATTCGTCACCTTTGATTTCAGGCTATTTGGCTATGACTCTGGCATAGCTGGAGCCACCATAGTCTTGCCCTCGTTTCAGAGGACTTTTGGGGTCCGAGGGTCCGCCAAACAGGTCGCCAACACCTCATCAAATATCGTGTCGATTCTCTAGTGAGTCAGTCCTCACTTAAAGTATGGTAGTAGAGCTGATTATTCCTTCAGTCTCGGCGCGTTAATTGGCGGCCTGGTGGCATCAAGGACATCCTATCAACTTGGCAGGCGTAGGTCCCTATTGATTGGTTGCATCTTCTTCATAGTGGGCGGGATCGTACAGACAACCAGTACGAATGTTGGGCAGATATACGCGGGACGGGGTAAGCACCTACTTGTTAACCTAACCACCGAATTGGCGAAAACCGTCCTTTTTTTAACCCCCATCCAGCCCTCGCTGGTGTGGGCACCGGGACCGTATCTCAGGTGTCTCCCATATTTGTGAGCGAATGTGCCTCAAAACGTCACAGGTCGGTCGCGGTTGCAATGTTTCAACTGTGCTTGGTATGCTGCAATTTTCCTGCTTCGGAGGCCGTCGAGGAATTTTGCTGACAAGCTCGTGTGCATAAGGTCATTGGTGGCATGCTGTAAGATCTCATCTCATTCACCGGCAAGTTCCGAATTCACTAACGCGGACTTTTCTACTCCATCTCCAGGGCGTACTGGACAGGGTACGCACTCCTCTTTCACCATGTCGTCCATACGTTAACATGTCCATTTTCGTCTCCCAGTTACGCTGTCAGCATACACGTAGATCCCACAACTTCGCGACAATGTTAGTACTCGACATCTTCCTCCAATCTGGTTCGAAGGCTTGAACCCATTCTCCTTTTGTTTATCAGGGCGCATCCCAATCGGGCTACAGCTCCTTCCGACAGGTCTCTTCACCATAGGACTGCTTTTCCTTCCAGAATCCCCCCGCTATCTCGCATTCCAACAAATCGCAGACGAAAGGCGAAGACGATCCCAGGGTCTAACGGCGCTAACCAGGTTCCCGGTCGATCAATACACGCGTGATTCGATCAAGGATTCCGAGGCTTCACCTACGCCCACTCCGGCAAGGGAATCTGAAGCTGCCGTCTCGTACCTCGCTAATAATGGCACTTCGCCGCACTCTACATTTGCGGGAGAAGCCGTTCGTGACGATTATCCCAAACCGAGGGCTAACCACCTGATCAGCGTATTCACGAATTGGTTGGTTCGCGGCCGGAAACACCAACAGCACGATCCACTCGCCCCTTTGTGTGCTTTGGCGTACCTCAGAAACGTCCCACTGACTTCACCGTACCTCAAGACCGAGATGGCTGAGATCTACGCGCAGTTGGACGAGATTGAAGAAGATAAGAATCAAGGACGTACGACGTGGAAAGCACTCCTAGCGAATCGAAGCGTGAGGAAGCGGTTCGCCGTCGCTGGTTTCATCGGTAAGGGCGCTCATATACTCCGCTTCTCTGGTTCTTCCCTTACGACCCAAAAATAAATAATATCCTCTTCCACCAGGGACATGGCAAATTTGGACGGCCCAGAATGCTATCCTTTACTACGCGTGGGTCCAAGCCAGTTCGCTTTTCGTTGCACAATCCAATCATATCTAACCGATGGGTTTGCATCTGTGATAGCCCTACCATCTTCATGTCTATCGGGTTCTCGTCAAGTAGCACTAGTCTGCTGGCCAGTGGAGTATTCACATGCCTCAAGGTGACTACGCGTTCGGTGCCTGCTAATTGGACTATCGAGCATTAAACCTCGAACTGAATAATAGGTACTCTCGACAACGGTGGCACTAGCTTTCACCATCAACCGCTTTGGACGTGTGCAAGGGCTAACAATCGGGGGTATCCTCCAAGGCATCATCTTCTTTGTGAGCCCGTCCGATCCCACTGTTGAAATACACGGCCGAGCTGAGGGGATCCGTCACTCTGGATACTAAGATCATAGGCATTATACTCGCTACGTATCCTTTAGACCCCACGCAGGACGATCCTGCCCCGGCGAACTTTGCGATGATGGCGATGATCTACGTTTACGTGTAAGCGAAAGCGGGCGTTGATCTCACCGCGTGGCCCTGGATACTGAACGTTTGCTCGCTTCCTTCTTTCACCTTAGACTCGTGTACTCCTTTACGCTTGGTGAGCACCTCAAAAGAGGGCATGATGATGGTACCCCCTATTCGTTAGATTTTGATACTTGACTTCACGAATAGGCCCATTGCCTTGGGTTTACTCGAGCGAGCTCTTCCCGCCCCATATTCGCGACGCCGGCCAATTGTTGTTCGTCGCGTTGACTTGGATCAATAATTATGCCGTCGCCAAATTGACGCCGATTGGATTCGTGAGCCGCTCCCACATCCGCTTGCCCTCGGCCTGATATATATATTAAAACCATTGGTTTGATAGGCGGATATTGGGTAATGTCCTTCTCTTCCTCTATTACGATCAAGTAAACGTGATTGATTGACTCGGGCGGTATTCATCGTCGTTGCGATCATCAGATGGAAGTTGTGGATGGTTTGTAAGTCTGACACGCTGATCCTAATATGGCTTACGGGAACGATGAGTCGATGTTGATGCGCTCTTTTACCTTGCAGATGGAACGGTGTGTAGATCGACACTCTAGGTGTTGGTGGTACAGTGCACTGACCCTTTCTTCATTATTGTCGCATCGTCATACAGTTGAACATGTGAGTCCCTTCACCGTATCCAGCTGCGAGGCTTCAAACTCACCCGGTCAACGGAACGTTTCCTTACAGCGCCGGCGGCATCGTTTGTTGGCTGTTCTGTCCAGAGACCAAGGGGAGATCGATGGAAGAGTATGTGCATCATCAACGTATTTCCACGGTAGACTCTCACTCACACTCCCCGATCGTGTAAAGAATCGATATCGTCTTCGGTGCCATCACGCAGGAGCAACGTTCATCGAACGTCGCAAAAGTCCTAGGATATGAACAAAGTCGGATGACGAGGAACACCTCAGACGACAGCCCAGAAAAATAAATTCCTTCTGCCGCTTTTTTGGTCCTTATTTTTCTCATCTTTCTCTCGAATTTGGGACATTGTTACATTACACTCTGATTAGTACAGCCACTAGATCATGGGAAGACATTGCAAAGTCTATGGGGATAGATAGATAGATATGAAATATACGGTGGCTGGATCAGTACATGAATGGCTTCAGGTCGTCTTGCGTCGAGAAGGTGAAGGTGGCGGATCCTCGTCGGTAATAACTGAACGCATGCGTTTGACAGATCTCGTAATTGTGACGCGCGGAGATGGCGCAGCATTCTGGGCACTGCCCTCATCATCGCAGGGGAGTTTGCTGAAGTCTTCTTCAGCCTCGTCTTCGCTTTCGACCTCGTTTACCCTAGATTTCTTCCTGGACTTCGATTTATCGGCGATGTCCTCGACGAGGCAGAGTTCCACTGAAATGCCCGATCGAATCATCACGTCGATCCACACCTGATGGTGCAAGGGAGCAATCAGAATATATTCTAGATGAGGCTAACTCGACCGAAGAACAGAGATGGACTCACCTTTTGGTTTTCCCTGAGGCTATCGCCCGGGCCCTTGACTTCAACAAACATACTCTTCTTCTCGCCAGCCTTCCAAACAATGAGGTCGGGCACGCCAGATCCGCGGTTACCGTAGTCCTCACACAGCAGTCGGCATATTACGCTCAAACCCACTCCACCGATGCCCTCGAGTAGCAAACTGTGTCAGACATGGTGTGAAGACAATCCGAGACAACATAGCATACCTCGGCTATCTCCAGTGTATCGTCCAGGGAAAAGTCATCCCAGCGAACCCCAACCGCCCATGTCCGCTGCGGTCGCTCCCGCTCATCCACCTCGACGATAAACTCCAGACCCTGACCATCTTCGATCATTTTCAGACGTTCCTCAATCGCATCCGTGCGAGACGAATAGAAAGTGTCATGGACCAGATCCAATGGGCCTGTCTGGAACGCAGTTTCGAAAGTCCCTGGTATCGAGAGGTCGAAGAGGACAGGCCAGAAGAGCATCGTGAACATGTGGACGATGATCCGGCCCTCTGCATGAAAACTTGGAATAAGGGACAAGATTCAGGAAGCTGCAGTAAAAGCCAAGATGTAACAAGATGTACCCTTTGAAGCCTAAACCCTCATAATGCTCCAAAGCAAGCTGCTCGACGCTGACTTCTCCATCGCGGCCCTTCCAGACACTTTTCCCAGTCAGATGTAGTTGAGCTACGGTGTCATGATTATCCTTCCCAGGTATCTGTTCTCCTGATCCTGGCCGCTTGGAAGTTGATCCAACTGATTTTGTTGGGATAGGACAAAACGATGCGATGCTCCCTCGACCCGAGACGGGTGGGACGCCCTTTCCCTTGCCTTTATTCGTGCTAGGTCCTGCCGGCGCAACTAGCGGAGCCCGAGCACCTGGAGTAGATTCTGAGAGTGGCAAGGACACGATGCGCTGGCCCTTCATCTTAACTCTCTTGGCACTTTTGAGATAAAGGTTAGACTGGTGTCGTTCCTCCTCTGACATCTCAAGCCGCTTTTCTATTCTCTTCATCCGCTTTTCCAGAGCTGGTATATAAACTGTCACAAAAAGAGTAAGAACGAGATTCCCTTTGGCAACAGCAAAGACTGACTGAGGTGGGTGTGCGGATCATCCAAACCTGTTCTCACAATCTTCCACGCTTCTTCGAAATTTTCTTGGGACTTGTCCTTATGCGTCATACAAATTAGGGCCAGTCGATCGTACCAAGCTCTGGATCATATAGCATGTCAGGGAAGGACAGCTATTCTGGTCAGCGGTGGATAAGCTCACCCTCGGCGACCCTTCCTCCACTTGTCTTGGTATAGCAGCGACCTTAGTATAACTTCCTCTTGTGGCCATTGCTTGACGATGCCATATGCCGCTGCACCTTTGTAGACAACGCGAGTGAGGACATGGCCTTCCTCGAAGCGCTCCAACGTTCCGACTCGAGGTTTCATGCTATCAGGCGTTGGTGCATCCACCACCTCATCCAAAAGCTCCTCCCATCGTACAATCGCATCCCTTAATATCAATATCGCTTTCCACGCCCCTTCCACTCGCGAAGGTCCGGCAAGAGCGTCGTCGATTTGCTTTTCTTGTTCCAAAGCACGCTCGTAAGCAAGGAGGCCTTCCCTCGATTTAAATATGGTGTTTGTGCGCGTCGCTGTGTACTTGGGGTAACGTCGATGCGATGAGTTATCGGAACGAGTATTGGAGAGAATTAAGGGCAGTAGCGTTGCTGTGAGCGTTGTACTAAACATAAGACAGCAGGAATTAAAGCTGAAGCGAATGCCATATTCATTCAGTAGTGCGTTCAACGAACCTACGGAAGAACACAAGGTTCAATCGCAAGAAGAGTTGTCGGATGCTGTTGTTTATCCTGATGCACCTGCCTTCACTCAGACGTGTCAAATGGAGTTGTCATGAGGAAGTCGAGATGGAAATACCTGTGATCTTTTTCGTCATTGTCCTGAGTCTGGAGGTCTGATTCTCCTTGGCTTTGAAGAAAGAGAAACTTGTTTGTTTCTCCGCATGTTGAATAAGCGCGTCGATGATACCTGCCCTCTGGGTTCTCGGATGACTTTAGCAATGGACCACTATTATGGAGGTTTTGGTGGAACAAAATGATCACCTTCATCTCGACGATCTTGACCTTTAGGTCTTTCGCGAGTGCTTTCAATTCGGGTAAGACCAAGCAGTTGAGAATATCGCTCAGAGATGCATGCGTATCGTCTTGTGCAAAGTGCTGTGGGATTGATCTAGTGGCTTCAGGCGCCTCTTTTGTTGGCTCCAGTATCAGCGGAGATTCAGATTGTGGGACAATACAGGGTCTTCCTTTGAGCATATCTTCATCATCAGAGTCGTAGATCGTGATGTATTCTGGCTGCTTCCTGGCGAGAGAGCACGAACCACCACTCCCATCGGATGGTGTACGGCATAGCGCATTGATTGCTACGTTGATGTTCGGTATATCTTGTTTGTATGCTCCAGTAAGGCTGTCAGATCTGTACCACTTCTCTGGCTTGCGAAGGATCAAGCGAACAAGCAGATATCGCGCGGTATCTTCAAACAAGCGCATTAGGCGTGGCGTTCAGCTTCTTAGAGCGGACCAACGCACATGGCAACGCCTTATAGCGTTCTAGGAAGTCAAATTCCTCATCCGTGAATAGGAAGCGTTCTTCAGCTAGTACAGTTGTCAAAATTTCTACCAAGTATGAATTCTGTCAATAGATGTGGTCCAAGCCTATCTGATTGTGCTCACCGTTAAACATCCGAACGTACATGCTCTCCCGTTTGCGTGGTTCTTCATTATCTGGTGCGGCCACAATTTCATTTTCCTTCAATTCCTCCCAAGTCGACACGTCTTGTGTATACGCAATGGCGTCCGGGTCGGCCAGAACATCTCCCATGCGATTGTGAACTTCAAGAACGTAGATTACAAGCCGGACTGAAGATCGATTATTAATGAGGGGCGCACGTAATGGTAGCAGAAGTTTAGCCTCTTTGAGTCCCGACAGGCGAAGACGCGTAGTTATTTAATAAACGCGTACGGTAAATAGATAGCTGCTCTGGTATGTAAGTGGTGGCTCCGACGCCCCGTTGTCGCGCTTAAAAGCACCCACGGTCACGCGAAGGAGAGAAGAGCACTCTTCCCCACGCAACATCAATGTCTTCATTCCTTCGAAATGGTCGTAAGGTGAGATATAGGTATAGTATATAGGTATAGTAACGAGATCAGGATACTGAACTTACCTGAATAGATTGTGGCCATCGGACGCAACTACGCCAATCACATAAAAGAACTTGGCAATACAACACCCAAGGAGCCTTTCTTCTTCCTAAAGCCCACCACGAGCTACCTAGTATCTGGGGGCCAGGTTGAGATTCCGAAGGGTATTATTGTCCATCATGAAGGTAAGTATCGTGTTCTAAAGTCTCAATAAAACAACTCTCATCTCGTAAATTTGTGATCAGTCGAGTTAGGCGTTGTCATTGGCAAAAAGGGAAGAGACATCAGCCCATCCAACGCTGATTCCTTTATTTCCGGGTATAGTACGCCGCCTTCTCTGCCAAAAGCTGCTACCTCCACTAATAATCTATGATACAGCCTTGGCGATTGACATGACGGCCCGGAATCTGCAAGAGGTCGTGAAGAAACAAGGTTTACCATGGTCCGCTGTCAAGGGATTTGACACCTTTACCCCCATCGGGTAGGTAATTTGCCTAAAATCAAATGGTAGCATTACTAACCATAGTATTCTATAGCGATTTCCTTCCAAAGGAAGCTGTCGGGGATCCGCACAACCTCAAGCTGTGGCTCAAGGTATGATATTCGGCCTATCGATACGGCGCGGTCTCTAAAGACACAGGGACAGATTAATGGCGCCATCAAGCAAGAAGGCAGCACCGCAGACATGATTTTTCGTATTCCGAGGCTTATTGAGCATGTTTCCTCAATCATGACACTGGAAGAAGGCGATCTGCTATTGACGGGTACGCGCATCACTGCTCTTTTGACGCTCCGCAAATATGAGCCTTATTTTGGCTTCCTTCAGGTACCCCGGCCGGCGTTGGGCCCATTTCTGCTGGAGACGAGATCTCCGTAGGTTTGGAGTCATCGACTGGAGGAGGCCTGGCCGAGCTGAATTTTAAGGCTGTCAATCGACAGGGGGGATATTCCTTTAGTCCATGAACGCGACTTTCCATCAGGGCCTCGCGCTTTATTAGCTCACCACGTCAGAATGAGTATACAGCATGACGAGGGAGGAATACAACAAAATAGTTCCGTAAGTATGCGTGGATTGTCAAGAGTGCGATGATGTATATTGCCGTTCTAAGGGGGCGCCGTTGCTGGAGCCATGCAACATGGCATTGGTATTGGCAGGAGACGAGAACGATAACTCGTCCGTTTCCTCCCCTCCAAACAAGTTCTCCTCGAAATCGTGGTCAAACCGGAAGGTCGTGCGTGCCGTTGGTGTGTGTTCTCCCCCTTCGTCATCGTCATCATCTGTGGGTGGGATCTCAACTGTCGAGACAGAGTTGCCCCCGCCTTGGAAATCGCCGAAGTCATCGCCGAAAGAATCATCGAAACCCTCGACCTCAGAGGTGGAGAGGGTGAACGAGGAGGATGCGCTCCCCGTGGTATCGTGGGCTGCGGCAGAATCTGAGAATGGTCCCCATGCCGCATCATCCTGAAGTAGAATGAATAAATCAGGCTTTCCAGCTAAGATAACAAGCAACCGCTATAGAACTCACGTCATCGCTGTCAGTCGCGAAGGGATCATGAGAGCTGGGTATTGATATAGGGTTGAAAGCGTCCTATACCAAAGCGACTTAAGGTTTTGCAACGACTACAGGAGATGTAGTTGACTACACTTACATCAAATCCAGCATTTGACCGCCGACGCGCGCCGGGAGACGGAGGAGGGGCCAGGTCAAAATCGCCCGACTCGTCGAAGTGAAAGTTCCGGTTCGCAGCATCTAGCCATGCTCCATCGTCTTCTTCATCCGATGAGGACCTATCGCTCGAATTTGACGAGAATTGATCCTGAGGTGTTATCTGTTGCGCCAAATAACGCGCAAACTGGATCAAGCCTGCCCTTAGAAAGGACAGATTGCTGATCAAGACATCTTGCATACCTGACCCGTCGCGCTATCGTCGGCCTCGGGCTCTTCAAACCGCGCATGATTTGAGCTAGTGCCTTCCGGTGCACTTGCGGAGCGTAGCACAAACCCGTCGCCTTCGTCGACCTTTTTCTTCGCTCCTGCTAAAATGCCTGGGAAGTTGGCAAGACCAAGGCCTATCACTGGCTTTCCTCCACCCAGCTGAAGGCTGTCATTATCTCTGGTCTCCTTGTATTTTCCGGTGACATATTGATCCCATTCAGGCCGGGGAGCATATGTCGAAAGGATGTCGATCAACTCTGGCGGATAATGTTCGAAGGCACTGACGATGTCTTCCGATATAAGAGTGAGGTGGCCCATATACGCAGCTCGGACGCCTTTCGGTTTGGAGCTAGGAAAGACTATGTGAGCCTACTGCGCTATTGATCCAAAAACACCCAGGGTCTACCATGCTTCGTCATTTTGCCGTTGCCCATCAATAATCCTTTGAAGTATTTGCGAGTCACGAAACAAGGACTTGACCAACTTTCTGTTCAGACCCTTGTCCACTCTTCCAGTAAGGATCTGGTGAAGGAGGTCGTAGACGACGTTATGTAGGAAGTTATTGAGTGGGAACTCAAAGAAAAGATCCTAACGGGAATGGGTCAGACCGCCTGGTGGAGAGACTCATAGGACACGGCTCACCAGCAACGTCGATACAATCCCAAGATCCAGAAATTTTTGCTTAAGAGTGTCGCCAGGTAGCAACCCATGTGCAGCTGGTCGTGGAGGAGGGGCTTTTCTGATAGGATTCTCGGGCTTGACAACCGTCGTGTCCGAGCGAGGCGATTGCATACTAACATCACGAGGTGGCCCTTCTGCAAGATTCAGCCCGGAGAACTGCCGTAAGGGACTTTGTGGTGCAGAATTGGGACGAGGCACCGATGGCCGGTCGAGGCCAGGAGTGATGTCGTGGGACGTGCTAGGTTCATCATCATCGAAATGCACATCTTCCAGTACGTCGTCCACATCGTCGCTCGTGACACCGTCGCCCTCCGTTCCACTAGAATCTGAGTCGCCGGATCTTGTGGGGGATACCGATACAACTCTCGTTTCCGTTACATCGAACGCTGGGTCTTCCTGTGGTTCGTAATTCTGGGGGCTTTCCTCGCCGTTAAACTCGGGGTTGCACACCCTTGCCAAGTCCTCTAGTGCCTTGAGGCCGCCTTGAAGTCGGCCTTGGTCATCGTAAGCAGGACCAATATCGGGTTGTCGATTAAGTAAGGTCATGTTAGAACAATGCAACACTTCCGCGTAGAGTTCACATATTCGGAAGCGCTCGAAGGTGAGAGGCACTACTGATCCAGTCGTAGTGGCAAGGGGTTTTATCTGCCCAAAAAGTTGGTTAGCCCATACTGACGAAGGATGTTTCGACGTAGTTGGGGACGTACCGATGAACGAGGCGTCTTGAGGAGCTGTTGAAACTCAGGGAGACGAGATCCAATTACCTCTATCAACCCCCCGAGATGGACCATGCCTAAATGGTCGACCATTTCCGCCATGGCCTTCTCTAGCTCATCCCGATCCTCTTCTTCCGACGTTGTATGTTGGCTGAATTGCTGCTGCTGTTGAACTTGTATGAGCCGATTCCGAAGTGTGTGGAATAAATATGGCTCATGAAAGTCGGCGTTATTCTTCCTGATGAGCTCAATGAACACAGGGATAATATTGATGAGAGATGATATAGCGGATTCGGCGGAAGGAAGGGAAGCTGCATCGATGGGGTGAGGCGACGGTGAACCACTATTCGAGGCTGTGGCTGGTGGTAAGCTGTCCAGCATGAAGCCGACGAGCTTCGCCACATTGTCTCTGTGGGCCAGCTCCCGTGCTAACCGGTTGGACAGCGGTAAAGTCATGGATGGATCGCTGCCGAGCATACTCATGGATCCTGGATTAGAGGGGAAGTTCCCCGGTGACGGAGTTGCGAGGGCTATGATGCCTTTGAGAACATCGGCGGCTACCGCGTGCAACTCAATGGTTTGGGAGGGCGACAACATAGCAACCAGTCGGGGGATGAGTCGTTCGGACGCAAACCACTACATAAATGCGACGATTTAGTAATGCATCGGAAAGATCGAAACCCACTAAGCGCAAACCTGAACAACGTCCATGCCCCCTGGCTGTTCATCCAGCTGGAAGAGTCGAAATATTAGATCAACAAATGGCTGGCATTCTATATGAGCGAGGATCCGTTCGAGGACATTGGGCTGGCTCTGGATGAAATGTAGCACCTAGACACAATATCAGAGGCTACATTTCAACGCTGCCATCCTTGTCGAATTTACCTCTTCTGGCTTCTTTGAGAGAAATACAGCGTTGATTTTCACAAAATGGGTGGGAAGCGTGATCTTGCTCCGGAGTTCGCCAGGGCTGGTGTTCAAGACAGAGTCCCAGAATGGAGCAAGCAGCTCGTTGGAGTGGGTCACGCAGGTCTCAACAATTGACCAGATTTCGCTGCAAAGCACTTCTGTCGCAACATATGGATATCTATAATCCCGGATCAAATCATGACTTTTGTATAGAGGAATAAGACTCACTTGAAGCGGCCTTTGTCCGAGCCTTCAATCTCCCCCGACACGTAGCCTAGGAGTCGATGTAAGACGTCTACTCTTTGGAAATAATCTATCAGCCTGGTATTCTGGGATTTGCATTCTTGAAGCAGATCGTCCTCGTCGAGGATGAGCTCCAGTGAGACATCTTCGCGATCTAGAAGCGTGTCGATCGAGGATGCCTGTTGAAATCCGAACCTGGGCGAGGCGCTTTAGAGCAGCAAGGTATGCCAGGCTGTTTCAGCGCTCACTTCCAAAACATGGCACTCTATTGCTACAGTCGCTAGAGCTATTCAGATAATCAGCGCCAAGCATTAGTACCCAGATTAACGATCCAGGGCTCACACGACCGTTGTGCGTCTAATGTTATCCAGCCTGTGCGTCGCGATGGAGTCGGAGGGTTAGCACACCCTTGTGCTGATAGATGAAGACGAAAGAACGCTTGCTACGCGCTCGTCACGCGTTAGAGAAGAGAGGCGAACGGCGGTCGAGACGATGGTCGAGGATTAAGGGTGATCAAGGTAATATCTGGTAATTCTAGAGTGGACCGTGGCTGTGGTGGGCCTCTCACGTCGTCACCGCGGCATACCATGAGCTTCCCGACTCCATGCCTTAACCACCTCACGAGTCGTGACTACGATCACATATATGAGCCTGCTGGTTAGCCTTATTTTGAAAGCAAGAAGTTTTCTGCTGATGGAGCCCCACCTCGCAGAGGATACTTTCATATTACTCGATGCACTCGAGCGGGACGCTGCTGAGCTTCAAGCATTTAGACCCTCGATCTGCCTAGAAATTGGGTAGGCAATTCATTTCTAATTCTACGGCAAGCTCGGCTCTAACTTAACGATCGCAGGTCTGGATCTGGATGTGTAACGGCTTTCATCGCTTCAGTGCTGGGGCCAGCTTCCACTCGTCCGTAGGTATCGGACCAAAAGGTCACACCATCGTTACTCAAGCATTTGTATCTCAGTCTTCTTGGCGACCGACATTAATGACTATGCTGCAAAAGCGACTGTATCGACCGGACATCAAAATCAAGTGAGTCGTATTTGCACCATCAGCTAGTGTCTTGCCAACAATTTTGTTGAATAGGTGGAGATATCAAGCATACGGACTTCCTTAGCGGAAGGCCTTCAGCCGCGACTTAAGGGGAACATTGATCTCCTGCTCTTCAATCCTCCATATGTACCAACGACAGATAGCGAGGCTTCAGCGGCGCAAGACGAGCGAGGAATATCTGGTGCCTGGGCCGGAGGTAGAGACGGGATGGACATTACCAATCGTCTATTGCCTCATGTTGGAGTGAGTATCGTCTCCCATCTGCAGGAGCGAGCGACATGCTTAGGCCAGCTTTAGGGTCTATTATCGCCATCAGGCCGCTTCTATCTCGTCGCCCTTCTTCAGAACAACCCAGCTCAGATCTGTGAGGAGATGAGGAGAATCTATGGCCTTGACAGTAAGGTTAGTCGGCCCCGCCTCAAGCTGTCTTACCCTAGGACCTCATATCGCTCCTCTTAAGACTGTACTTCAACGACGGGCAGGACGTGAGCGTCTTGCTGTTTTGTGCTTCTTTTGGCCGTCCGCCGTTTAAATATGGCGCGTCGCATGCAATAGTAGTATAGCTGCATACATAGCGACCTTCTGGAATGGAAATGTTCTGTGTTGTGGACCCTGATGGGAAATCACCAACTCGTACCATGATATCCGTTAGTGGCATTACTGCCCGCTACATTAAAAGATATATTCACACTTTTTTGTAGGCATTCTTTATCTTCAATCAGAAAGGAGAGGTGCGTCCACAGACACACCGAATTCAGACCTGGACTGACGTTCTCTGTCGGTAATTTGGGCAGGTCTTGATCTCTAGGCTATACCGCACGGATCTCAAGTGAGTATACGGCAAGGCTACTCTACCACACGCCCGGGTCTAACTCCTCCCAGGCGATCTATCGCAGATGTTTTCCGGATACAGGTCATCTCCAACAGCGACGTTCGCTCACCGATCATCACCCTCGGATCCACAAGCTTCTTCCATGTGCGGGTCAATAACGTCTACCTTATGGCAGTAACCAAGTGAGGCTTACAGAAGTCGGAACGCATCCGCTGGATCATTACACTGACCAGACTTGAGTTTTAAAGGAACAATGCCAACGCCGCTCTGGTCTTCGAGTTCATCTACAAGTTCATGAACATAGCCAGATCCTACTTCGGCAAAGTGGATGAGGAGTCTGTCAGGAATAACTTCGTGCTCATATACGAATTGATTGACGGAAAGCAACCCTTTTGATGGCTATTGTGAAGCTTCGATTGTAACTGACCAATTCATTAACAGAGATCTTAGATTTCGGCTTTCCTCAGAACAGTGAGATCGATACGCTAAAAATGTACATAACAACTGAAGGAGTCAAGTCGGAGCAGGCGGTGGTATGTCGTGTGGTATCGTCCGACATCAATCGCTTACCTTGGTCATCCTCCCACAGCGCGACGACTCGTCGAAGATCACTATACAAGCCACAGGATCTACTAGCTGGCGGAGAAACGACATCAAGTACAAGAAGAACGAGGCTTTTGTTGACGTTGTGGAGAGCGTAAACCTGCTCATGAGTGCCAAAGGTACGGCTGGCCCGGCCCATCTGCTCCGAAAGTCCGCTCATGTCTTTCATAGGAACGGTACTTCGTGCAGATGTGGACGGTCACGTCATGATGCGTGCCTACCTATCTGGAACACCCGAATGCAAATTCGGTCTTAACGATAAGCTTGTGCTGGACAAGAACGAGCAAGGAGCGGGTGACGATGCGGTGGAGCTGGACGACTGCCAGTTTCATCAATGTGTTCGGCTGGGAAAATTCGATGCCGATCGGAGCATCACTTTCGTTCCGCCAGACGGCGAGTTTGAATTAATGAAGTTGGTCCAACGCAGAGATAGCTCTTCGTGTTCGCATGGATGCTGACTCCTGATACCTAAAAGATACCGTTCTACTCGGGACGTCAATCTCCCTTTAAAGGTCATACCGTCTATTGTCGAACATGGCAAATCAAAAGTAGAGTACACCGTCTCAATCCGCACGAATTTCAACACCAAATTATCGGCCACCGAGGTCGCCTTACGTATCCCAACACCACTCAATGCGACCCAAGTCGAGGTGAAGGTATCACAAGGAAAGGCCAAATATGTCCCGGCTGAGAACGTGATATTGTGGAAGTACGTTCATCGTATACTACCTATATCTACGAGTACTCAATAAACCGTCTTGTCCCTGTAGGATTCCTCGTATGCAGGGAGGATCAGAGGCGACCTTACAAGGCTTGGCCGATTTGACAGCTACGACGAACCGACAAGCATGGGCGAGGCCTCCCATTGACGTCGACTTTCAAGTTCTGATGCTTACTGCATCGGGGTTGAGTGTACGCTTTCTCAAGGTGTTTGAGAAGTCGAATTACCATAGTGTCAAATGGGTCCGGTACTTGACAAAGGCGTCTGGTACTTACCAAGTTAGAGTGAGTATGCTCACCCGCAAACATTACCTCATGTTCTCAGGCTGACCTTTCTGTTACCATAGATCTAATGTGCACCTTGTCGGACCTGTCATATGAGGGAGTACACTGCCATTATAAGATGTCGCTCGAGACTGTATCGTTATGTGTCTATGGGATTCGACGACCGCGCCTCCTGGAGTGCACGCCACTATGTGACTGACAATCAGGACCGCTTCATATGTTTAGCACAGTAGTAGGCGTTCCAAGATGTGACTGCGTAAACTAAGCGCCAAAAGACACTACGTGAATTTGATGCTGTGGCTTTGCATCTTAGGGAAAGCGATGTCTCAGCTCACATCGGCATGCCACGACACATTGGACAACGTTTGCTCACTGTGATTTCCCCTCCAGCATAACTTCCACGCTTCTTCTTCATCTTCTCTTTCCGAAACCCAGCACCTTTCGTTACAATCAGATCTTGATTTGCTCGCTCCCCGTAATCCCCTGCTGTTCCACCCTGTTCAAACATGAGTATATCAGTCAGCCCTCAATTCGCTTCTAGAGAGCGCAGGATACATACCTTGGAGTAAAAGCGGTTGTCTTTGAGGCCGTCGTGGGCATAATTAACAGTATCAGCTTTGACGCGCTGGAAGGGGGTCTTCTTCTGTTTCTCAGGCTTTGCGGGGGTCCCCTCGTTGTCAAGGCGTTGTTTTTTCAATGTCCGCTCGGCGTTTGGGGGAGCAGGTGCCATCGGCAGCTCCTTTGCGATAGTCTTGTGCTTCACCGCACTGCTAATGTTGGAGATAGATTCGTCGTCGCTGCTTGATGAGGAATCTGACGAAGATGATGACGACGATGACGAGGAAGATGAGGAGGACACGGAGGGAGATGATGTCGCTTTCCGCTTCATTCCAGCCGTAGAGATCTTCGGAGCTGGGGTTTCGGCCTCAGAATCGCCGTCATTCTCCGAGTCGGAGCTGCTGCTGCTAGTTTCCGCTTTCTTGACTATGCGCTTGGTGGGCTTCTTTTTAACATCATTATCAGATGACGAGGAATCTGAGCTGGAGCTGGACGAGCTCAAGTCCTTCCCAGTTGCTTTTGCTTTGACTTTAGGAGTTGCGACGGCCGGGGTTTGTGTTGGGGCTGGGGATTCTGAGTCCGAGCTAGATGTAGACGACGAGGACGATGATGACGAGGACGAGGACGAGCTAGACGATGTTTCAACAGCTGCTGGTGTCGACATAGTAGTCTTCTTCTTCTTTTTTACGGCCTTCAGTGTAGCTTGCTCATCGTCTTCGGAGGACGAAGACGACGAAGATGAAGAGCTGGGCGAAGAACTAGAAGAAGCGCTCACATCTGACTCGGAGCTAGACGACGAAGACGACGAAGATGAACTGCTTGACGCGTCCTTTTCGGAAGCTTTCTTTCCGGCCGCCTTCCTGCGGGATACCTTATCCTAATGAACGTTACCGTTAGTGACAGTCAAATGGAGCGGTGTGACGTTGCTCACTTTAGATACATCCACCTCAGGTGACGACTTGAGGGTCTGGATTGAGAGCACAGAAACCTCTGCTTCAGAGTCCGAGTCCGACGATGATGACGAAGAAGAAGACGAAGATGACGTTGCGTCCGTCGCTCTGCAGGCGAGCTGGGTTAATAAAACTTGGATTGACAATGTAAGGTAACGCACTCAGCACTGATCGATCGCTTGGCTTTCCACTCCTTCACAATTTCGACAAGATCACCAGGAGACTGCGCCTTATCGTATGTAGCCTGCGAGATGATTTCCTTGGCTGCTCTAAATACAGCGGTAGCAGCCTTTTTGTGGCCTTTCAAGGTAAGGAACGCATGCACCGCCTTGTAGGTATCTGACAAGGAGGCCGTGTTCAAGAAAAACTCGCTGTAGACTGGACAAACACTTACCTGCTAGCGCAACATCGGTATGTTCTGGTGGAGGACCGGCTTCCTTCTTGACTTTGTTCGCGAGTTTTTTGGCTAATTTCTTACCCATGATTTGCGATTGAATGCTCAATGGGATGTGAAAGAATTTTCTGAAGGTAGATCGGCTCCTATGTCCGGATTCCCACCCCTGAGGCCGCAATCCGATCCCGCAATTGCCCCAGACACATCTTCCCACTAATACATTATCCTTAAATGAGTACAGACGCGACTGTCAAAGGCCTGGAGCCCTCATCCGAGCAGTTTGATGGATCGAAACTTCGGGTTGCCATCGTACACGCGCGATGGAACCGGGCTGTCATCAATTCCTTAGTGGCCGGAGCAGTGACGAAACTGAAAGAGAGGGGAGTTCTAGAGCAGAACATTGTCATAGAGACTGTTCCAGGGAGCTTTGAGCTACCATTCGCGGTGTCGAGGTTTGTCTTTCCATTGATCAGCTACTCTTGCTTTAGCGTCACCAATCAACTTCCTTCCTGATAGAGTAATAGCTGGATCTCAGATGCAGGCAAGCTCAACTGCTGCGGATCTCCTTGGGGCATCCAGCCTACTGTCATCCCTGGATAACACCATTGTAACTCCAGCATCTACTGCATCCACTTCCAACAGCCCATTCGACGCAGTCATCGCGATCGGTGTCCTCATCAAAGGCTCCACCATGCACTTCGAATACATCTGCGATGCAGTATCCCATGGGCTTATGAGGATACAGTTGGATACTGGTGTCCCAGTTATCTTCGGTGTCCTAACCGCATTGACGGACGATCAGGCACTCGAGAGGGCTGGTCTGGGTAGGAAGGGCGATAAAGGGCACAATCATGGAGAGGACTGGGGGCATGCAGCAGTTGAGATGGGTGCGAAGGCTAAGCAGTGGTCTGGAGGAGCGTTTGGAAACCAAAAATAACACCTAGAGCGATTGAAATCATGAAATGAATCTGAACTTGAAGCCCAGATCATAGAGCTGGGGGACTAGGGGTTACCTGCGAGCCTTTATTGGTGTGTTTAAAGGCGGTGGAGCAGTACTGGGTACTTCACCATGTTTAGTCGATTGAACCATTTTCTCGACCAACCATTTATCGTCTTCCACACTACTACCGAAACGCACTTCCCCCTTACTCTAAGCTGATTACTACTCAGCCCACACTTAACTAAGGAGTTGAGGAGATCATGCCGTTCGTCACAGTATGGATCGTTCGGCATGGAGAGACGCCCGAGAATGCCGCCGGAATCATACAAGGGCAGCGCGATACTATCCTCAACGATAACGGCCGCGCTCAGTCCAGGGCGGCCGCTGACGCCCTTCGTCTGATAACTTTCAATCGTGCATTCACATCCACCTTGCAACGTGCTTCGGAGGTGAGTTTTTCCGCGTGTTGTGGCAGAGTCCCTGAAATAACTACCCCTATATAGACGGCCGAGATATTGCTTGAGCATCGACGTGATGTCCCTTTGTTCGATGATCCACTGTTGAAAGAAAGAGTACGATTTTTGTGCTGACTTCATAATCTAAATCGTTGCTGATGAAGTCGTTTCGTGTCCGTAATCCAGTTTATGGGCAGTCGCGAGGGCCAGCGTCCCAGTAAGAAATCAGATCAAGACAAGACGCAGAAGCGGCCGGTTTGGGACGGAGAGCCAGGACCCGCCTTTGTCGCCCGATGTCTTTCTTGGTGGGACCAGGCCATCATACCGCACTCAAAATATGCAACCAATCCCGCCATTCCACGCAAATCAAATATCCACATCCTAGCTGTTACGCATGGCGCCGTCATCCAAAGGCTACTTTTCGGCCTGACGACAGCGAGGAACTACCGGGGCAAGGAGCTACTGGGCCCGCCCTGCTATAATACATCAATCACAGTCATCCGTGTGGATGCCGGGGGAGGGTCGGGGGAGATCATATGCGTTGCCAACATAGAGCATCTCAAACAACCAGGCTCGGCAGATAATCCCGACCTAAGGGAAGGCGAGGATGCGGCGGAGAAGGACGTGGAAGTCGATGTACCTAACGATGCTATGCAAGGCGCTAGGTAGCCTGTGACACTACTATGGGATACGCTTTTCAATTATCACCGAGGCTTATATTATCTCAACAAAGTGCACATGAGCGACTGTACATTGGATGGTACTAGGACACGACATCGGAAAGGGTCACTGTACATACCAACAAGGATCAGCTCTATATAAACACAAATGCAACACGAGGACACACAATTTAGGGCGTTATGTGAAGAGCGAGAATGCTACTCGCAATCCTCTAGACCTAGAATTGAACACCGCTATGCACACAGAATATAAAGAGTGAGCAGCCGTCTCGTAGAGGTGTATATATTCTATAACGTACCTTGTGCATTTGAGTTACAGGCATAGGTTGTGCTCGTTGCAGGATCGTGGGGTTCTCGAGGCCGTAAGGGGCAGGTGTAGGAAGGGCCATTGTTGATGTGAGCACCAGAACGAAAGCGCCAAGAATCATGGAGATGCAACGCATCGTTTTACGCCTGTTGTAATATGTGGCGCGCAGAACGAGGGGGAAAGCGAAAGCAGCCGAGAGGAGAGAGAAGCAAAGGGGCCGCAAAGTGATACAGAGCAAAAGGATGCGGCTAATATATTGATTTTCCACTCCATGTGCTGCGACCAATGACCGAGACATCCGGAACGAAAAGAAATCCCTCGTCCCGGGTTGCGGCACCGAGAAATGTGGCTGGCTGGAATACCCAATCACCGAACATTGTGGTCAGATGGCATCCAGGAACAGGTCTATTTATCAGGACCACTATAGGGTTATTGTTATCTTATCAATGATGACACATCAAGATACGTAACATTTTCTCCCATGCCTTCCATTCTTGTATATCTTGTCCGACACGGAGAGACTGCTGAGAATCGCCAACACATTATCCAAGGCCAGCTTGATACGCAGTTGAATGAGACTGGTCGGGATCAGGCTCGACAACTCGCTATCAGCCTAAAGGACACGCAGTTCGCAAGAGTGTACAGCAGCGACCTGACTAGGGCCGTAGATGTCAGTTAAAGTCCCTTTGGGATCATTCAGGACCTTCTCAGGCGTGGGATTTGCTAACCTCAGGTTTCTGACATTGAGTAGACCGCCAACGCAGTCCTTGAATTCCACCCTGACAGGCCACTGGTCCCGCAGCACCTACTAAGGGAGAGGGTAAGTATCTCCCTTCCACTGTGATTGTCACACAGCTGAAGTTATATAGTATTTTGGAGCGCTCCAAGGCAAAATCCGTACGAGCGCAGAGAACCCTCCAGACGTCGAGTCACTGGACGATCTTATCAAGCGTACGCTCTCCTGGTGGGATAACACTATCATACCCCTGACACACGTAGAGGCGAGCCATAATATCAAGGTCCTTGCGGTTGGTCACGGGGCATTCATTGCCAGCCTCATCCAAGGGTTGGGGACGCAACGACAATACGATATCACGAAGGTTAGGCCAGGGCGCATCCTTAATTCCGGGATAACAATCATAAAAGTAGAGCCTAGTGGAGTTGGGGAGCTGCTACAGTTTGCCGAGACCGGCCACTTGAAGGAAGCGCAGGGAGATGTTGTGCAGACGAATGTCGATGAAATAGGTCTGAGGGATGGACAACGGGTTCGCATATGATATATTAGGCTTATTTTATGCATTTCATTAAAACGGCTTTGATAACGCTGCAACGAAGGGCAGTGGGTAGTGAGATGTCGAACGTGAGGATTGTGATTGTAATGTTCGTCCTGTCGATATCTCCTCCTCACTTATCACCTGACTATCTCGATGAAGAAAAAGGTGAAGAACAGCTTATGTGTGTATTTGATTATAGACTCTGAACGCGGAGCTGTCGTCCAGGTGCTTCTCATGGGCCGCTCCGGCAGCGGCAAGACCTCTATGCGATCAATCATCTTGTACGCTTCAGGGGCGGTGCAACCACTGTGAAATCACATTGAAAACCTAATGTATCTATCTCATCGGTGCCTGACAGCTCAAATAATGTCACAGCCTCCGGGACATCTCGCTTTGGGGCCACCATCGACGTTGAGCAGAACACCGTCCGCTTCCTAGGATCCCTTGTTCTCAACCTATGGGATTGCGGTGGTCAAGACTCGTTTCTCGACTCTTATTTGACGACGCAGAAGGCGACCATCTTCCAGCACGTTGGTGTCCTCATCTACGTGTTCGATGTGGAGTCACGAGAGACGGAGAAGGACCTAGGGTACTATAGGGTATTTTTGGAGGCATGCCGGAAGCACAGTCCCGAGGCGGATGTTTTCGTGTTGGTCCACAAGATGGATCTGGTTGGAGCCAAGAAAGACCGGGAGGAGGTTCTTAAGAGGAAGAAGAGGGAACTACTAGCGAATAGCGGGAACACCAAAATCAAGATCTTTGGCACGACCATCTGGGATGAGAGCCTTTACCAGGTCAGCCAATCGGATCCAGTTGAAATTGTCGGAAACTTCCTATTCAACGTTTCTCTCTCTCTCTCTAAAGGCATGGTCAAGGATCGTCCACGTCCTCATCCCGAATGCACCAGTCCTATCGAAGCATCTCACGACATTCGCCAAGATGTGTTCCGCATACGAAGTGATCCTCTTCGAACGCACCACCTTCCTCATCATCGCAAGGAGCGGGGATATCTCTATGTTTGACTCGGACTCCGACACAGAGGATGAACAGCGTCATCGTGCAGAGAGCGATGGGACGAATCACGTCGACCAAGGGCTCGGGCCTGAAGAAATGGATCCATATCGTTTCAACAAAATCAGCGAGATCATCAAGTCATTCAAGATCTCATGCACGTGAGTTCGATGAAATCCAGCGAGTCACAAGGAAGGGCTGGAGCTGATCTGTCGATATAGCAAACTCCAAGAGCAATTCAACGGGCTGGAGATCCGATATCCAACATACACAGCACTGTTGGAGATCCTCACAGCCAACACATATGTGCTGATCATAGTCGCGGATCCGACTATCCGTGAGTCAAGCTTCCGTTCCCTGTTCTCCATGCCTTGCTTGATTGATGGATGAATAACGCTTCTCCTTCGTACAGAGAGCGCTGCGCTTAAGCTCAACGTACGGCTGGCCAGAGAAAAGTTCGATGAGCTTCAGGCAGGATCAGTTTACACTCCCTCTTGACGAACCTACCCCCGCACAATCCAACATCCAGACATGTCATTTCCCCCTTGGTATTTCAATGAAACGTCATCGTTCTGATGCAGGCGATTGCTACACACGGCCATAATAGGATGAGGCAAATCATGTTGACTACGTACAACGTGGAAACATGGATGCATTATCATAAGCCAAAGGGGGGGTATCCAAGCCACCAAGGTTCTGGGCCGTTTCCAATCCAAAACCAAAGCAGGGGTAATCGCTACATATTAATTGTGAGATGTGACGAAAAGAGTAGGGAGCGTGAGTCGCAGCTAGCGGTTGCTTCAAGACACCCAGACTAAAGACGTAATATGCATCAGTAAGTAGTCCAACCTTGAAGTAAAGACATAGTTGCTTACAAGCAAGAGCAATAATGATATACAGGGACATCAACCTGGGTTAGGCGCAACCGAAACGTTAGTCGAGTCGAAGTGTGTCTCATATCCCCCCGAACTCACATCATTCCCTCCATGTAGTTCGACTTCCCATCCTGGATGAGAAGGTTGACTAGCAGCACGCTGACAAAGAGAACAATCGTCTTTTGAAGGTTGTGGAAACATCATCAGCCACCAGGTTGTCGCAAATTAAGAGAAGATCGAGACCTACCTCAAAGTCCGCAAAATACAACGTGAGCGGCTCTTGGATGCTGTATTGGAAGTCACCGTGGAGTAGGTCAGTGAATGGATTGGCAAGGGTCTCTATCATCAGAGGATCAAGCTGGAAGGAGGCCAGAAGACTTACGCCCAGCCAACAAGGATCAGCGTCGGGATGACGAAGACAGCGATTTGCTAAAGATATCAGAGAAGCACCAAATATCATTAGCTGCCGAGATCCGCCCCTTAAAAGTAGGGTATGTACTAACTATTGAGCTTCCCACCGCGATGCCGATTGTCAACTCCATCTTGCCCTTCATTGACATCCAAACGGACCTGAGAGTGAGGAGTCAGCGGGTAGCCTCAGCCGTCATTTGAACGAACTCACGTCACATGCTCTGCGGCATTCGATACTAGAGGCAGAAGGATCACACCAATGAACGCTTTCGGTATGTGGTACTTGTTGGCGGTGACTTCAATAGACCCAACCAAGAAGTCTGCGCAGAACGACGTGATGAGGGTGACTGTGAGCAGTGAAACTGTCGCGGCGACCATGCTCATTCCAGGGACCTCCTCCTCCGAAGGTGTCTCCTCTTGGAATAGTATGGCGTGGGACTTGAGCTGGAAGTACAGGTAGCTGAAGTAAACAAGGAGGAGGATGATCGCGGTTCCACGAGAGATGAGCAGGAGTCCATCTCGGGCTGCATCACCTGGCGCAGGGGGGCTGGGGTCTGTAGTGTTAAAACGTCAATAAGGTGCTAAAGCGCAGGGGGAAGCTTTGTATGTTTACCCTTGAATAGAGCATCGAGCACGTCGCTTGGTGATTTAGGGTTGAAGGGTTCGTGCCCTGCAGCCTTAGCAGCATGATACGCCGCAGGGATTACGAGCGCTGTTCGCGGCCAAGAGGTAATGCCCGAGTGTCAGCGGTATAAAACTATGACGTAAAGAGGGCGGTCCTCACTCAGGCACGATAGGGTCATAAGCTGTGGTGATCATTTGCGTTCAGATTGAGTGAAAGCTAGTGCACACGAGACTTCTGAGTTCACTCACGGAGCTTGACCTGATTGAAGATATATGTCAGTAAGCGTGGATTTGAAAGCAAGGTCACCGTCTCACGTTTGTGCGGCCGTCTGTTGGAAGTGACTCTCCTGGAAAACCATTCCTCCTAAAAGTTAATAGCCAACCATGAGTTCTCGCATAATTTCCTCAAAGCGCGCAAAGACTTACCAGCGAAGAAGGACATGCCAAGGACCAACAAGAGATTCGAGAGTATGGAACCCAACATCTACGGAGGAAGCCACGCCGAGCACGTGCAGAAGTGAGTTATTTACGCCTGACAGATGCACTCCACGCCAAGACAAGGAGAATTACGCGTCTCCACACTCACAGAGGTCTGAACTATGCGCAGTTCGCCTAGGGCCCCGCGATAGATTGGCGATGTGTCAGGTCCCGGCTGAAACGCGTGAGGCTTTGCCGTGTGCCAACGCACCTTGTGCCAAAGCGGCGATGCCAACGATGACCTCGACCGCGTTTCCAAAGCTGGCGTTGAGAAGACCACCCAGAGTCTGTCCAAGTTTCATGGACAGTTGTTCTGTTGCTTCTCCGAGTAACTACCGGCGGCATTATTGTATCCGATCGTTAATATCCAAAATAGGGAGCTGCCGGAGGGAGCTGACCTTGGCTAGCGGAATGATAGCGAAGAAGCTAAACAAGAAGACGAGTCCAGCGTCCCAGTTGAGATATTGCGCTACGAAGCTGAGGGGCACAAAGACGAGGAAGAGATTCATCCACGAGTCGAGCAAGAGGAATTTCAAAGAGGCCATCCAGGACGGCTCTCCTCTGGCTAAGATGAATCTTTTGAATCTGGAGCCCCCAGGGGCGTCATTGTAGGGATGGCCATCAAGTAAAGGACTGTTTTCAGTTGCTGGCATGTGAAGTTCCTTGATGTTATTGACTGGTGTAGGGGAGCGGAGGGGAAGGTACATGTAGGAGGATGGTTTGACTTACGAGGCATTTGATTGGAAGTTGGTGAGAGACTATATATGCTCGTGTCAGCCCGGGCTGGTGGATGGGTAATAGGTTGAGCTGTGCTGTAGGTTTCGGCCTGAGACCTCAGTTGATCTTATAATTCTCTCACCGATCTCGGCACGCCAAGCCCGTAGGGTCTCGGAGAACACACGGTTAGCGGTGTTTTCGCTTGTAGACACATACCCAAGACAGCCATACTCCAGAGCTTCTCACCCATGAGCCTCGAGGAGTCTTTCAAAGTGTGCTATCACCGCATGCCGCTATTGGTTGGGTGAGACGATAAGCCTTACTTGTCCCTAGATCGCGCATATGGCTGTTTCGGATAGATGATGCCGTTGATTAAACTGCCCCTGTGAAGCCAATTCCTGCCCGGTGGCGTCGAACTCACAGGCGTTTATCTAATATCTACAGAAATCTGATGCTCGTATCTGTTAGAAGGACGGTTGTCGCCGAACGGAAACGCTTCGGA
The DNA here is from genome assembly GCA_019633535.1 of Tulasnella sp. JGI-2019a. Classification (NCBI taxonomy): domain Eukaryota; kingdom Fungi; phylum Basidiomycota; class Agaricomycetes; order Cantharellales; family Tulasnellaceae; species Tulasnella sp. JGI-2019a. The sequence continues at coordinate 35,411 of WSUE01000010.1, forward strand.
GGTGAGGCACTACACGTGTTGTTGATATACGGAAGGGCAAAGACACCGGTCAATCACACATCCTTCATCCACTCTGCCATCCACCACTTCTTGAAACAACCCCTCCCCCCACCCTTCCTCACATGTCCGCCACTCTCGCTACCCGATTTATACCCTCCGCTTCCTTAGCAAACGCCCCAGAAGATGTTCTCGTACAAATATGCTCACTTATATCCATACTCGACATCCTCGCTCTGAGGCTGGTGAGAGAATCAATTCCTTGGATTTTCACCTTCGATTTACGCCACTCATCCTTATTGGACCGTTCTATCACTCAAGTGTTCGCGGAGACTCTACCACATGACCCGATCTCGTATCATATGGCTCCAAGCGCTCCAAAGATTATACTCCCGTCGCTTCCTGCCACCACCAACCCGAACATCTCAGATATCTACACCCCAGCTTGAGCACCGCGCGACGCGTGGGTGGCGGTTCCTCCATGCTCTAGCCGACATATCCTCTGCACAATATAAGGAGACGTCGTTCCCAGTCCTCGAAAAGGATGAGGAACGGACATCGCGCCTTTCACTCGAGGATTTACATCAAGATACCCGAGGCATCGTCGCCGTCTACATCACACCCGGAGGCCAATGGCTATCAATTATGCTCAATCACAAGATCCCAAGTGGAGGTGGGACCAAAATTGTCGTCGCCATGCTGGTGATATGGGATCTATGGCGCAACCAACGCGTGTTGAAGCGACCATTCCCTCGTCCCGTACATTTCGCCAACATCAGTATGGACGATAAATCTTCAGGACTCGAGCTCATCGTTGGTTTTGAGAAGGTTCGGAATGAGTGAGTTGTCCCGAGCTTTCTCCCATTTTTCGGGTATAGTTTCTGACGGACGCGAATCAAAGGGACCCATATTTTTCCGCAATGTTCGTCCCATTGCCGGGTACGTCGGTATCTGGCAAGGAGCTGACCATCGAACGTCTCGGAGGGATCAAGTTGGCGCGGAGTCCTCGTGCGTGCTCTGTCTATGGAGATCTCCTTGCCTTTGCAGATCGCCTCGGGAACATGTGCTTCTGGAACTGGAGGGAACAGTCGTCGGCGAGGATATTCGTCGTCGGTTGGCCCCCAGTCAAGGGTGTACGTGATTTCAAGCTAAGACTTTCTTGCAAATGACTCTGGCTAAAGCAACCCTTCGCCCAACAGAAGATCATGCTACTCGCGCCACATCTCCTCGCTGTCTTCAACCCGGCTTCATCCTCTTTCGCTGTATTTATGGTCCCACCTCTCAAATCTGTTCTCCCATCGTCTGCATCCCCGGAGCCCTTGGCAGACGACTCGCCACCTGCCCAAGAACTCACCCCCGTGCAACCACCACAGCCATTACCCAACCAGAACCAGAACCTGCACATGCATAACCATGAGATGACTCCGCCTGCACAATACCCTCTTGCTCGCTTCCGGCTCCCATCCCGGGGGCTCAACATCTGTCTCCCATCGAGTGTTCGAGCGTCCGCCTACCTCAGACGTAACTCCTCCTTCCCGGAACCCTTCCTCGCCTACTTCATCCTCATCCAGCCCGAAAGCCCATCCGTCCTCCATCTCGGCATTGTACCAGAGCTCGACGCTCAGATGGAAGAAGGTGGACAGCGGGCGAGCTCTATCGCGTCAGATCTATCTGATGGGGAGATCGATTTGGCTAGTAACGTTGCAGATGATGGGATGGAGCCGCAGAACCCGTCTCAACCAGCCACGGGGACGGTTTCACCTCCACTCCCACCGGCACCAGCGCCTTCGACCGTCAACCTCCCGCAGACCGGCTCGCCAGACCTCGTCGCTGTCCCAGCACCTCCCGCGATTCCTGCTGATGGGCCTTTGCCACCCGAGATGATCGAACCCTCGTGGCTTCGTACACTACGCTGCACCGACTCCACGACGTCCGAAACGTTCTCTTCGCGAGGGAGGATCTTACACGTGGGGCCCATGGACCATTCCATCGGAATCATCCGAGCTACAGACGACCAGTCTGGGAGGGTGGAGATATTCACTTCCGCAGCGATGTATGCCAAGACGGAGGCGCCTCAGGCCACTCCCGTGCCGTCTTCATCGAGGATTCGTGATGACGACTACTTCAGGGGTGGAATGCCTGGGAATTGGAGTGTGAGGCCGAGGCAGTTGGCTCCTTCTCTGCCGAACTTTGGCTTGATACTCCCTCAACCTCCGGTCACACCGTGGATGTCCGCAGGCCTAGAATACACGCCGAATGGTCACGGGAGCCTGCTCCCTCCGATCGTTCATCGCCCAGAGGCCGTCGACCCTCGACTTCTTGACCACAGACCCACATCAGCCGCTGGATCGTCGGAAGCGCTACACGTGGAGCAGACTACCCAGCCACCACCACAAATCCACCCTCATCCGGAGTCCGCTAATAACCTCATCATTCCAACGACAGCCTCTCCTGCGCCCATCGATCAGTTCATGCCTGCAGGCTCTATGGGGCTTACCCTCCCGCGAACCTCGCTTTCCAACCATATGTCGACATTAAGACTATTACCATCACATCAGCGACCGTCATTGTTGTCGTCGTCATCATCATCACGACCTAACTCTTCTTACGCATCATCATCCCGTTCTTCGTATTTCACGCCAAAGCCTACGAACAACACCAACTCCAGCTCCTCGTCATGGGGGGCCGAAAGTATCAGGAATAGCACAACGAGTCCGCCACACGTAAGGATGGGGTCTTCCATCGAGGGGGACTACCAATATCTCGGATATCTCACTGATAGGGACATCCACGCTGCCACCGTGGACGACGTCAGCGGGAAGATTTGCTTGGTGGAGGTATCGAAAGATGGATACGACGTTGTCGTGTTGGATTATGGTTGGGACTTTTGGAAGACGGATGCAAGCGATGTGAGGCCGTGAAAGGAGTCAGGTAACGCACACGTGAAAGTTCTTTCCCTTTTGTTCCTCTCGTTTAGTGTTTCTTTTTGGATTCGGAAGCGGATGCGAAATGTAATTCTAACTGATTGTGGAAGTCGGCCACGTTTATGGAATGAAAAAGCATTAACTGGACTTGGGAGTCTGGAGCGCGAGCATTTTCAAAGAAATATCTAGTTCAATGGCTTAATAACATGGGACACTATTCTTCACTGGTTTCTCATCATTAGGAGGGCCCTGAGCTCCGCAATTAGCAGTTTCATCCGGTCCTCGTTGAACCGGTTTGCGACACCCTCCACAACTCCAGGAAACGTGGCCTCACGGATCTTCCCTGAGGAAAGCTATAAAAGAGGGGCGGACTTCAATTGTTCGAAACGTTTCGACTTTGTGATCACACGTACAGTATTCCCAAATGCGACCAATGCGCGGTAAAATGTTTCGGAGTCAGACGTCTCTTCCCGCAGGACCTAACACACCGATACAGCAAGTCACACTAGCGTGAGGCCGAACTCGAGATAAACAACCTGATGTGAGAAAACTCACTCGTAGGGTCAGTTCAAGGTGACCTCGGCGTGCCTCTGCAGTCGCGTCTAGCGTCTGGACCACGCACGAGAAGCTGTGCAGGGTTTCAGTTTCAATCAATGGCTGGTCTTCATGCTGGTATAAAACTATTTCTCACTTGAATAACATTGTCGCCAATGCTAAGCGCTGACTCGTGTTCAACTTCTCATAGTTTACTTTCACCATCTCCAGGAAGAGCTATATTTGGAGCGTAATGAGTTCCCAATATCACGGTGGTATCAATGATTTACTTACCCGGCTTGTCCATTGTCCATTGCCGTATCCTATACCATTCGAACCGATGTGGAAGCAATTAGCCAAGGCCCTCAACACAAGTAGTAAGTTTGTGTCTCTAGATTTGGCAGGCACGGAGGTGGGCTGGTCGTTCCACTTTGCCGCCGCGAGTAATTCGTCGAGTATCTGCAGCTCAGCATTGGGCGGCGCGCCCCTCGGCTCGGGACAGTACGAAATGATGAGGCGTAGGATATCGATCACTAACCCAAGAAAATTCACGTCAGTATGAAATGTTCGCATGCAGTGTGAATCTGTTGTCTTAGACGGTACTCACAAGGGAATTTCGTTGACTCGGGCCAGCGGGACAATATTTGCAGGACTAAATCTACATCCTTCCATTCTAATGGTCTCGGACTACTATATGGCCCTGCCGAAGAGCTAGCCTGGAGGAAGGCAAAGATGCGATCGAACCCAAGGAGCTCTGGCTTAGAGATCGCGACGGCAGAAATCGTCTAATGAAGATTGAATTGGTACACAGCGCATCCGGTTGGAGGCCAAAGATCTGCTCACTAGGTCACTCTTGAGGTCCTCATTTAGTTGCAGGAGCTTCGTCCGCATTGCTCCCACGTTGCTTTGACGGAATGGAAGCGTTGCTATCTAGCACGAGCAGAGGATCAGGCATAACCGCTCCAGGAATAACACCACAACAGAACTCACTAGAGGCAGTATCTTGGGGGTGGCCGGTGCAACGGATGATGACGATCCACCGGATGCGGGTGCTTGATATCTAGATGCGCCTACGACACATAGAGTGAGTGGGATCCGATAGCTAAATGAGCATGGCTAACCTGTGTATGGGTCCGAATAGCCACCAAAGGCTCCTCCAGCGAAAGGCGACATTGCAGGGCTCTGATAGCGGCTCGCACCTGTTGCATAGTGTGTAAGAATATGCCGCCTAGCGAGACCATAAGTAGACTCACCAGTGTATGGATCGATATATTCGCTGTTCGTGGGTCCAACACTCACTCCGGCTGTTTGTTGCTCGATGAAGCGAGCTATTTGATCAAGATACGATGCAGGAAGGTCATTTTCGCCTAGGAATCGTTGTGCTGCAGTGTAGGGGTTCTCTGGGTATGAAGGCGTGTGAGATGGACAATAAAAATAACCGAGGGACACTCCTCACCATTCGCGTTATAAGGGAGCTGTAGCTTTGGGGCGCCTTCTTTCACGTCGACTTCGAAAACATAGTCCCACTGTCTCCCTTTATATAACTTCTTCTCACCGGAGCCAGTGGCGGTGGCTCCTGTCATTTCCCCGACCTTCATCCAGGCGCCTCCTGTCCAGGTATAAACATCCACAGAGCCCGTTGTCGTCTTGACCAGCTTATTCTCTCCTTCTTTCTTTCCGGGAGTGTTAAGGGCCTCTTCTCCCGGAAGTTTTGACTGATCGATCGTGCCTTCCGTTTGTCTGAGGGTAGCATTTAGTGAAATGAAATCAGAATGTAACACTGTAATGCTCACGATGGTACTGCATGGTTAGACAATGCGTCGTCATAAGCCTGGCCTCTCGATCAGACTCCCAATCGAATATGAAGAGTATAACGGAGCAGCTTACTTTGAGATCATCTTCGGAAGCCCAGCGGTCTTCTGACGCGCTGAACACACGGACAATCTTATCGCTCGCACCACTGACAATATCACCGTTAGGCATGCTCGAAACCGCCCAGACGGAGATTGCGGGATGGACGAGGGTCTGTAGACACTCTCCGTCTCTCCAAACTCTAACGGTCCTATCTTCCCCACTGGAAACAATGTCCCCGGATGGGAGCACAGTCAAAGAGTATACGAATGACGTGTGTCCGGCCAGAGTGTGGACCAAGTCTCCCTCGATCGTCCACACGCGGATATCTCCATCATTGGAGCAGGAAGCAAACCCAACTTCTGGAATGAGAGCCAGATCTCGAACAGCGTCCTGATGGCCAGAAAACGTGTGCAGTGCCTTGTCCAACTTCCAAGACTTGATGGTCTTGTCCGCCGACGCAGTCAGGTACTCCTCTTCGTTCACAGCCAAAACAGCAAGTACTGATGCGGAGTGGCCTTTGAGCTCGTAAGCTGGCTGGAAGTCCTTCCAGATGCGGGCGGTTCTGCGTGGTACGTTGATTAGCCATCCTGTGTGAGAGACGGACAGCCTTTCTTGGAGCACTCAACTGGTCCCAAGAGCCAGATATAATAGCCCCACCGGCAGTGGTATCAAGCGAGCAGACGTTGTTCGAATGCCCAAGGAGCGTATATGCTGGGTCTTGAGTGGGCGCTCCGATGGCGTAAACGTTGATTATGGCGTCTTGAGAGCCTGTGACAGCGTAACCTGGTAGGTGTTCAGGTTAGAATATCTACCTTAATGAGGAGGGTACTTCGTGATACCTTGAGGTGCCTCGGTGGTGGGACGAAGGTATGTTATTGCGTTGACGAATCGTGCACTGACGGAGAGAGTCGATGTGTTCTCAAAGGACGATTGTTCGTCCGGGCGTGTCCATACGATCGCGGTGGTGTCCCTCGACGCTGATAGTACGATTCTGGGCGTAGGGGACGCGACCGATCGGACCTGCGAAGCGTCGACGAGTCAATGAGCGCTAATATAAAAAATACTCGGAGCCGCGTCGTCTCACATCAGAGGAGTGAGCCTTGAGTGTGGATGAGAGCTTATAGACCATTTCTAGGGTGGCAGATTAGTTGAAGGGGGAGGTATATCACCTGTCTTGAGGAAGGTCGTGGTAAAAGATGGGTGGTGTGACGGTCGAACGCGCGTATCTGGGAATCGAGGCTCTTCGAAAGATGATTCTAGGTCTGCCTAGGCACCCCATATTGCACCGATTGATAAATACCATTATCCCTTTGGGAAATATCCTCTCGCGAAACCAGCGCCAGCTTATGCAAAGTCACGTTATAGGGCGATACCAACCCAGGAGCTACTCGTAATATAGCCGGTAGAGGAATAAAATGCAGCAGAAAAAAAAGACAACAAGTAAAGAGCTGGCAGGTAGCAAGAAGTCCACAGGAATTAAGATTGAGGCATACTGACCGAATAGGGGTGAGAGGCAAAGACGAAACAGGGCACATGAAGCCCTATCGTTGTACCGAGTGAGGTTATACGAGCCAGCCACTTGGAGTGCGCTAGGTCACAGTCAGGACGAGGGAGGCCGAGGTGGGAGGAATGAAGTCTTTAAGACACTCTGCGACGCATCTAATCCACTGGTACACGTTAGTTCGTCTTATGGTCTCCCTAAGGATAATACATCAAACCCATCGGATAGCTAAGAGAATCTGCAGAGGCGACCCTAGTGAGATGGGTTGGCCTCTTGAGTGGGTCTTTAGGGTCGGCGACATAGAGAGGTCTTGCATGGCGAAGGGTACAGAAGCTAAAGCGTACGGTCCTCGCTGGAGTTGTCACAGGTGTAGGAGGACAATGAGTGGTTTCTGGTACCTGCAGTGTCAAGACTTATAGACTGCTGCTTACGTCTTGTCGATCAGGCGCATCCCTAGCAACTCGGATCGCTCCTAGCCAGTGAGGAGCTGGCCGATTGTCCATCTCTAGTTCTGCTCGTAGCTCACTTCGGTAATCCACATCTCCCCTTACAGAGCAGCATTCATCTACGGCTCAGCAGTGAATCTACAGCGAGAGGATGGTGGTATATCCCTCGATCCGCGATTCACCAGGATCGAGGGGAAGGCTGCGAGACATCTCGGATCAGTTCTACGTGCGAGATTGAACGGAGAGTTAATGATGAGCAAATACCAATGCAATGCATGGGTTGAGGCAAGGAGAGCATTTCGTTCAAGACCAATGGATGAGAGCAGTTGAATCCTCCGCTTCCGGTGACTTTAGTTTTTGGATCCAGGAGTATGGTACATGGCTCGATTTCAAGCCTCTGAACGTTTATGCGAGGGCTAGTGCCGTAAGGGTGGGGTGCCTTCTGTGAAGAAAGAGCCGGAGAAGGTGCATGATGAAGCCTGGACGGAACGATGTCGACGTGGCGAGGACCACGATGGAACCTGGAAGGCGCTTCCATCTCTCCATGCATACGGGCAGAATGAGCGTGCAGTCACCAACATGAATACGTTGCAAAGGCGACGAAACTTTAAGCCGTCTTTGCAATTCTAGCGCGGGTTGCACTTCGAGGCCGTCGACCAAATCTCGGAAAGAGGTCGTAGTTACGGAGCATAAAGCTAAGTTCGCGGTGAAAGAAAAATAAATGCATGGAGTGAAGCGGGAAAAGGCATTGTATCCTTCTGGAAGAGGTTTGAGCTGCTTCAGAGGACATCCTCATGCCGCCAGATAGAAGACTCGGTGTTGGTATATGGGTCAAACCTGCATAGTAGTGTGATTCAACAAGACGTCGAACGAGTAGTGAACACATAACGATGCCGTCGTTGTGGTAGGCGATGACGGGAAATGAGCACGGGTTCTTGGAGCGCCGCCTTCGGTCCATCCCAGACTCGAAACTCCTTGAGGTAAGTGAACAGAAGCATCAAGCAAGCAGTACTCATCGAGCCTTTTATGATATAGTGAGGCTCAGTGTTCCTTTGGGTTGTGTATCAATTGGCCCCGGAAACCAGGGGCAAGAGAAAGGAGAGGACGAACCAGTCCAAGTGTCAATCAGGTTGACGACAAGGTGGCCAAAAACCCGTGCTACAGCAGGTTATTTTGCCAAAACGAACGGGATACCCATAACGTACCAGGTGAGCAACATTGTCCTTACATTCCAGCGTGATCATCAGCTGAACTCTACTCGTGTTTATCGGTGAAAGTGGGGGATCGGTCTTACCTGCCCATCCACACCCATGACGTCCTACTCGTCACCTGCGACGCTGCCCTCTTGTCTTCTGGAACCCTTCCCGCCACCGCTGGAAGCACCTGTTGCTTTTGAAGGGGCGGACATTTCGCTTGCCACCGAGGTCTTGCCCCCTCCCCCTCCATTATTCACCAGCAATGGCAAAAGACCAGCAGATTATCTTCGGAAGCGCGCTATTCCGAGCTACTTGCCATCCACGGATCCTGCTTCTACCTATAACTCTGGAACTGGCGTCAAAGGTGTCGAGTACACTGCCACGGAAGATGAAGGCAGCGACCGTGGCGGGAAGAGGAAGCGTCAGCGCACTGAGAAGGCCGAAGCAACGTATGTGCAAGCCTCCCCAAACCCTTTCTTGAAATATGGGTCATCGCCGCCGCGCTGCCTGTCTCACTGTAACCTCCCCATTCGATTTGATTGCTGACTGATCTCCGTGTCTACCTAGTCTACCCAAACAAACTACAAGCCGCCACCACTCGCCTCGTGTTATCGCCCCGTTGGAGATTACTACGGATGTGGTTAAAACAGAAGACGCGAACAGTGCCGACGTCGACTGTATGTCGTCGACTTCCGTCCCTCCGGAGCTGACGGTCGACGCACCCCTTCCTGCTATTCCTTCTCATATTAACAATATGAGGGCGCGGCGATCTTCCAGCTTGCTTGCTGCCTCCAGACTGAGCCAATTGGACTGGAGCCTTAGTGGAAACGGTAACGGAAAACGGAAAGATTCCGACCCAGCTTCCCCCATCCTCTCTGTTGATGGTCAAATGGCGGCAGTATCTAGGGATGATTCACAAAGCAGCAAAGAAGGTTTAAAAGGAAAGGGGAAGGGGAAGGCCGACGAGCAAGTAAGCAGTTGATCCGTTGTCAAGTCACGCCAGCCCCTCACTCCATTTCTTGTCAGAGAAACTCGACTGACTGCACCACGTGCTCAATGTCGTTGTTATATTCATCCACCGCTGCCGTTTGCTGCGACGGATGTCCTAGATCATTTCACCTCTGCTGCCTGGATCCTCCAATGGACGACAAGGATATCTCAAACGGACAGTGGTTCTGTGTAAGATGTATGGCTGCAAGAAGCAGCCTCCCAGAGCATTCTGTGAGTCTCTGGCCGAAGTATCGAGGTTGCACAGCTTTGTTTCTGGGTTGCTGAATTTCTGTCAGATCACGACTCCTCGTGCAGCAGGTCCGTTTGCCGAACTCATCAATAAGACAGCTACAGACTTTCCCTCGGTTTTTCTACTACCTGAAGATATTAGGACTTACTTTCGTGACAGTGAGTCGTGCGTCCAAATCGAGCTAGTAGCGCAACTATTTAGACCCAATACGTAGTCGGTACAACCACCGATGGGACGTACATCGATACTGGGGATCTTAGAGGCACGAAGAACAGGTGAGTTGATGGTGTTGTCTGCGACATTACGTTGCTAAGGTTTCGCGTGCCCATAGTCGGACGGGTATGCTGGAAGACCGTGATCCCTACCGACTAAAAGATCGGCAAGGGGCAGCTACACTATGCTTCAAATGTGGAACATCAGCTGCGCCATATGGAGCTGAGGAAGAGACGCTTGGGCAGGTTGCTAAATGCGCTGGACCCAGCCCACCAGCGGTCATTCCTACAGCTATACGACCTCAAATGGACGGCCTGACAAAATATCATTCGGATAGGGGCGCATCACCAGAGCGTTCCAAATCAGTCGATGGATCTACCCCGTCAGAAGGATCCGGTGAAGGCGAAACAGTTCTTATGCATCCTGGACCGTGGAGGAGGACTTCGGTTCAAGTCAAAGTGGAGCCACTCCCCTCTCAACTAGACCTACCTCGACCAGCGCCGATGCTGCGAAGGTCTAGTAGGAGAAGTGCTGCGGCCTCTGACACTACGCCTACCTCTGTAGGAGCCATAACCGATGAATCATCTACTATAGCAAAAACAGTCGATGGTTCAGAGTCTTGCGAGCTTGTCGGACCTGGATTTAAGCTCCCAGTCGGAGTCACAACTACCGGCTTGAAGGCCATGATTCCATGCGATTATTGCCCACTATCCTGGCATCTGGATTGCTTGGATCCTCCAATGGTCACGCTTCCTCCTAATCATAAGAAATGGATGTGTCCAAATCATGCTGAGCACGTCATTGTGAGTGTCAGCTGTCAGAATTGACAATTCTGACTATGCTAATATAAGTATCTCTGTTGCCATTACAGCCCAAACGACGAACTCCTCGGCAGATAAAGACGGTGACTGTATCGTCCACGGTACCAACATCAACCCTGCGGAAGACCTTCGGCAATATCGAGGTAATACCTCTAGTGGCTCCTCGTCAGTCCCTATCATCGACTGTAGCGCAGAGGCCAGATGCGCTTCCGGTAGCGCCTAGAGCGGAACGAGTGCCTTCCGAGTCACATTTCAAGAAGAGGAAGCGAACCAGTCTCGACTCGGCAAGCCATGGCATTGAGGACTTCACAATGAATGGTGTCAAATACCGCCTGCCAGAGAAGATGATACGGCTTAATTTTTGGAATTTTCGGGAACAGAATGAGATATCTTCGTAAGTACGAACGCATCTAGCTGGGCGAAGGCATCCTGATAGTTCTACAGGTCTACGGCGACTCCGACACCGAAAGACAGGGCCACTATTATCCGCGAACGCGCACGCCGCACCCTCTCCTCAACCTCTTCCTTGTCGTCACTCAGTGAGCCATCCGACGCCGATTCCGACTCTGAATCTGAGAAGAAAAATCGCCCTACTACCACGAGTAACAAAGTCCCACTGTCTGACCAAACTGTACAACTTGCCGCCGAGGTGAGCACATATCGACGCGAGATCGGCCGCAAGACCTAACCAAACTTCGCAGACTTTGGTGTCTATGTGTGGTCCCGTTACCGCCAACTTCACTGCCACTGCCCAGACTGTTATGGGGAGCAGTCATCGCCGGCCTATCACTTCCCAGCCGCTAGAGGAGCTAGTCTCGGTCGCTATGCAAACTAGGGTATTTTCATTCGATACGGCCATAGACCTAATAGTTCACGACTAACACGAACTGTTCAGGCTTTACCTCCCGCATCTCCAACGAAAGCAATATCTACTCCTTCGAAAAAGCCGGCGTCCTCGTCATATAAGATCCGGATACCAGCATTAGCCGCTCGACATGCTCCTGGGATCACCACTGCCACACATCCCCCCAATAACAACTCCTCGAAGCCCATTTTAGTTCTCAGCGCGCATCGCCAACAGAAGCTCAGTTCTGAGGCTTCTACTTCATCCGCCTCTACAACCATTGGTCCTGAGCTGTTGTCTGGCTCTACGAGCGAACCTGAAGATACGCTTAGGAGGCAAGCGAACGGAGTCTTTTCGCAAGGTACACAGGCCTCTCCCACAAAACCTGGTCCGGTTGCGGTAACATCGGAAGAGCTTGAGCAACTAAGGGCCATTCGGGAGTTGATGTCCGTCAAGGGAAAGCAGGCATTACTGGATTGGCTCAAGTCTTGACCATTACTATTATTTATGGCTTCTCGTCTCTATCTCGTCCTTGCCTCTGCCCCTTCATTCATTTCGTCCTGTCTAATTTCTTATCTTTCGGTTACTGAATCACGTGCATTATGTTCATGAATTTGAGTGTGCGAAGGTGTTTCTCTCTGTGCCATGCTACTTTTCTCTCTTGGTGTCATTGGCGCGAATGTGACGACACATGTCATAACCCGAAAGGCATTCTACTCTGTTGCTTCGACCCAGCCGTATCGTTTCCATATCGGTGCCAGCTTCGCCGGAAAACCAGTTCACAGAAGCGAAAGAAGACTTGCAGAAATCAAGTTTCCATTGGGTAGTGATATTGCCACATGGAAGAAACAGCAACTTGAGGTCCCTGGAAGGGCGTTGACAACCAGAGATCCTGGGCAAGATATGTTTTTCGTTCAGGAGATGTCGCGCCGAAGAGTACGTGGCCAAAATTTATGTATTCACCCAGGTCTATATAACGTGAGCTAATACTGCCGTGCTTAGGGAATGGCTGTAGGTATAGCGGATGGTGTAGGCGGATGGGCCGACTCTGGCATTAACCCGGCGTTATTTGCAACGGCTTTAATGTATTATGGGGCGCGCGCCAGTGAGCACGCTATTGCTGGAGGGGCTGAAGCAGACACAGAAGAACACGAGCTCTCCAGCTCCAAGGAACTCTCACCGAAAGACTGCTTGTGGTCCGCATTCGAAAGCGTTATACGTGATGATCTCGTTCAAGGAGGTGAGGATATAGGTGCCCCGACTCGAACTTCCTTCGCTGACCCAGGTGCAGGTTCTAGCACAGGTCTGATTATGACGCTGAATGCTCAATCAGGTCTTATGAAGAGCGCCAAGTGAGCGAGATCTGATATCGAGCGCTTCAACGGCTCTAAACGTGAAACTCTCAGCCTAGGTGACTCAGGCTTCATGCTTATTCGCAACGGTGTCGCATCCCACATACAGGTAGGATGGTTACAAGGTATTATGTGGAAGATTTATATTCTCATGCTTTCGTCCACTCAGCGGCCCCAAACGCATTACTTCAACTGTCCGAGTGAGCCATGCTAAACTAGTATATATCCATCCCACTGACTCTTTCTATCCTTGGCAGAGCAGCTCGCGAAAATCCCTCCAAGCATGCGCCAACAAGGGATGCTTGAGGATACTCCGGATGTGGCAGACTCTTGGTCCACGACCTTGAGGCATGGTGACATGTTGGTCCTCTATGTGAGCACCCATAGTCATCGTGCCTCTCAATTACCGAACCGTGGTGCTAACTGTCAACCTGATAGACTGATGGCATCAGTGACAACGTTTATCCCCAGGAAATCCTAGCGATCGCGAAGTTAGCTTTTCGGGAGGAAGGCACTGAACGGCAGCAAGCACAAATCATGGCCGACTCGACTGTCAACCATGCCCAGCAGTGTATGTATAATATTGACAGAGTCTCCCCGTTCGAACGTAAGTCTCCCTAAACTATTTTTGCTCATGTTGGTCCTAACCACCCAAACGCCTTCAGGCGAAGCCGCTCAGCATCGTAAGAGGTGGCCAGGTGGAAAGGAGGATGATGCAACCGTAGTTGTAGTCATTGTTTCGGAAGAAGTCGACAACCCAGAAGGGGGCGTACCTCTCGTATAGATGACTGGATAGGGAGAGCCCTTTCACGACAACTCTGCTTTATATTTTTGCCTCCGTAATGTACTTCTGACTCGCTAATTATATATCGCGTTCGATAAAGCTCTCGATGATCCCTTCGCATGTCAAAGGATACTCCTTGAGCTGGACGTCCTTAGAATCTCCTTCACCCACAACGACAGTATTTGGTTGAAGGAAGATTTTACGAGGCTGTCATGGAGCTTATTAGAATAATGCCCACACTCGTCGAGCAAGGAAACGCTCACCTGCTTCTTCCTCAACACCAGGTCACGTAACTCTCCATCCCAGCCATCTTTGGGGTTTGTCAACTCGGTATAGAATTTCGTCGCACCTTCTCCGTCGGCGGTACTCTTGCGAACTTGAAGGTCGATCAGCAGCTTGCCAACAATCTCTCGCCCACGCTTGAGGACTGTTTCGCGATCAACCTGATGCACCAATGTCGTGGAGTGAGTCGCAGAAGTGAAATAGTCACGGGCCCCTCGTGAATTCGAAACCTACCCGAATGTACGCGTTCTCGAGTTGACCGTCCTTGCCACGGACCTCCGTCAACTTAGCGACGCCTTCGTTGATGAGGAAGTTGGTAATGCCAAGCCTATAAAAATGTTGAATACCGAAGGGGTACAATGGTGGAGCCTGGGAAATATTCACCTCGCTTGCATATGAGCTTGCAGGTGCTTCTTGGCCTTGAGACAGTGATTTGATTAGATAAGGCATCAAGTGCCGACATCCATCTCAACGTACTTTGGGATCCCAGAGTTCCAAGGCCCGTAGGCCTGCCCTCGCCATCAACAAGAAGGTGATGAACTGGATATCTTCTGCCTCCTTTTTGTCCGTGTATCCGAAGATGTTCAAGATGTCTTGATTGCTGACCAAGTACAGGGCTACGGTCTCCGCACGACATTCCTCGAATGAGGATGATACTGCCCCAAGGACTGTACCAGGAGTCTGTCCTGGGCGGTACCATGATGTAACTGGCTTCCCGGTTAACGGGTTGATTGTCTAAAGGACATACACCGGTTAGTAGTGCTCTACCAAACGCTAAGAATGACATATCTCGCCTTCTCCTTATCGAAATTGAATTTGCCATCACTGTCTTCTTGGAACAGCTTTCCTGAGCCCTGTACAGATATTTTGAGTAGGATTCTCTTAAAGGTATGTGATATCATGCATAACATACGTGGCCTAGAAGTTCGTGGTTGGCGACCTTGACAAATGGGCGTGTTAGATTGACCTTGGAAGGAGATATGAGTAGACGGTGCCCACCTGCAGTTCGAACGCTCTCGTGTCCCACGTTTTGTAGAGTTTTAGATCATCTGGGTGAATGAAAGTAATCTCCTCATTGGGTGCCTTTGCTGCGAGGATGTTCTGGGATTCAATTCGATGATCGCAAGGGGATTAGCCGCCATGAAGGTATTATATGGGGATACAAGAACTTACTGCCAAGGAGACGTTCTTAAAGCCAGTCTTTTCCCTGACTTCGTAGTAACTTGAGCGGATCCGGTCAGCATACCTCTCTAGAAGAAATTTCCAATGGCTATAGCTCACTTCTGCGCAACAAAGCCAAAGCGAGAGTCAACGAGAGTCAATTTATACGGCAGATGTTCTAAGAGGTAACATAGCTCACAGGAATCTATAATTGAAGCTCAAGTCAGCCTCAAGAGTTGGTCGTAGTTATAGGCGGCACTTACGTTGATACCGGCGGGAATGCCTAGCAGGAGGTGGACTTCAGAATGTGACCAAGGCCTCATGCGTCGATATCTGACTCACCACCAGTAGCGAATGTCAAAACTTGCAAAGCTGTGGGATGGCGCAATCATGAGTGCCTTGTTGTTCCTTCCATCACATACTAGTAATATACCTGTAAAGTCGGGTTTTCGGAAAGTCTGAAGAATCATGGACGGAGATTTAGTCACGGGCTCCCGTTTTTTAATAACGAGTTTACCAAACTTACATCAACTTCATAGGCTTTGCCCCATGGAAGAACTTTAATGAGCTCAGACGCGTCATTGACGAGTTTGTCGTACTTCTTGGTGAGGACCTTGTCGACGATGGCGGTGAAGCCTAGCGATCAGAGTAGAGTAAGTTAACAGACGTGCTATTATGTGAATAGTCGAAGACTTGCCTTCCCATTCAGCTCGGCCTCCGTACTGATGAGAGAAGTGATGAGAGACAAAGAAGCGGTAAATTTTCGCAATTACTAACTGGGTCAACGTAAGTCTACAATAATAATTTCTGTCAGTTTGGAACCGGGGTCAGTTTTTAATGGCAAGTGCATACCTCGATGAAGCCAATGTAAGATTCCACGACAGGCCCAATGTCCTTGACCCACTCAGTCGACGCTTCCTTGTGTTCCTCGATCGAACCAGAAATGAAGCTTTCGGTCGAGTGGTAATACTATCAGCAGGGAAGAGGAGCAAGCAGGATGGAATGTTCATGTGCACCTCTTAGCGTAGCCTTCTAGCATCCTTCGCTGGATGTCATTCGCCGCATACTTCTTCGCTTCCTCCAGTGCAGTGGCACTCTTGCGAAGTGGCTCGGAGAAGTCTCCGTATTTAACTTTGACCTTGACTTTGGAATCGCTGGCAACAGTAGATTCTTTGGTGGATTTTGGTGCCTCATGAGACGCTGAAGCAATGAGGAGATCGAAAGATCCATCTGTGTTCTTGCGCACGCTGTAGAGTACAAGTTGAATTGACTGCAGAGAGGACGATAAATCGAACTCACCGAGTATTCTCAACGGCAAGGCCAAGCCTCTCTGACTCCTTCTGAATCATCTCGACTTCATCGTCCTGTATCGTCTCGCCGAGGTAGTAGTTCGATAAGTGGCCCGCCTTTTGCAGGTAAAAAAAGGTTGAAGATCAGATGAGGGTTAGATTAACAAAACGCTATGTATAGCGCGGCGTACCGAAGGTTTCCCAACCAAGAGGCTAGCTTCCGGCTCAAGAGAATAAATATGATCTGAAAGCTTCGGGGGAGGCGTGGTCAGCCCCGGTGCCAAATGGGATTGAGAATGACTGTACCTGTCCCCAAAGCTCGGTTGCGGCGGCCTTGTTTTCAGATTGCTCGACAACCAAGGCGAATTTGTCTTTTCTGACACGAGGAATGAACTTGCTGAAACCGAAAGATTTGTAGTTCACGAGATTGGATAAGACCTTTGTTAAGTAGAGAGTGTTGTTAGAGCAAGGGCGTAGCATGCGATGGGACTTGATTGGGCTTACCTGAGCTGAGTATTCGGTAAAGTCCTTCCACTCCTCAGCATTTAGACCAGCCTTATTCTGGAGGGTCTTCAAGTCTGCGATTGTCTTCTTATCGTTCTTCGAGAAGATCAGGATCAACAGGTCATAGAGTCGCTGAGCATATGGCGTCCATTGGCCTAAAACGATCGACACCGACTCAGCAATTTACATCGGGCGCTTATGCTTACAATGGCGCTGCATAGGCGCACCTTGGATGATCCGCGCGCCAGCCCAAGATGCCTTTCCGATGTAATGCGCGTACAGCTTCTCCTGGGCAGTCAATAGCTCAAACGCCTTAGCAACTTCCATGGAACAGATCGGTGGATCGACATCGGCGAGGAAACGCGCTTGGGCGAGCTGGGCGGAAGAGGTCGTGGCCATTCTTCGAGAGGATGTGGTGGAATGTAGATTTAGAGCGCGAGTGGGCTTGCGGTATATAAGGCCTAGCGCAGATGGTATCTTGCCAGATCGCGTGTGTGCTCCTGTATTCCTGTCACGCTTCAAATCAGCATGACCTACGCTGTATCGTGCGCAATTATACTTGCTCAGCACGCGTCGCGGGATTGTCCGTAGTAGCATTTAAATAAAAATAGAGATCGATGCCGAGATCCTTCTATGTCGCCAGCCGAGTTCCAAAACCAGACTATGGACGCGATGGGAATGCTTTAAATACCGGGTTGGGTTGGTCGAGTACAGAATCCATTTCGGCAAGGGACCCAGGGCGTATTTGCCATCGTGGCAAGCTCACCATCATTTTAGCGATCCGTTGCGACGCGCCTTTCTCTTCTTTACCCACCAGACCGCCCATCCATCCCCCTCTCCATCAACTTACCACTCATCTTCAATCAACTCGCTCATTGTAAGTACGCTCTTCTCTAGCTAGATGGTCATCTAGCTGACTTTCAATATTGTTTTCTATAGATGTTCAGCCGTCTCGCAACAGTCTTTGTTTTTGCGCTCTCTGCGATCTATGCATCTGCAGCAATCAGCATCATTGCTCCTTCCGCTGATTACTGGTGGGTTGCGGAGTCACAGAACTTGTATAGGTGAGTCTTCCTTGTACTTGGAAGCCCATATTCGAAAGCTTTGGGGGTTTATTGTAATATTGACTGTTCTCCCGATTCTCTAGCTGGACATGCGGCGCTTCGAATGTGAGGAGCTGATAGGATTATTGCATGATGTAGGGCTGACCTTTGTGACTCTTATTCGATGGCTACAGAACGGAGGATGTAAGTATTGTATTCCGCGTCTGTAACACCTTTGCTCTCTGCTAACTGCAATGTGATCGCAGTCACCAACTTCACGGTATTGCTCAATAACGCGAACCCCGCCACCTTCCACGGACCCCAGGCGCTTGTCTCGATCCAATGTAAGAAATCTGCTGGGGACATCGCCGGATAAAAAAAAACCTAATTATGCCTTGCTCATGATCAGGGGACTACGATTGCTCCGTCCTGCTCCCGGCAACCGATGTTGCTGGCATCGCTGCAGGAACTGGTTACACGCTCTCTTTCGCCAACGTCTACAACCAGACTGATGTCATTGCGACCAGTGCTCCTTTCGAGATCAAGGCCATCGGAAGCGCATACGCTCCCCAGCCCTCGGGTGTTGCCTCAGCCACCGTCACAGCCGGTGCGAACCAGACTGGAACCGCCTCGACCAGCACTGCCAGCTCCACGACCACAGCCAAAAGCTCCGCTATGGCCACCTACCCGGCCGCCGCTGGTCTTATTACTGGTGTGATGGCCTTGGTTGGCGCCACATTGATGATGTAGAAATTTTGTGGCTGTTCCTGTGCTTTTTGTCGTCCCCTCACCCGAACATCTTAATACTGTCTGTCTTTTACTGTTGTCATACTTCTGGACTTCCTATATCTATACCCTGTCACTATCCTCTGCCTTGTTCCATTGTGAATGCAGCAACGGACAGTTTCATGTCATGATTACTGGTCGACGCAAAAGCAATAAGGTACATTCTGACAAGAAAGATATACTGCAAACGTGGGGGTCAAAACGCGATCCGATAGCTTGCATACCGTCCACTGGTTTCACTCGGCCGAGTGATTTTGACCACTTGCCCTCGCCGTAACCCATAATACCGTGCCACGGGGTCCGAAAGCATGATTCGAGGTAGTTGAGTTTCGCGCAACCGGCTACGCAGGACGGGGGACAGTTAGCGGGTGTTCATGCCAGGTGCCTGCTGACCACGTACTATCGTTCTAGGAGCAGCTTCTTTTCATCAGGCGAGAGGACCTCGTGACGTGGTACGAGCTTATGGTGGGTGATGTTCACGAGGAGATCTGCTTCTGGGAATTCTTCCAGACGGTACTGTTGAGCCATCGAGGAGATGACCTATACCGCCCGAACGTTAAGCACAATGTTAATTAGAGTGCGCTCTTCGGTCACTGACCTTCTTGGATGCTGGTGTCATGGAATGGCTGTAGATGATAATGCCACTTCCGATCTTCTTCTCCTCAAGGACACCGATGAATCTATCCGCGCCATGCCAAAAGCGTCAGAACATATGTAAGCCCGGTATGATATGGCGAAGTACTTCTTCATGGTCTTGATCCCGACATTCTTCTCGTCCGAGAAGAACACAAATATGCTCTTTGAAGGATCCTCCATCACGCTTGTGAAAAAGTTGAGCGAGGTGCGGCTGAAAAAGTAAGTAGTAAGTCTAACTGAACGGCAGGAAAGGGACAGATACCTCGCTTACTCAACAGGACCGTTCCGAGCATAAGTTTCCTTGAACGTCTGCAGATCCATAGCCAATTCATCGTCCGCTACATCGTAACCCTGCTCTCATAAAGTCAAGTGGGTGGTGCAACAGCAAATGGTCAACCCTGTGGCCTTTGACCGATGCGAAGTAGTACAAACCCTGTCCTGCACGAGTTCGTGGATCGTCCTATTGATTTTCCATAAGCGAGCCACTTCTCTCTCATCGTCGGCCATCACGTAAGTCGTAGTCGAACGGAAAGAAATTCAGAGCCTTGAAACCAACATTTGCCCTCTTTGAGAGGCGTCAATACAGTGCCTGACGACTTGCGTCTAGAACTAAGCTCGCTACAAGATATAATGACGGCGCCTGCGGCCAATACCAAGCCGTCAGCACCACTATCAGTTGCAACACTAGTGAGCTTTTAGTTGGCCTTCAATCGTTACTTCTCGCTGACCCTCTTGTCTCAGGCTCGTTTCAAGCCCGCCAAGATATACAAGACAGCCATTGACCCACCTCCGACCCCATCCAGTCCCTCGAGCCCACAAGCGTCGCGCCCATCTCTCCCAAGACACATCACTGGAATCTGCTTTGATGATTTTGGAGAGACCTTGATCACGGCTGGAGAGGATGAGACCTTTCGGTTGTGGAACTGTAAAACTGGCAAGCAAGTTATTCATTATACCCACTGCATCTCGGTCTGTCTTACAATGCTAACCGACCTGTATTCTTTAGACATGCCAAGACGCTTCACTCCAAGAAGTATGGTGTCGACCTTCCTAGGTTCACGCACAAGAACACGAACATCATTCACTCGTCTACCAAGGAGGACGATACGATAAGATATCACTCGCTCCATGATAACAAGTACCTCCAATACTTTAAGGGACACAAGAAGTCGTGCGTTGCCTCCTCTTTGTGTATCTCAGCAGGACATTGGTGATGTTAAATCCTTTCGCGGACAAGCAGGGTTGTATCTCTGGAGGTTCACCCACTTGAGGACACGTTCATGTCTGGCTCTATGGACAACACCGTCAGACTCTGGGACTTGCGAACCCCCAATTGTCGCGTGAGTTGTAACAGTGCTGCCTACGACCTTGTCCGTTAGTCCAGTCATGATAATCATACGTTAGCTTTAGGGTCTCCTCAACCTTCCCTCCAGCCCGATCGTAGCATACGACTCCCAAGGGATCGTCTTCGCTGTCGCCATCAACTATTATCAAAAGCTTCTCCTCTATGACCTGAAGCACTTCGACAAGGAGCCTTTCCTCTGCGCGGATATTTCTGACCCTTCCCTCCGTAAGACCTCCTACCCGCCTCGGAACCCATGGATGACGAGTATGTCGTTCAGCACAAACTCCAAATGGATCTTAATCGGAACATCTGGAGATGCTCATTACGTGTACGACTCGTACGAGGGTGTCCTGCTAGCGAAGCTTGAGGGCTTTAAAGGTTTGGAAGGCGGCAAGAATGGTGATCAGTATGGGGTTAGCCCAGTCAAAGGGATCAGTGGTGAAGAGGTTGGATGGACGTCGGATTCCAAGTTCATCATTGGCGGTTCATTCACGGGGAAGATATGCATGTGGGATTGTGCACAGATTCCTTTGATGATGGAAGCCAACAAGGAGGAACCCAAGGTGTTGATGCCTACTGTCACGTTAGACGGACCTCCGGGTCCCGTACGCTGTGTAAAGATGAACCCACGGCATCAGATGCTCGCGACCGCTGGCACTGAACTGGTGCGTCCTAGCCTTAATTCATTTGGCTCTCTGGGTACTCTCTAACACATCCCTTCGCCTCGGTCAGGCATTTTGGTTACCCGACCTGGCATTAGAGGGTGACAAGTCAGAAGATGAGGGCAAGGGCAAGGAGCGAGCTCTGTGAACCCGGTCATCTGTTTGGCGTGATCGGCAGGATATACCGATCTCGCCTTGTCCGGTTTCCTTGGGTAACGCGCTATGTGCGTCTATGCAATCAATTCCTTTCACTTTCTGTACGATCATGTGCCACATGTGATGTTGCAGAATTCTTGCATTTTAGTTCACCAAATCAAGCAACAATGCTTGGTCCTATCCAATTCAATGCGATGGCGAGCAGCATTTTGCGCTTCTTCGAACGTTTCGCCACATTGGCTCCTTCAGATTGTAGAAAAGACATGTAACGTAACGAGGGGCGCGTGGCGAGGACAGTATCACACGATCGATTCTATGGATGAAATTTTATCTAGCAAAAGCCTAGACGAGCCGTTATACATGGATGTTCTCTCCGTAGATCAGGGCTTTTGATGAACTGCGAGCGCCTACTGTGGGAGGCATACTCAGGGAGTCCGACCGTCGACGACTCCAGAAGTAGACGCCGACGCAGCTCATTGCGTAGAAGACGTGAGGCGTCGGGTCTCGTTCATCCGCGATTTTAAGATGGCTGGCACCACCGATAGTGCACGCCAGGGCTTCTTATCACGACTTTACGCTTGCCTAGATAATTGAATTTGTAATTGCGCATTCTATAGTAGACCGTGTATAATCTCGATGATGTGAGACCATGTTAGCATGTGGACGAAGAATTTAGAGGAGCCAGCCGTACCGCTCTATAGCTAGATGTTCTAGACGCCACCTATGCACGCACATATATATACAATACGAATAATTCAAATGAAATATATAGTTACAAGTAATACAATCATATTCACGAGACGAGACCCATCGACGATGAACAAAGAACGATATGAATGGAGGGCGTCAGAGTAGCATCAAGGTACAGGGCAGTGGACTCTGAATCACTCACGTCGGGAATGCTCGACACCCGTGGCGGTCAACAAACGAATAACCTGAAGGTGTTACCTCGCGGTGGGAACGGAGTATCAACTAATCGTAGTATCATCTGCCCGCCCTAGGCAGCGGCGCCCCTCTCACGTCAAAACACCGCGAGGAAACCCAACAGGCGATCCATTTACTGACCGAAGAGGAGTAGAGAACGGAGCTCGGTGGCAGCGATGTATAGGGCAAATAACGGCGAAGTGTTAGGATGAGGCGACGGAGAAAGGTATCAAGGGGCTTTGGTCAGCGATTGCTTAGGCGGTACAGAAAAGATTCGACACTCACGTCACGACAGCCGTAAAGCGCTGGAGAGGTCATCTCAGTGGTCATAGGTATCATACAGGTATGGCAAGAAGGATCGGCTTCGACGTTGACGCAGATCCTGCTCTAGAGGATTGGAACCGCGGCCCGATCGATCGATCCACGCCGGGAAAGAGACAAGGCCCGCGCCTACAACGCACCTCAGGAATGCCACCAGACCAATGGCAGGCACCCCACGAAGGTCCCATACCTGGAAGAACGCCGTTTAGCTTCTTCTCCAGTTCATGCGGTCCTATCAACGTCCTAGTATCGTCGGTGTAGGATAGGCGAAACTAGGATAGGAAGAAAAGTATGCTGTGTTGCTACCGCCTCGCGGAGACTTGATAGCTATCTTGCGCAGGCGACTGAGGATGCTGGAGGATTAGAGAAGGGGATGATGAAGGAGAAACCGCAGTTCGTGTGGTTGCATCCGCCTTTAAGAACAAACCAACTTCAAGTTGGGCGAGCGTCTGCTTTCGCACAACACCGAATATAGCGACCTAGACTGGTCTCTCAGTCCCCTCCACTTTATACACTCGTTCCCCCTCATTATTTCTCTGTCACTGTCAAAGGAGTGCACTAACGCCTCGCGCCTCCAAATCTACGCCACGTGAGTGAGACTCAGGGACGCGACGCGGATCCCGTCCCTAACCCTGAAAATAGGCAAACCTTCCGCCAGCCATAAGGTGCAGAGTCCACCGGGAGCTGGGCCATCAAGAAATCAGCATGATTTGGAACGGCTCTCGCGCACGGCGACAGAGCCACAGGTGTGTCCCTATCCACGATCTACTACCGCAACCATCCCCAACCACTTACATATACACTCCAACCAACAGCTTGAAAGCGGAGACGAGGGAGACTTAATGGCGAGGTTTAGATCCACAGCAGTCCAGGTCCAAGCGGAGTCAGGGCAACCCTCACATAATTCGAGTAAGGAGCTAACCAGTAGAGCAGACGTTTACACTCCACTGACATTTCAACGGATAGACACCCAGCCCGCCAGGCCCAAGAAAGTAATAGGCACACAAACAATGTCCAGTCGTCCAATATTTCTCATGACTTATCATTCCTTTTAACAGGACATCATCCGAACGCCCAAGAATTCCTATGATATACTAGGACGTATCAGGAAAGGCGGGTTTAGCAACGTCTTTGAGGTTCAAAAGTCGGGACTTGACCCCCTTAACTCGGGGAAATTTGCTTGTAAAGTAGTGGACTATTCTCGTCACAACGGCCTCTCAATCGTAGATCCGGACTCAAAGAACCCAGTCGATTCCAATGTATTCAGGGCGGTTCAGCATGGAGCCAAGATGGTGACCAATGAGCTTACCACCTGGAAGGATATCAACAATCATCCTAATGTCATACAGCTTCTTGACTGGGTCAGGGAAGGGGAGTGCAAGATAAGTACGTTCTTGCTGTCTTGTATGGATCTCCCAGATCCGAACTTAGCGTAAATATCTCCTCACAGTTTTCGTCATGCCTCGTGCGACGGCGGACACACTCGCCGACTATCACGTACCAGTGGCATTTGATAAAGCATTGGTGCTCATCGCCCAGGTCATGGATGGTGTGATAGTAAGTGCCATGCGTCAGCAAAGCTCCTATAAGAAATCAACTTACCTCCTTCCTGATTTCGAAGTGGATGCACGATAAAAACTACACTCACCGGGATCTTAAACCATCGAATATCCTTCTCACCACCGAGGGTAATCGGCTGAAAGCCATGGTCGCCGATTTTGGAATTTCGATGCGAGGCGCGACCCACACTGCAAGTGTATACCCTTTAATCCTTGCTAAATAGGCCTACTAATATAACTGTTGTAGTATAAATCGGGAACCCCGGGTTTCAGGGCGCCAGAGGTCCTCTCTGAGCTTACGCACGACAACAAAGCTGGTCATACAGCAGGTACATTCATATCCGGCGCTATCGCAAGGTGAGAAAGCTTTGGAGATGTTCGCATATCCATCTGCTAAATGTACACTTTCAGCTAAGGAATTTCTTTGCGGACTTCTCACCCCAAGACCGAGTGAGAGATGGACCGTGAAAGCGGCTCGTCGACATCCATTGGTTCGAGACATCGTGTCAAGCACCGCAACCGACGCCGTCGTCTCTGAACAACCCGTCGCTGAGAGCGCTGTCCTCAGTCCTTACTCCGATGCGATTTCGCCTTGTACGCGTTCAACTTTCTGGAAGGGTGTCTTTCACATGACTGAAGCGCATGTCTTCTACTCTTATACTTTCATTTGTAGTTGTGCCCACCGAAATCGAAATAGTATCCCTGGCCTCAACGGGCATTCTGCTTATCGAACCGATGGAGCATGTGCCCGTTACAGCAAGCCTCAGCACCCTTATTGTCGAAGGCATGCTCCTCAACCCTAGCGGTGAGTCTTTTAGTTTCGTGCTATAATATGTCATAGTGCATGGTCTCAAACGTCGCCTCTCCTCTCTAATTAGCACTAGATAATTTAAGTACTACAAGCGTCCCTCCACCGACAGGTCCGACATCTACGAAACGAAAACGCGAGGTCTTGGACAGTCCCCCCGAAGTGGCAATGGCCGAAGATGTATCGAATCCAAAACGACGGAAAGGGGACCTGCCAGCGGATGATGGGAAACAGGTCAAGGGAAAGCTAGTATGGTCACTCGATCGCGTGAAGGAGACTGCTAGTTATTTCAAGTCAGTTTGGAGTGTGAGGAATTGGTGGAGACGAGGATGAAAAGGGTACAATGTAGGGTTGGGGGTGAAGAGAATTCGCATATAGTTATTGATTAATTCTATGTGTCTTGAAAGTCAGAAACAAGGCGTGCTCAATTCTAAATTCGCGCGTACTCAAGTGTGATCAAGCGCGATCAAGTTGTGGTCGTGTGTCGGGATGATCATGAGCACCCCTCAAAGGATGCGACGAGGTCCCCGGATATCGCCGTCTCCTCAGAGAGTCACACACCTCAAACCCCCGATCTTCTCGACTACTAGGTTCTCTGCGAATCAAACGAAGTTTAGCATCATGGCTGTGCCTGCAACGATCAATCCCTCGAAAGAGATCCTTATGGAGGTGACCTACGGCGAGGCTGTCATGTACATTCACCGCCATCTCTTTACATCTTTAATCCCTGACCCTACTCTTTCTCAGCCTTCCAAAGGATGGGGAACGGAATGTTTTGATCACGTCCGCTCTTCCTTATTGCAACAACGTCCCTCATTTAGGTACGCTGGATGCCCGGATGGTCGCTTTGGTCTTGTGACTCACGATCCCCACCGCCACAAACGCCTTTAGGGAATATCATTGGAAGCACGCTCAGTGCTGATGTATTTGCAAGGTACAGCTACTGTATATTCTACAAAGGAGGCAAGAGCTCAGACCATTGGCCATAGATACAATCGTACGCATGCAAACGCCCTCATATGGGTGTACCAATTTCTCACCCCAACACCCAGGGACGCGTAATCGCCGAACATTATATGTGTGCGGAACGGATGAGTACGGCACAGCGACAGAAACGCAAGCTCTGAAAGAGGGCATCACGCCAAAAGAGCTCTGCGACAAGTACTACAAACTCCATCGGGAGACGTACACTTGGTTCGATATCGGGTATGTAACATCTCCTATAATCCGATGGCCCAACTAAACGTATAAGTTAAGGTTTGATCATTTCGGACGGACCTCCACTCCCCATCAGACTGAGTGCGTATTGCGATACCCTTTCATCCTTTTTTTTTTTTTTGCTGATGTGATAGAATCCCCCCCAATGAAGAATATGCCAGGAAGTGTATTTAAACCTCAAGGATCACGGCCTCTTGGAGAAACAGACCAAGGAGCAGACATATTGCGAAAGCTGTGGCAAGTAAGCGATCGAGAATCTGATTTTTTAAACACCTTTCCAGCATGACTGAAAAATGAGTCTTCTCTCCGGTTAGATTCTTGGCTGACCGCTTCGTGGAGGGCACATGCCCACACTGCGGATACGATGATGCGCGAGGGGACCAATGCGACAGCTGCTCCCGAACACTAGACCCCACCGAACTCATCAACCCGCGATGCCTGATTGACCGCTCTCACAAGGTCACTACTCGTGCGACATCTCATATGTTCGTCAAGTTAGACACAATTCAGCCTAGATTCGAAGAGTGGATCAAGAAGTCCTGGAAGGAAGGGAAATGGAGTCCCAATGCTGTTATGAACGGTGACGGAGAGATCATAGATGCGCGCGTCAGGGGTGGTTTGAGGCCGAGTCCACTCACCAGGGATCTGACTTGGGGTGTGCCGGTGCCTGTGAGACCTGGGGAGCCAAGTGATGGGATGGAGAAAAAGGTTCTTTGTGAGTCTGTTTATCCGAGGCAGACTTATGCATGTCTAATCAACGGGCCGTCGGCTCCTTCGCAACATCTAGACGTATGGGTGAGTATCTGGATAGCGCCAATTGATGGTGAAGTTGGTTAGTTTATTGATGTGTTGTTTACAGTTCGATGCGCCATTCGGTTATCCAAGTATCACCGCAGCCTATACTCCGGAGTGGAAGCGGTGGTGGTTCAATCATCAGAATGTGAGGCTATTTCAGTTTATGGGGAAGGACAACGTGTATTTCCATACCGTCTTCTGGCCGAGTATCCTCTTGGGTGATAGCAGGGATTGGACGACATTGCACAATATATCCACTACAGGCAGGTATTCGTTTCCACGGTGCCTATTCTCATAATTGATAGAGATGATCCATACAGAATACCTACAGTACGAATCTGGGAAGTTCTCAAAATCTCGCAATGTCGGAGTCTTTGGACCAGGTGCTCGAGAGACTGGCGTTCCGCCTTCTGTATGGCGTTACTACCTGCTGTCAACACGGCCAGAGACATCTGATTCAATATTTTCATGGAATGACTTTGTATGTGTAGATCCAGACTTCAACTTGGCGGATACGATCTGACGAATTTTCAACTAGATTACTGCAAACAACTCGGTGCTCCTGAATAAGTGAGCCCTAATCTTTCCTTTAAACTCACCCCAAAACAATATTCATGAACTTTGCTTGTAAATATAGCTTCGGGAACTTCGTTAATCGTGTCCTCAAATTCATCCAAGCTAAATTTGACGGCGTCCTTCCCGACGCACATGACGCAGTTGGCCCATACCCAATAGTCGATCCACAGGATCCAGACCATCTCGATCCCACGTTCGTTCCAGAAGTTAACCAGCTTCTCGCCGAATATGTCGACGCTATGGAATCCGTAAAGTTGCGCCTCAGTCTCCACATTGTCATGCAGATCTCCAACAGGGGGAATCAATACCTTCAGCGGAGCGGTCTCGGCAACGCGCTTCTTACCAACAATCCCAAAGGTTGTGCACAGGTTGTGTCGAGGGCGGTCAATCTAATCTATGCACTCAGTGCGTTGGTACATCCGTTCATGCCTGGGACGTCGAGGGACATCTTGGAGCAAATCAATGCTCCAGCACGAACGGTCCCTCTAGTCTTGTCGAATGACATCCTTGCTGGGCACAAGCTGGGCGTCCCAGCTCACCTCTTCACAAAGATCGACGAGAAGAAGGCTGAGGAGTGGCGTGCGCGCTTCGGCGGAGACAGTGCCAAGGCAGCCCCTGCAACTGCAAAGCCTGACGCCAAAGCAGCGGGCAAAAAGAAGGCTGCGGCGGCAGCGAAGAAAGCGCCTGTGGAGAAGGTCGACGAGGGTCCGAAGTCGGAGGAGGTTATTGCGTTGGAGGCCGAAGTGAAGGCGCAGGGAGAGGTGGTAAGGAAACTGAAAGAGGCTCTAAAGGGGCCTGACTCGGAAGGAAAACCTTCTAAGGGGGATTTGGACATCGCTGTGGCGGAGCTCCTACGACTCAAGTCTAGTTTATTGGAAGCGCACAAGCCGACAGAGGTGGCAGCCTGATCAAATGGTCCCAGAAATACGTCTCTCGTCAATCTGATCATATGTAGTTGTCTTAAACTGGTATCTATGGAAATGAATTCTGCTGAAAGTAGGGTGTGGAACTTGGCATGCCTTAACCATGGACCCATTTTGTGACGTACTTCCACCCTTCCTTATCTGCCGCCGGGCCATCGTCGGCATTCATTTCCTTCTCCAGCGCTTCCCATTGTGCCCACCACATGGAATGCGTGCTAGCGAATGGACTGGAAGCTGCCTTCCCTCCAGGAGCCCATGGCTTATCAATGACATAATGCAAGCATCGGACATCCTCGTCCCGCCACATATTCGGATGGATATTACGGTGCGTCTTCATGCCGTTATACACGTATGGGAGTGGCTTCCACTGGCCACGGAAGACCGCAGATAGAAGATCTTGGTCGGGAAACTTGAATGTCTGGACGTCTGGGGATGTGCGGAGATAATTCTGAATGCCCTCGAATCGTTCGAGGGACGGCCGGAGCACCACCAGTCCTGAGTTGAGTTGACTATAGGGCCGTGGGGAATCTGGTGTGATCTGCGGGGGATGGCTGAGGCAATCGGGGGCGACCATTGGCGTGTGGGCGCAGTTCTCGGGTATCCTTACCGGGGCGGGGATGGTAGCCGCGTCAGAAGCTTATCGCATGGAGGGCGACACGAAGACGGATGCAGGCTCACCAGTCACTTGGGTAGTGTTTTAGCTTCAATGGGTTACAGGCGCAGACATGAGCTGCAGCAATGTGGCCCTCGGGGAGATCCATGTCCATCAAATCATCAAGGTTCTTATGAACAGTCATGTCGGCGTCCATGAGAACAACCCGCTAGATTAGATAGTAGTTTGCCAAATCAACTCAACTGCTTCATCCGCTCGAGGCATTGTAAAACTTTCAACTCACATCATACTCTACCAATTCGAAGACCCTAGCAGGGTCGTAAAGAGTTCAGTCCCATTGTGTCGGCTCCATCTAGCAAGTCATCTCTCTCACCGTAACTTCGTCCACGTATCCGTAAATCGCGCATCAAACTCATCTAAGACGTACGTCTCCTGTGGGCAGAGTGGTTGGACAACCCGGAGGGCGATGCCTTGTCGCGATAGGATCCGCTTGGACTCTGGATCGAACTGAGGAGGTACCATAGCCACAATTGGGTATTTCGTATTGACAGCCTTCATCCCATGGTACAAGGTGAGTAGCCCTGGAAGGTAACTCGGTGTGGTGATAAGGGTGACAAAGGCTTTGGTTGGGCGATTTGCAGTGGACATAATTGGATGTGAAAGAGGGGTGCTTAACGTGAGAGAAGTTCCAGTATCTTGCTGTCGTAGTTAGAGATGAAGTAACTCGATTTGTCACAGTGGCCATTTAATATACGCTACGCAAGCCTCAATCTAGTCCCGGATGGGGAATACGCGCAAATAGGGGTCTTCTCGATATCTAAACCATTTTCTACACGGGCAAATCTTCGCAATCACTGGTCTCGTCTGAAATTCCCATCTCACATCGTTCAATCTCACCTGCACCCGAATCCTTGCACCCGACACCCGGACCTGCCATTATGTTCTCTCGTCTAGTATCAGGCCAAGCTCCCTCCACTTTAATAAGGCGGCAGGCATCCACGAGCAGCAACAGCACAGGCGAAAAGGCGTCGGAGTTGGCAACCAAGGCTTCACAGACGGCTACAAAATATGCTGGGGAGTTAGGTGCCACAGCCCAGAAGTATGCTGGCCCTCTTGGCGAACGATTGGGCAACCTCGCTGGAGGTAGGTCTCCTCTTCTGCTTCGTATCCAGTTCGGTGATAAACTAACAAGTGAAATGTTGTCACCTTCCCACCCATCTTCATTCAGCATATCGCGAGCCTATACAGTACAACTCCCAAGTCTTCCTTCACCTCCTCAAAACTGTCTACAAGCGCGAAAACCTTGCTCCACCAACCTCGCTTCACCAAGTAACTTCAGCCTACCGAACGATGTTCGATCGCGCGAAGAGTTTGCCGTATTGGCAGGACCTGTACGCCTCGGGCGAGTACAAAAAGGTGGCCATCAGTGCCGCAGAGGTGTATGGAATCTTCAAGCTTGGCGAGATTGTGGGCCGGAGGAGTCTGATTGGATACAATGTGGAGTAGATGGAAGTAGCACTGGCGAAATGTTTGTGCTCGGGAGGAATGGTCTCGCCGGCTCATCCCTGCTGTTCAATGCGTGTACCGTTCACATCTAATATGCCATACAAAAGCGGCGATAGAGCAAACGAGTGGTTGGCCATTACTTTGTTGCCACCAAGGCTCATAGCGATGATCGGTTTGAAGCAATAGCGTAAAGCAAAAAATCGGATCCAAGCGATGAATGTAATACACAGGTATAAACGAAGCATTACATCCCCCATCATACACGCGTCTAACACTTACTCGTCCTTCTTGGCAATCTTCTCGGCTGCCTCGGCCTCCTTGATAGCAGCGGCATCCGTCTGAGGGCCAGTAGCTGATAAGAAAAATGGGGTGAGCCAATTATAGAACATGCGATAGAGGAGCAACTCACCTCCCATCAAGCCCGGGGGTTGCTTAAATGGCCGCTTGAGATCTCCCTCAGCTTTCTTTCCCAAGAGATGGATGGTCACCTCATTCGAGTCGTACAAGCCCTTGAGCCCCATGAGCGCTTGGATGAACAATGGCTGGGTGTATTTGAGGTATCCGTGCATAAAGGCCATCATTCCAATTCCCATCAAAACGCCCTTGAGCTGAGACGAGGAACAGACATTTGTTTAGGGGCGGGGACCATGCAGTAGGTGAGAAGCGCGCTTACTGCTTTGGAGGTTTCTTGGAGATCGTATTCCCTGACAGTGGTGGTGACGAGTCCTCCAGAGTCGGGGGACTGCAGGGGACAGATGAACCAAATCTAGGAACTCTCATTCCAACGACACTATGCAGAAGCTGAACGCACCATAGGGTTCTTCGGCTCAACGTATTTCAGAACAGTGAGGTCGTTCTTCTCCTTGATCTATATGTGCCGTAAGAAGAGCATGTGAATCTCTGAGGGCACTTTTGAAGGGCTGTGCATTTGTACTGCGTACCTTCATGGACACGTAATAGTAGATGCCGAGTACGACAAGCTGAACGCTGACGTACGCGATCCGCACGTACATCAACACTTCGGGGTCCTCGAATGGGATCTTGCGAGCCACTGTGGCGTGCAAAGCGTTTTCAAATTTGAATCAAATTGGTTTCGCGCGTGTCAGGTGGTTGAGCCGCAGCATAGAATCCAGGAAGTGAATGGGACGCGCAGGGTAATAGTGAGGTAACACAAAGAGCTTGTATCAGCACAGATAACTCTCGTCCGAATGAAATGAGTATTACGACGCACATTGCATGGCTCCCAACGAAACACCAAGGTTGATCATCTGCGCGCTCATTTTGACAGGTTTTGACGGGACTAAGGACTGAGGATAAGAGTAGAGGTGGTATAAACAATTGATTAACGAGAAAAGTGGAAGGTGGTGGCTGGCGGGTGGGGATGGGATTGGTGACGCGGTGCAGAAATGAGATTGCAAGACGTGGATGAAATAATTCAACCTCCCAGGCTGTCAACATGCTTCAAATCTACACTCTCCCATCCTCATTCAACGTCTTTCGCCTTCGCCGGACTCAATACTGCCATGTCCAAGAACGATGTCATAGACGAATACAAAGGTAAGGTTACAGACGCACTTAGATGTACCAGTACAGGGAGCTCATCACGAGGTTTTATTCACGCCTTCGGCAGCCACCCTCGCCTCTCGGGAGAAGCACATCAAGGAGACCTGGATCGGGGCCATGGAAGCACGTCTCGTTCGTGAAGAGCTCATCAAGTGTCAGAGGGCAGAGGGCGTGAATCATTACGCAGAGTGCAAGCATTTGGCAGAGATGTACCTGAGGATGATGAAGACCAGCAAGGTAGAGAAAGGAACGCGGTCCGACACTAGCTATTGAGATTGAGAGCTGATGGGAACGGTGCTTCTCCCTCTATAGGTTACGGGATACAAGCAGATAGACCTCGCATAACTAGACTCCCATCTATCTATCAAGCCAGTGCTGTCGTTCACCATGTGGAAGGTCATTGTGTGAGGATGCCCAAATTACACCGAATGAGACTGTATTGGCAGCTGGTTGCAAGATCGGCATTAAAGGGAATTACATTAGCACCGCAATAAGGCTGAACAAAGTACAATATCCGACGGCAGGAAAACATAGCGAAGTCCAAACGAGTGCCAGGTCGTACGTATTTCCGTCGAATTTTTTTTTAAACAATCGATTGCCACAACACCATCTAGCGTTGTGAAATCAACCCCTCCTGGAAGATTTACGTTTCGTCTTCCTCTCTGGGCCAGACTCCTCGCCCGACGACGCAGAGGTTAGACCGCCCTCCTTCTTTGCAACCTTGGGCTTATGATGCGCCGGGATCCATTCCTCCTCATAAGCTCCAGATGCAGAAGACGCCTTGACGGTTCCGACAGGTTCTGATATCTCAGACTTCACTGGGGGAACGGCGCTGCCTCCGATACGCTGCTTTTTGATCGCCTTCTTGACAGATTTCGGGGCATAGTTGTTGAAGACAAGGTAACCAGTGCCACCAAGAATAGCGGCCAAAACAGCGTAGGAGAGCAGGCTTTGTGACAGTAAATAGGCGAACGTCAGCTTAGCAGTCAGCAAGGAAGGAGGACTGCTTACAGTGGAAGATCGAAGAAGGAACTGGGAGGTTCGACAATGGTGACGACCGAGTCGTACGCCATTGTCCTATGAGGACCCGAAGAAGACTTTCCGGAGAGGGACGTTAGCATTTCAAGGCTATGGAGTAGTTATTGGTCGGCTCACCCCGTCGTCATAATTGACCCAAATCTTCAATAAGACTTCTTTTGGCTTATACCTGATGACAGAAGGAATGTTAGGTTAGTAATAACAAACCTGACACTTCAAATTTAAAAGGGACGGACTCTGAGTTGAAGTTGTACGGTAAGACTGTTTTGGCACCAGAGATGAGGGTCACGCCATACGATAGTGACGTCGTCTAGGCAGTGCACAGAAAGGTTCAGGTTGGGTTCCAGTATGTAGTGTGCCAATACGGAGCGGATATTTGCTCACATTCTTAAGAAGCTTGCCCGAATCAGGATCATGGATAGACCCAGCAGCACTCTTCAAGGTGACATTAAGATGAGATTTGTTCTCGATCTCCAGCGTCATCTTATTCTTTTCTCCATTAACCACGTCTGGAAAAGAAAAGGGTCAGGTGCCACGTCCATCCTATCTGAGCCTACGGATGACTCACGAGCAAATGGGTTAGTGTCCGGGAAAGATGCTACTGCTGCGATCTCGAGCTCAGGAAGAGGTGCTGGCGTCAAAAGAGTACGCGATTCCAAAGATTAGCATTGCGCGTCCATCTCGAGCAGTCTGAACGTAAATATTGGGATTGGCAAATGAAACTCACTCGCAGCGACCAGCGATGCAAATGCTGCGAACAATTGGAAAGCTTGCGTGAGCCTCATAGTGACTTTTGCTGGGCAGACGACTGGCGAATGATTTACGTGGAGGACGATGAGGTGAGTGAGCTATCCAACGTGGAAGGTCATGCGCCTGGGAGATGTGCCTAGCCGCGCTTCTTTTGCTTGTTTGCTCGAACGAACACGCCTTATTACGAAGTGTACACCTTTCGCCCTCTGAAAACGAGCAACACTGGCTATCAATACCGCTACTAGCCTCACAGCTGATTCTCCTAACCGCAGTTGGATCGGTGATCTCGCTCATAAAGCGCTCAGACAGCTCACAGGATCCCCGATGGTCTCTTCTACTCTCAAGAGGAAGACGCGTGCGGACGATCATGCTGCAGAAGAAGACGCTGCTGTCGACGACGGTTTGGTGCCGATTAGTTCACAATTAGAGCCCGCTGAATCGATGCCCGACTTGAACGATCACCAAGAGAAAACAGCACCATCTAGCGACCCGGTTCTCGACCTCAACCCCGATAGCGACGATGATGTCAGCAGCCCACGTGAGCTGTCGGTTGATCAAGAGGCTGTCCTCGCCCCAGCGAAAACCAAGAACTCTAGGAAAGCTGCTACCGCAAAGGCTGCTAAGAAGAAGGCAACGAAGTTAAAGGTACCGACTGAAGCTGAGTTTAACAAGATGAGGTCCAGGTTCGGATCCATCAAGGTTCGGGTGTATCCCATTATGTGCCTCCCTTTTTGGTAATATTTTCTGACATCTGATCGCTTTAGCGTCAGTTCGCAGTCGCCTTATTGTGTAATGATGCTATTTTTACAGACAACTAGATTTCATAGTGCAGGACGATGACATCGAGCGCGAATTCAAGATCAACAATGTGTGAGAGTTGCTTTCCTCTCATTTTGATTGAAAGTTATGACTAGAAACTGGGCTCGACTGGTTTGCCTCGTAGAATATTCGTTCTCCCGGATGACCCAGACCTGGTTAAAGGAATGACCAAGGGGGATCGGGGTTTTACGGTGCACGAGCTCTGGAAAGTGCGGATCCTAAACATCAAAGAGGATAGAGATGGATATGTGAGTGCACTAGACATCTAACTAACACCTTAGGCTGATCATAATGACCCCGTAGACATGGCTCTTGATACGGTGGTTTTGGAGTAAGGAGGACCTCGTCAAGGGCAACCGCGAGAACAAGTGGGAGTTATCCAAGTAAGCCCATTTACCATATGCGTTCAGGTTCACTCTGCATCTGATCTGACTGTTTGGATAATACACAATATGTCAAGGTCATTTTTGAATGCCATTGGAAAGAATGAGCTGATTGAATGCGACCACACTGATATTATTTCATACGAATCATGCGAAGGTCAGTATTTTCTTCCTTTTTACTGCTTTCAGCCTCCATCTGATTTGTCACTCCTTGATTCAGCCTCTGTCGAACTACGCTTTGTCGACTTCAGCGATGTCAACCAGGAAAACCCGCACTCTTTCTACTCAAGGTGAGCTGTTGTGTATGGCTGACTATTACATACTCTTTTAGATGAACAACATCTAAACACCCACCCAACTCCGATTGTAGGTCAAACCTGATAGTTGGTTGGTCTAACAACAAGGCCAAAGTGAAGGTGAGTAGAAAACAGGCAAATTTAAGGGAGGTGACATAATTCTCAAATTGGTATCCTCTCTTCGCCTTTGAAGGGAGAACGCCATACCTGCCTCGAAAGCGGGAAAGGTAGCAAATTTTGCACCAAGACATATCACCCCGACACCGATATCCAACATTTTTGCGCCACATGCGATCGATGGTACCATGTTGGCTGCATGGAGCGGGAGAATTGGGGTCCGCGGTCCGCACAAGAGGTGGCGGAGGAGTTTGGCGACGCAGCGATCGACCTTGTCGAGAAGGTGACCCCATGGGAGAAGCACCAGGATAACCTTAGGGCGGCCTTCATCGCTCCGAACAAGAAGGGTCGATTGGCGTCCAACAACTCGTCTCGTAATACACGCTCCTCAATCCCAAAGTCAAAGAAGAGCGTAGGTGGGCCCGTTCCTCGTCACTCAAGCGCCGTGAAACGCGTCCCCCCTTCGGTCATCAGGGCCGTGGCCCAAATGCAAATCCTTCGTGGTAGCGGGACCAAATACGGTGTCGTCGGTAACGCTAAGTTGGTCTGTAGCGCGAGGCTGGTCGTTGAAGATTTTGCGCTTGGTCGGATGTCTAGCGGGGACCTCAACCCTGACTGGCTTGCCAAGATCGAGAGTCAGAAGAAACCGAGAACCAAAGGCTACTACCTTTGCGGTCAGTGCCAATCGCTTATTTAAATCTATCTCCTTGCCCTCTCCCCAAAATACGGATTTTCATTGTAACATTTTCCTCCCTTATTATCGTCTTCTTTAACTGTATATTCGTTTCTTGCGCTATCGTCGTCTCTTTGTTACATATTCGCTTCTCGTGCTATCGTTGTCACTTTGTTGAATATTCGCTCTTCAATATATACATAGTTTTCCTGCACTTCTCGCGCTTTTCCTTGTCATTCAACCTCCAAAACTCTCTAATCGAGAGATGCAGACCCACAATTCCCTGGTGGAGTTCCTATGTTGTCGGAAATGCTGCCAAGTGGCCATCCCACAGACCTCCGCGTTGAACAAACGAGGCCGTGATGAGTTGGTACTCTCCATGCTTACAAGTGTGCACTTCCTAACCAGCCCGTGGGGTGAAAGATTCTTAGTGAACTTCGCCCCTATTTCATACAAATCCAGAGCCGTAGGGAGCTCTGAAGCGATGGACAAATCCCAACGCTCTTAGGCAATCACTAGACCAAAAACTACGTTGCTACTTAGCCAGCTTTGTTTGTGCTTCGAGCTATATTACTAAAGGTAGCGCATTCTAGTTATGGAACGAATCGCTTGGCCATGGTTGGACTGTTGGAGTATTCGCTCCTCGTTGATTGGAACGCTTTACTTGCAAACTGACGGAACAGGTGGCAGAGGGAAATCATTTTAACTATTCCTATACTACTTTCAGTTAAATATTCATATTGTAAAGACACATCTGCCCCAGGATGGGATGAGTGGCTTTTGAACGTCTCCGTTCCCACGAAAGCTATATAGTACCCAAATTCAGTCCGCATTGCAATTATCCCGTGTTCGCTACGCTTAACGTCTTCAAAATGGTCAAAAGTGCGTGTGGTTACAGAGAGAGCCATGCCATTCATAATGCTAATATTATGCTTTTCTCTAGTCTACAAACCCGGGAAGGTCGCTATTGTACTGAATGGACGACAGGCAGGGAAGAAGGTCGTTGTGATCCGACAGGTTGACGAAGGATCAAAAGACAGGCCATACCCTCATGCTATCGTTGCTGGAGTGGAGCGGTATCCTTTGAAAGTAAACAAGCGCATGGGCGAGAAGAAGATCAAGAGCAGGAGTCGAGTGAAGCCGTTCATCAAGGTGCGCAAGACGAGACCAAACGCCCACGAGACACGCCGATTGTGCTGATCAGAGATCTCTCACCCTATGTAAAGGCTGTGAACTACAGCCATCTCTTCCCTACACGCTACGCACTGGAACTTGAGGGCCTCAAGGGCATTGTCTCCGCGGATACCTTCAAGGAACCAACACAACGCGAAGAGTCTAAGAAGACGATCCGCAAACTCTTCGAGGATCGATACGCGACTGGGAAGAACAGGTGGTTTTTCCAGAAGCTAAGGGTGAGTCTCCCCCGACATGACCGAATTATTCATGATATAGATATTGACAGACAAACTTTACGGCAGTTCTAATGGCGCTCTCAGGTCTCATCTCTGTATTTTCATCGGCTACGGCGCCCCTATTGTGACGGCATATATATGGTCTATGACGTCCTTCGTAGCCCGAAGCGTGACAAGGGGGCCCTTTCCCTGCAACCTCATGACCTCCTTCTCAAGAATGGGGGACTCGGCGGCCTAGTCTATCTATTCTTCGATCGTGGGTTCGATCGCATCACTTTTCCACCCTCGATGCTTTCCGCAGGATATCGAGTGAAATATCGAAAGCTGAATGTTGTACCAGCCTGTACTCGCGGCCCGCCGCGCCGAATAAAACTGCGAGTACGAATCAATTGGCTCTCCAGTTGATTTCAGGTCATCGATAGGGTTGCATTCAGATGAACGCAAGGGAATACCACTGTGATAACTTCTCGATTCGCATTGCAGAAGTCAGCTAATCATATGACGATGGGGTAATCGCCGCAGCCAAAGTTGGATCCCGGCTTTGCGACTTGGAGACGCTTTGCGCTCATCGGGGCCACACACAGCCGAATTCCAGGATCATAAGTTTCACTCTCACTAACTGAGTTTGAAGACGTAAAGCAGGATGGTGTGCATCACTTCTCTGGCCTCGCTCACTGGTGTTAGATCACCCGAACGAGACCTGCTTCCGGTTGCTTGCAGGTGCTGGCAACGGCGTGGCTGACTGCGATGGAAGACTTCGCGTTGCTATTTTCTTGTGTCGTTTCTCCTTCTGACGTTCATGAGATTGTTGTACCAGTCTTGCCTTGGCATCGCGCTTCATATACACACAACCGACATTAAAAAAAATTCCATTGACAGGACCACATTCAATTATACACACATACCAATCTCGGTGAATCGGCCGCTTTAGCGTCGGCCCTCCGATTGACACGGCTTTTCAAGGGAGCTCGTGCCTTGGTTTGTATGTGGGACTGGTAGAGAAACGGGGGTGTCAGAGAAAGAGCGGAATGCCGCCAAACTACGATGATCCACCGATTTTGCGAGTTTCGCGTCAACCCCGTCTTGGTTATCAGCGGTTACTGACGCCGCGAGCTTTAGCAGAGCTTCCTGAGATAGAAATCCGAGAGTCAGCCGCAAAACCGCCACCTTCGAGGCTTAATTAGGTCACATTGCCTGGAAAATTTTTGCCGCCGCGTTTGTGGGATGCAGTCACTAGAGTCCTTGACTGGATGGGGTCAGAGGATGGGCAGCTTCGTGAATCTGGCGCGTGTGGTGGCATGGCTCGAAGGGGAAACGGAGTACGGCGATTAAATTAATTCGTGAGAGCAAACACTTCAATCCGTCCACTCGCAGCCACAGGACGAATGAATACCCCACTGGCGCAGATGGCCATGCTAGCCTCCGAAGGTGCACTGAGCTGTTATCAGTGACGTGTGAAAGAGAGGCGGGCTATGCCCTTCCGTCCAGCTGACCACCTCACATCGCCGCACGTCAGTCAATTCAAACATTAGATCTAACCTAGAATGATATCGGGATCCATTGAACCTTGTATCCGCAAGACAGAGACTCCCACATTAGCGCCCCGCATTCTTTCTCCGGGTTATTCTGACGACATCTGCCCGTGGACTCGCTGTCGAGGCACTCACCCCCAGCAACGACTACAGAAAGGACAGCTAGCGTGTGTGTTGACTTGTCCTATCCTGCTACAGCTCCTTATATCTCTTGTATACGCTGTCCGACGGCCTCCAAGTGATCACTACGTCTTCGGAATCTGGTCCGCCACATCCATGACACTACTTCGCAATCCCATCGGCTTTCTCCTTTATTCTGAATGTGATTCCTATGCGCAGGGTTTATTTCTCTGGGAACTCCCTACTATGTTGGTCATTTGTCTGGTGGTTTCGCGATCCGTGCTAGTCGGTGCTGAATATGCTTCCCAACAACTTCGTCCGGCTCCCGCACGAGCTCTTCAGTTGTAGCCTCGGTCACAATATCTGATACACAAGCCCGTAATTCTATTGGCAGATGAATTGCAATTCTCAATCAACGGTCACTGTGGCTACTTCGCCGTTACCCACGACCAAACTCAATAGGATGCGACTTCGCCACTTCACATGGCAGTTAAACTTTTGGAGCTACTTCCTCGGCCACGCGTGTCACAAGCTCTGGCTTCTGCTCAGGAGAGTTATTACCTCCGACTCATCATCCAATGGAATGACTCGCCTGGAGACACCCTGGTGCGCTATTCTGCCTCTTGGGCCAGACACCTCGCCTCGTGCGTCTTCTTCTTCCCTCCCGTGTTATCAGGACCTGGTAGCCTCATTCAGTAGAAGGTGTGATATCATGCTTCTTCATATCTTGGCTTTTTGGGCGCGCCGCTTCTCTGATCCTAGGGGACATCCACTGCGGTACATGAGACCCTAAGAGCCTTTTGAGCTAATTCGATTACAATATGGTTCTCTATCACATGGATAGGAAAGAAGACGAAGCGGATATGCGCAATCTTTTGAATGGCTTCCATGGCTTGGAGGGTCTGGCTCTTCCACACGCGCCGCTAGAGGTGAGGCATATAAATCCCCTGTAAAAACCTCTAAATCTGACCATCAAGTTCTATCATCGGCTTGCGAATCTCATCTAGTCGCACATTCCACTCAAACCACCACATATCGCGCCGCATTCAAATCGAAATCATGTGTTTCCGAATGGTTCCGAAGACATCCTACACAGCCTGTGGACACTCCGTTCCAGAGCCCGTGGAGGGCGTCAAAGTAAGCAAAGGCAAGTTGCCCAAGATTTTTTTGCACAGACTAATGTGGTCATATCTACAACAGGTTGATTGCTGCCAACGATTCTGTCGATCGTCTCAGTACCATCCCGACGATTGTAAACGAGGTGATTCGCTGCAAATTAGTCGCATAGCGCCGCTGGCTCACTGCGACTCAGTAGCAGGACAGGGATGCGAGAATACCTGCTGGCAATAGTGAGCGTTTGCGAGCATGACGCGCTCTACAGCCCTTAACTGATCGCCACCTTCTTATAGCATGAAGCAGCCACGCGTAGTCGAGAACGCAAAGGTGGTTCACTGGAACTGCCCCGCCTGTGCCGCCTCACAATCTGCCTGAAATCCAAGAACTCTCACCAACGATGTGATTCGCTCAAGGACGATTTATGATTTTAGCCTTTTTGTCTTAATGTATTTGTATAACCGCGACGACATACTTTATGAGAGCAATAAGAATTTGTGTGTCACGTCGTCCCAGCGGTACTTACCGAAACATGTGGGGTTGGCCAATTGGGCCGCTCGGCCGTCTGCATGGAGGATCTATGACGGATATTGACGTTTGTCGCTGGATCTTCCAACTCGCTCATGGCTCATTGGAGTAATCAAACTGGTATGTCGGCGACTTCCACAATACACAATCATCAGTTTCTCGACAGTGTATGAGATGTCATCTCGCCAACGTCTCCTGTCCTGGTCGTAGAATTTCGGCGGAAATAGGACTCAGATCAGAGACATATCATCGACCAATCGTAGAGCTCAGTTGTGTGGTGACGCACACGGACACAATGTCACCGACGAGATGTGCAATGACGTTCACCACGTCGAGGCGCCGACGGATTTCGCAATCAGACTCATCACAGCAGCGGGGTCATCCCCTTCCTCGGTCAGATGAAGAAGTTATAGGTTCAACGATGGAGGTTCGTGCGTGGATCGGCCAACTGCTGTCGCCGGATGGTCGATCAGTATGTATAGTGCGACAAATAACGAACCCGCGGGGTGCCTGCATACAATAGAAGTGGATAAATAGGAGACTAGGGTTTGCTGATCGCGGGGTGGGGTAGAAGGGCAAAGAGTTTTCGATACCCCCTTTGAGCGGTCCGGCTTGTAGAATGGGGAAAAGCTTAACGAGATCCGACCGCCCAATCCGGTATCACCCTAGGGTGCCAGCATCATCGTTATCGCCATTCAGAGGATGTAGCGCCGTAACTCAACGTGCCGACATATCCTTCATTGGTGCGCGTTCAAATTGGCGAAAACGCATGATGGGAGCTCATCCTGGGACTTCGACCATTCCAATTACGATGGATGACAAGGCCCAAAGAAGGCGCGTGGAATTTGAAGCGTACAGGCTACACAGTGGGAAGATACGGCATATCGTAAGAAGCAAACTTCGAGATCACTGGATGGTCAATCCAGCGCCGTATGATAAGCAAATGAAAGAAGGCACACCAACAATATGGAGTCCAGCAACTGAGCACTACGATACACCAGCCATCGCAGTAGATTCCTCGGGTCTAGGAGCGGATGAAGAGTATTCCTGAGTACTATCTTCTCGTAGACCATGCATAGGGGTCGTATTGGAAGTCAGGGTTAACGCCGGGCTGGAGTTGCTTGTGGCTATAGGCTGTCTGGATAATGGTGTCTGGGAAACGCCACTAAGAGAGTCGTATTTCTGGGGGAGATGTATCTATGGGCGCACTTGATTAGTAGGGGAAATCGCTGTATAACAACACCTTGGCCTACTCGGGAGATATCGCCTAGGTTCTGCACGGCTTGATAAAACTCCAGGAGATTTCCTACAACATCTACGGGTGGGGAGGCGACGCTTGAGATCAGCAAGACGGTGTTTCGCTCTGTGCCTTACCGCGCAGGTCTTTCAAATCCACCTCTTCAATAGAAAAGGCCTGGATCCACGGCCCGGCCACTAGGGTTGAAATAAGGACATCCATATCGAGAATTACGGTCGGAGTTTGAATCGGAACGTCATCGGTCATATTACCGCCGCTTGTGCTATCTGTTACTATATGTTCGTCGTTGGATTGCTGGTGTATCGTGTTGGCGATGCCCTCGGAGAGTTCTCCTGTTGTTAGATTACTATCGGCCGCGCTCACACCTCGTCCATCTTCGTCCGGCGGAGTAAGCACCTCGGCCTGGGAGAAGCTGGAAGACTGAGATAGGTTTGAGGCTGTCGTCTGCGTTCCCTCGATGACAGTATACGCGATCAGGTAAGCTGCGCTTGCGATCAGGTTTGGTCGATAAAACAGGCACAGAGGAATGCGCAGCCTGAATAGCGAAGTTAGTATGCCTAAAAGGGCTGTGTATCTCTCAATTTACTCACGAGTCATTGACGACCGACCACGCCAGCTGATACAAACCTCGTGGGATCATGGAGAAGTTTGCCAAACGTCCTTTCCACTCCCAAGTATGGGCATCCCTTGTCCCGCCACTAAAGGCCTCAGCAAGGTACTCGTGGGGGTGTGAGACTGAGAGGTCAAAGCACAACGCTTCCAGCACGATCGGTTCGAATGTTTGGATCCGGTCTTGCCACTTGTCAGCTTCCTGCACATAAGAGCCAAGGTCGTAAGAGCACTTTCAGCGCTGAAAAAAAAACTCATACCTGCATATTGTTCGGATCGGCTTTAGGGTATTTCTTGAGGTAACAAACTTGCGCTACGTCTTTCAGCTTTCGGGTTGATTCCTCCACCTTGCTTGCCAAGAAAAGGCAGGTGATTGCTGTGTACTGAAGGAGAATAGAGCCTTAGCTCATTGCCACCACAAATACGAGATTTCGGCCAGCCGCCTTACCAGCTTGTCGTATCCATTCGGTCCGATGGAGTGTCGCATATAAAATCGATGGAAATATGTCGCGGCACAAGAAAGTACGTTGGACTTCCTACAAACAAGTCCATTATTCGGTCATCATACAGACAGTTTGTTCTCGTCCCCCGATATTTTCAC
The DNA here is from genome assembly GCA_019633535.1 of Tulasnella sp. JGI-2019a. NCBI lineage: Eukaryota > Fungi > Basidiomycota > Agaricomycetes > Cantharellales > Tulasnellaceae > Tulasnella sp. JGI-2019a. The sequence goes on from WSUE01000010.1 coordinate 79,036, forward strand.
CGGGCGTGCTTACAGCTTGAGCGCATTTCCACAGCGCAGCATGAAATGAATGCCATCATTTCGTTCCTGAAGCTCTTTTTGGGCAGATAATCCGTCAAGGTCCCGAGAGGGAGTGTGCTGAAAGTGAGAAGGTTCAAACTGCCATTGGGTATCAAAATCTAGATCCATGGTAAGGGAAGGATGAGTGAGGCTCGAAGAACATTTGGACTGTTCTTTATTCCCTAGCTTTTTTGGTCGAAATTGCTACCTATATCAATGAGCTCAGCCGGCGAAGTACACTGTCAGAGCGAGAAGTGCATCAATGATAAACCGGTATCCAAACTCGAATGTCCGACTTGTACTAAGTAAGTTCGTTCCCTTTCGATCAATCTCTGCAAGGGTCAGCACGCGACCTTACCAGTCTCGTCGCGCAGATTGAAGATACCTGGCTCTTTCTTTTGCACTCAGGAATGCTTCAAAGCGGATTGTGAGATGGCATAGCTTCTTGGTGGTACGCTACTCCTAATTCAAAGCCTGAAACCTTCATCGTTGTCACTTTAGGGGTGAGCGCTTTCACTCGTACAGAAGCTTTACTTTGACGGTTCTTTGACCATAACATCGATGCAGAAAACGCACAAGAAGCTGCATGATTTAGTTAAGAACTTGTCACAAGGAGCTACAAATGCAGGTGTGTGCACAATCCACTCAGCTAAGAACTTTTAGGCTAACTGGTGTCATAGACGGTACTCTCAACCCATTCCCTAAGTATAACTTCCGAGGATCATTGAGGCCAGCATACCCGCTATCTCCTCGACGGCCTGTACCGGAGCATATACCGCGCCCAGATTACGCAGACGATTCTGAAGGTTAGGTTAAATCTAGCTGCGGTTTCCTACAATGCTGATCAATGAGTCTGTAGGTTACCCAGCGTCAGAGTCGACCCGTGCAGCGTTTGAGGCCCAAGTCCTGACGAAGCCACAAATTGAGAAAATGCGAGTAGTATCACGGGTGAGTTGAGACTCAGGTCAATCTGCCATCTACTGAAACCCTTCAATTGAAAGATGAGTCGCGAGATATTGGACTTAGCAGCGTCTCACGTCAAACCAGGCATTACCACCGATGAAATCGATGCTATTGTGCATGAAGCCACAATCGCCCGCAATGCTTATCCTTCCCCTCTCAATTATCGATGCTTCCCGAAGTCTGTCTGTACTTCAATTAATGAGATCATTTGCCACGGGATACCAGACCAACGGAAACTACGAGAAGGCGATATCATCAATATTGGTGAGGATAAACGATTTGCGACTGCGTTTCTTACCTCCGCCGACCTTGCTTCATGGTGATAGACGTCTCCGTATTTTATGACGGATACCATGGAGATGTCAACGGGACATACCCAGTTGGAGAGATTTCCGAAGAGGACGCAAAGCTTATTGAGACCACCAGAAAGTGTCTCGACGAGTCCATCAAGATCTGCAAACCTGGCGCGCTGTTCCGCGATATTGGCAAAGTCATGTGAGTTTATGGATTCGGTCAGAAATTCTGGACATTGCCTAATGTGTCTTACAGTGAACCGATCGCAAAGGCGAACGGTTGTAGTGTGGTCCGAAGCTACACAGGACATGGAATTCATCGGTTCTTTCACTCCGTACGTCTTCCTTGCATATTGTACCGACGAGCTCGTTCTGCAGACAAGCACTTACACTATTGCACCAGAAGGCGCCCAACATTCCGCATTACGCCAAGAACAAGGCTATCGGAACTATGAAGGCAGGAATGGTAAGCGCGGGCATAACTCGGTTATCCGGTTGCGAGCTGTGGTCTTACTATGAGCTTGCACTTCACAGACGTTCACGATCGAGCCGGTCAGTCCCTTCAATAACCTCCTCCTTCAAAGCATCCTGACAGCGTTTCTTGTGCAGATGATCAACCTCGGTCCATCTCATCTGTCTGATGAGCATTGGCCCGATAAATGGACATGTACAACTTCGGATGGCAATCGCAGCGCGCAGTTTGAAGAGACGTTACTGTGAGCAAAGATGTAAAAGTGTGACTCCCCGTTCGCTGATCAATGACATGACGCAGGATAACGGAAACTGGAGTAGAAATCCTCTCAGCTGCTCCGGGTGCTATGTCCTCGTTTCCCTGACCAGTCGTTATCATCCCCCAATATAATGTCGCAGAATACATACTGAAGATGAAGTGTGGGTAGAGCACGTGCCAAGGTGTTTTTAGCACGTGTGTCCATTGTCAGCGTCCGGTCATCACCCACTCTTCATCAACATCTTTTGCTAGTTGATTTCGTGCCCTTATCTTAATCCACGGTACGTCGGGCACATTTCGTGACTAAGTGTAACTACTAGAAAATACGCGTTTGACCCACTTGAATCGCAGTTGCGAGATCGAAGATGATACAGCAAAAGCTTATTGAAGAGTGGCTGCGGTTGGACAAGGTAGACTGACACCACGAGACTCAAACATGTCTAACTTGCTGTGAGCCAGAACGAAAGCACTCGGGCGGAGATTGCATCGCTCTCAGCGGCAAACAATGAAGCAGAGCTTGAACAGAGGCTGGGGTTAGTCACAGTTCGATGATGTTAAGCATGTTGTCTCTAAGCATGCCTTGAGCTATGTAGATCCCGGATTGAATTCGGCACAGCAGGTTAGCCTTGGCGTGCCATCAATTCCAACTCGTGATTCTCAACAATATCCTCCAGGCCTTCGGGGCCGGATGGAAGCTGGCTTTTCCCGTATGAACGATTTGACCATAATCCAGGCTTCACAGGTCGGCAGACAGATGCTCCTGGTATGCACCAGGCGGAATTGACTCTCTGCCTCCCTCTAGGGTCTATGTGCATATGTTGTGCAGATGATTCCTGATGCTAAGACAAGAGGGATAGTCATTGGACACGACCATCGACACCACTCGGATCGTTGGGCTCTTCTGACTGCGGCAGCTTTCATCGGAGAGGGAGTTAAGGCGTACCTTCATCGAGGACTAGTTCACACCCCATTGTAAGGCAATCTCTCGAATTGCCTCGGAATAGGGACACCACTCATGCAAGTCTACCCCGTTTAGGGTGCCTTTCTCTGTCGGTCGCCTGAATGCTGCGTGTGGTGTCATGATCACAGCGTCTCACAACCCGAAGACGGATAACGGGTACAAGGTGGGCCATACTCGCTTCGATCCTTTTGGCATGAATCTCACAAGAACTGATAGGTATATTGGGAGAACGGGGTACAAATCATTGGGCCCCACGACGAAGGCATTGCTCACGCCATTCTCGATAATTTGGAGCCAAGCCCTACTGCATGGAATGTTGAAAACATCCTAACATCGCCTTTGTGTATTAATGCGACAGACAAAATGGTAGAAGCGTATTTCGAACAACTTTCAAAACTCAGTCACACTCGGTCAGCCTGGCGGATTTCCTATCCTCCGCCATCCAGCAAAGATTATTGATGTATCACACGCCATATTTAGGTCTATAAACTCACAAACTGATATTAAATTCGTGAGCACCGCGATGCACGGGGTCGGCTACCGCTTTGCGGCCAGAGCTTTCGAGGTGTTCGGTTTCAAACCGTTCTTTCCTGTGGAGTCTCAGAAGGACCCGGATCCGGAGTTCCCAACTGTACCCTTCCCAAATCCGGAGGAGAAGGGCGCCTTGGTAAGATTTAATTTAGCGATCAAACCTATGGCATATACTTGAACTTTGCTTCGTGCTTGGTCGACGCTCAGAACTTGGCTTTGGCAGAGGCGGATAAGCAGGGCGCGCAATACGTTTTGGCTCAAGACCCTGATGCAGACCGATTCGCAGCGGCAGAGCGACAGTTAGTCCACTAGCCATTGGAATTGTGCTTCTATATCCGAGCTGACGAACATATACGCCATGGTCATATCTCAATGAAGATCGGATAATGGATGGAAGGTCTTTTCAGGTGACCAGTTGGGGAGTTTGCTTGCAGCGTGGACACTAGAGTGCCGTAGAAAGGAGAACAGGTCAACCGGTGAGGCAATTGCCTCACATATTTTTATCTCGACTACATTCTTACCTGCTTCTTGTCATGTGTAGAGAAGACTGCAATGGTCGCATCTACTGTGAGCTCTAAGATGGTCCGTGCGATGGCGAGGTCTGAAGGATTTCACTTCGTCGAAAGTCTCACTGGTGCGTTATCCATATCAACTAGCCCCAATACACACCTTTCTGATCATCTACTGTGCGCAGGGTTCAAATATATCGGCAACGCGGCTCTGGATCTCGTGAAACAGGGCTACGAAGTTCCATTCGGATACGAAGAAGCCATCGGGTTCATGCTTGGTGAGGAAGTGAGGGACAAAGACGGGGTCGCAGCTACTGTGAATGCTTTCGTATCGGCCATCTTCGCGTGGCTCGAGGAGACTAAGATGCCTCTCTTTATTTGTTTATCAGATCTGTTTCGCGGAGCTGGCAGTGTCTTTGAGAGGAGAGGGAAAGACAGTCGCAGGCTACTTGGATGAGTTGTATGCACGGTAAGAATGCGTTGCAGCTGGTAGCGTTAGTAGTGCTGATGGTCGTTTGGAACCCTTGTACTAGATACGGGTACTATCAGGTACGCTCACGCTCTTCCGATTGTGCCTCTAGCTCCACTTATTTGCATTTACACAGACCTCGAATAGCTACTTCATATGCAAAGACCCATCAGTGATCGACCGAATCTTTGCCCGACTGAGAAGCTGGGTAGGTGTCATTTGGCCAAACGCTGGACCTCGGTTTGAGACTGACGTCTCAATTCACAGCTGAACAACCCATTTTCCCCATCCTCATGTCCAGCTCGCTACCCATCCTCATTGGGTGGCCTAGAGATTATGGTAGTTCGAGATTTGACTATAGGACACAGCTACGACAGCGCCGCCCCCGGTCCCGATCATATGCCAGCGTTACCTTTATCTGGAGGCCAGATGATTACTTTTACAGCCAATAGTGCGGCGGCGGGGTTGACGTTGACAATCCGGACGAGTGGCACAGAACCAAAGGTTTGCTCATCATCACCGCACCACAATAGGATCGCCTGATAGACCCATGGCTCTCAGATCAAGTATTACTTGGAAGGAAGCGGCGCGAATAGAGCTGAGGTTGGAAGCCTCCTGGAGAAGGCGGTGGACGAGCTTAGGGTGCAGTGGATGCAGGCGAAGGAAAACTTATTGGGTGAACCTTGAACCAGGCTCAACCAGGAAGGGCGCCTAAAGTAACATAAAAGTGATGTAATAGGCTCAACATTACTATATAAAGACGGGCGACCTGGTACAGAATGTGATGTAAGCAAGGGAATAAGAAGCGGTCGTCTCTCCGGAACTAGCGCTGGGCTCTGCCCAGGTTCACGCCGGAGATAAAATCTCTTCCGATAAGACGATAGCGGTGGGGGCACCTGTTGTCGCCAACGGCGATGTGGGTTTCCGTGATGCTGAAGAAGTCTGGTCGTCTCGGGGCATCACAAGGGCTGTCGGCAAGCCCAAGTCTTGCTTCATTGTGGTCTTAAAGCCACCCACTCGCTTGGCTTCCTCCATCACCCATTGGATCGCGACCTCTGTCGTGTGTGGTTGCCGCGGCGCCCATCGCTCATAAGACGTCAAAAGTGGCGCATAGGCTACCTGGGCGGCGAGGATCTGCAGCCACACCGTAAGTCTACAGGAAGGAATGAAATGTTGGACGAACGCACGAGAATGTCCGCTGTCAAGCCTTTGATTGGAGCCGGCAATTTCGAGGACGATTTCGTTGTGGGTCTCTGGAAGATGTGTTCCCTCCATTGCGTGTCGCTCACCCAAGGGATGTCCTTGGTCTCGTGTCTACATCTTGGGACCAAACTGGGGTCGAGGAACGCGTCCAACCGCCAGTCGAAAATCTCATCGACCTCGTCCGGATTCGCTTTCAACTGCGGGAGGACAGTTGTCGGGTCAGAGAGGTAGGCGACTACGGGGGTGACGATTATCTTGTAGAGGGATATTTGAGCTGGGAGAGTAGTCAGGATGTGGATGGAGGGGTGTGGTGTTGGTAGGCCAATCTCTTCATGTGCCTCTCGAAGCTAATTGTACCCATGGACATCAAATATACCGTGATAAGGATGAGCATGGAGAGACGAGACTCACTGCAGTAAATACGGGTGTCTTGTCATCTGGATCACTCTTACCGCCGGGCAAAGCGACCTGGCCTGGATGTGAACGAAGGGACATCGATCGAGTTGTCAAGGTAACACGAATACTGTCGTCCTTCGTGTCATGATACAGCAAGATTAGGACGGCTGCGAGCCGGGGTTTAGGATATGTTGCGTATTTAGAAGGGAAGGATGCACTGAAATAGCAAGATTGTTTGTAAGCGTTCTACATGGGTGACAGGAGAAAAGACGAGTCGTACGTACATGGAATATTCTGGTGTAGGTGAGACATAGGCTTGTAGCTGCTTGACGTATGGTTGGATGTGGTGTGGCACTTGAGCGAGATCAAGGATTGAGGCAGACATGGTTCCGGATGTTGGGTATTCTACCGGTTCGAGAAGACTAAAGAAAGGTAAAGGTAAATAGGTGACTCGAATAGCTGACTTGTAAGTGAGGACGGCAACAAAGCGAGATCAATGGGGAGGTTAGGTTGCAGGACGTTCCTCGTGAGAAGAGAAACGGCATCAGCGGCTAGCCCGGCCACCCCTATCCGGTCCTCCCTTGCGGCGTCTGGACCATAAACGACAGATTGCGAGGACATCATGGCAGGCGTTTCAGTGGTCGACAGTGTACACAGGCGAGATGTGTTGCTGCCTCCTGGCTGATAAAGGGTGTGTTACTGATAGGCGTGGGGTTAGGCCACGACGCGAACGAACTTAGATAGTTTAAGCTTGAAAGAACGTCATAGTCACAAGTGGAGTTGTCCGATGTACTTGAATGGATTCCTAACTGGAGGAGATGTCCTTTAGTCGCCATTTGCCCGATCAACACAGTCTGATCGCAAGTGATCGAGCGAGCCGTTCGTAGCGGCGGGCGAAGGTGCTTCTCTCAGGCAAGATTGGGACGAGTGACCCAGGAAATTGCAAAAACGTGGAAGATAACCCGGTGGAGTGGAACCATCGCTATTACGAGGCTCCTGGGGGCCTGATAAAGCCCTGTGTTCAGTTGGCCGGCGTCATAGCAAGACTTTCATGATCTTGAAAGCCACAAGAGCATTCAACTTCCCAGCGCTAAGATGCGGGAATATTTGATTCCCCGGATCGGGCAGTGTGATCCTCCCTCACGAAAAGGGCGTTGCACGTCACCAAAAGCTATTGGCCTTCCGTGTGCTACCCAAAATATTCTGCGCTTAAATAACTCCTGAGGGAACACTTGGATCCTGTCTGAACCAGCCACAAGTATACCACGTCCACTTCCGGGCTGGCCCGCGCGTCCATCAACAGTTACAGTTACCCAGGCTTGCACCCAAGTATCGTTCCGCAACTCTGCCTGGATCCGATCCTCCCCCTTTCCTCCCTCCTGTTCCCACCATTCACTACTCAAGTATCATTCTCTCATCTTGTACAATAGTCCTTTTCCGCATCCAGTCGCGGTACATCGCACTCCCAACCGAAGATCCGCCTTAACTTTCCGTCGCGCCGATTCATACGCCTCCTAGCCCCTCACGCCTCACGCCCCCCACTTTCCAAATAATGGGCGACTACGCCATATCTTCGTCCAATACCTACCACCGCCATACACAGCATGCTTCTGACCTTCAACGCACCGATTCTGGGGCGTCCACCGATCGCGACCAGGGTCTCCAGTCCCAACCCGAATACTACTACCCGCCACCACCTCAACACACTCCGGGCTTTCGGCGTCAGCAGCAGCAACAGCTACCCAACGGACATCTCCAACCCTATCTGGCTCCGCCACAGTCTTACCCGTATCCTCTTCCCATACAGGACGCTGGCTTCGCGCCCGGAAGTCCCATTTCCTCCCTGCGTTCATCAGCACGCCTGGGAGGACCGCAGCAATCCATGCCTATTCGGCATCATTCTAACGTTCTAGCCCAGCGACCGCAACTCACAGAACATCAACTGCAGGAGCATGTCCCTAAACAGTCGACGAAACACGTACTATTACCACCTCGACCAGAAATCCCAGCGTCATACATCCCATCATATGCCTTCGGAGCCTGTCCTCCTCATCCGACAGATGCACAAGCCCCGAGGCTCGGTCAGACAAGATGTTGTGAGTCCCCCTCAAACTTTTGTTTACCTTTCCTGCATCTTTGAGCCTTTCACATCATTTAACCCCCAACGTCCCGTAACTTCACACGTCGCCCTTGTCTATTTCAACATATACGCTTTCCCGGAGCTTTTCCAAAGCCACAAATATCTCGCTACCCAATGCGCCCCTACTTTCATTTTTGATATTTTTGGGTGATCTGGTGTTTGGGCCTCGAAGCATTTTCGATCGTAGATGACATCTCGATCGGTGGACCGATCATCCGAGAAACCACAAACCCTTTCCTAATCAAAAGCACACCGTTTCCCGTGCGCTCCCTAGCTGTTCTCTTCCACGGCGTTTACACTCTGATAACGAGCGAGAACATCTGCTGACCATATTTTACCTTTTTTTTTTTTTTTCATTACCTTCCCTGCATCGGTAATACCCGGCCGCCATCCTTCCCAACGTCGCCGACTTGGACATTTTGGGTCACCGTGCGGCTTTCCTATTTATAGATTGGACCGTGTTATCGGCCCAGCTTACGTTCATGTACCTCGACCCAACACTCCAACTCCACATGTCCCGTCAGGGGCCCTTGATGGCTGGTCGCTCCATCCTCGACTTTGTTCACCCAGACGAAGTGGCCAGCGCCAGACGAGACCTCTCGAGGGTATCTCAGAACAAGGAGATTAATGGTAGTGTCACCCGGGTCAGGTTCCTCCGCCTCTCGGTCATTCGCCTCGAGTTTGGCGCCAGCAAAGAGGAGCTCGAGACATTCCCTGGTCAGATGGACGTTGCGTTCGACGAGAACTACCTCACGGCGGACCTGGTCATTAATTGGGTGGCGGAGGGTGTCGTGCTATGCTTCATACATGCGATCATGGGTGAGTCCTTTGGTTATCTTGGAAATGAGTACCTCGATATAACAAGCCCATACACTCGCCTTGAATCGATTCATCTAGACCTCTCAGATAACGATAACGACGCGAAGGCCAAAACTCCATGGACGAACTGGTGCAAAACAGATTTGATGGACCAGCGTGTAAGTTCCGTCTCTCCAACAAACACGAACATTAGCTTCCTAACTGCGACACTCTTGGCATCATATGCCCCTTTACGATTGTGGTGGTTTTCAGCACTGCGAAGCACTCTATCGTGTTGTCTCTACCCCTGCATTAAGTCATCCGATCAACTTTGACCACCAAGAGTATACTCCAAACTCCGGAAATCAAATACCACCTCAACCACTCCACACCTCGCACGACAGAGTCTTCCAGATCGTCAGGAACGACGATCACCGTCCAACACTCTTCTCCTGGCCGCCTCTAAGCACTCCTGACGTCAGTGCGCTCGTCGGGGGAGCGACCATGGGCATGACGGATTTAGAAGCAACCGAATTTTCGAGGTTGGCGAAGCAGATCCCCATCAGTGATGCTTCCGCGGCGGCGTTGGCTGAGAGAGGAGCGAAGGCTATAGGCAGCCGTGGTGAGGAGGGACACAAGAGTGTGACGGAAATGTCTACGGGCCATGCCCAGACTAGCTGCACTAGCCGGTTCATACACGTTGAAGACACGTTTGAGGTTCCCGGTAGCAACGGGATTGGGAGGAAGATTGATTGCGTATATATCCCACATGGTGAGTTAGTGAAAGAATAATAAGATACTGCACTCACCGTTGGCCGGATTGGGAAATGCAGGGAGCATTATCTTTGCTTGCTACAAGATTATGGCGGGACCCCCCGTACAGCAGTTGCTGCTGCAACAACCGCCACAAGCCGGCTACTATGGCCCTCCTGACGTGATGGGATACAAGAATCAACCATCATATCAATATAATCAACCCTACCCTGGACAACCGTATTCGGATCCGCATGTGGTGCCACAGCCGCCATCCTGGGGTCCGCAGCAACCTCAGATTTACGCAGGAAGCGAGGATGGAAGTTCAACTTCCCACCCGTATGCCCAGCAGCACCAATCACGAAATCAGATCCATCCAGATCAAAACCATGCGTATCCCTCACAATCGTTGGCGACTTCATCTATTACGCCTCTTGCAGCTTACGGAAACGAGATCCCGTCGGAGATGAGACCACAGGTGAATGGTGGTGGGAGGCCACACTCACATCAACAACCGCCACCACAAACACGACCTGCCTGGGTTTCCGGCCCTCCAGCCTGGAGTGGCGGCCCCGTGGCCGACGGTGTGGCGTCAATCCAGCCTCCCCCGCACAACACGCCTCCCTCGTCCGCTGAAGTGGATGGCTCGTTTAATCAGTATCCCCATGGCCAGTATCATCCACCCCTGCAACAAGCTTATCACCCGGCCCCATATGATCAGCAACCGTATCCTTCACCTATCGTGACTACGACACGACCCATGCGCAGTCAGTCTCATTCAGCAGTCCCTACTTCCGCAAGTGGCGAAGTGTACTACGCGCCGCACGGCCAGTATGGTCCTCCCTACAACTACCATCAACCTCCTCCTTTACCCGACGGTACGCCATCGCCGTTCCCTCCCGAGTCGAGTGGTGAGGAAGGATCGGTGGGCAACCATGGTGGACACGACGAGTATATGATCGATAACCAACACTATGGTGGAGCAAACGGCGCCCATTATAGTCCACCAGATGGCACGACTAAGCCCAGGTACAACTCGCGTGGTAGTGCGATGATGCAGTCGCCTCCGCCGGTGATGGGGAGTCCGACCCATCCCTTGATCCCGAAAGAGAGGGAGCCGTGTGGTGCGAGAGTGGGCGGTGTCCCGCCTCCTGGAGTGACTCAATGTATCAGCTGCTCGACTATAAACTCTCCTGAGTGGAGGAAGGGTGCGTCTGGGAAGAAGGATCTTTGCAATGCGTGAGTGTCTTCTTGTCATCGATTCTACCACGTCCATCCTTCTGACATTTCCTTACTAGTTGTGGTCTACGATTTGCCCGAAGTCGCCAGAAGCTTGAAGGGAAACATCCTCAACGCCGCGTTAGGAGGGATCCAGTCGGCTTCAGCCCAGCTCCTCCTGGCTCGACGCCCATTAGAAATTCGAAAAAAACTCGAGGTACAGTTGCTCGACGTGCGACCGTATCGTCGGTTTTATCTGGAGAGTCCTCTGTTACTACGCAAACGGGTCTGATAAGAGACGAGGCGCAGCTATGGGATCCTTACTCCGAGAACAGCTCGTCACGTGGTGCAGACGGAGAAGGATACCATCCACAACAACATGCACTTCCTTCCGATGAAGACCACGCTTCTTACCAGCGGACGTCCTACGATAGAGGCGGAAGATATCCCGTTGTCGCCGCAACAGAGTTACCACACCATGCTAGCGGAGGGCTGGCACCCCCACATCCATCCGAGTACAACTATCCGTTGACGCCGGCTACAGCTGCGTCCGAAGGAGTTCCGAAACGATAGGATTATTATGTTTTACGACGGACCTCCAATTTGTGGATCAGGTAACATGCCCCTCTGATCCGTTTATTGACATTTTTCAGGCGGGTGCTTCTCGTGATTGTCTCCTTTCTGTCTGCACATATTCTCTCACTCGCGCTCCAGTATCGATCTGTGATTTCCACTTATCATCGGCTCTCCTCTCATCCTGGCAGCTTCCAGATTTTGCTACTATCTTATCGAAGCGTCTTCGCGACTGGCGAGGACGTGGGCTTCCTTCGTGTACATACCTCTTCAGACTATCGCTGCCATGTAGCATTACAATGTCCGACTATTTACATTCTCACTCAATTTGCCTGTACGCTTGGCCATTTCCCAGCATGCAAGTATTACAAATGATATCCAGTCCATCACGCAGAGCATTAGAAACTAAAATTTGCTAGAGGTTAGTGGCTGAATTTCTCAAAATAATTAACATGCTTTGGTGTACATCGCTATCGCATTCCTAGTTTTTCAGGCTCATTGCGCGAAATACGTCGCTACTTCTTCCTGAATTGGAACATAGCCAGAATATCTTTCCCGACAGCACGACCGGTCCCCTCTTTCCTTCGATAGAGCGCTAGATCCTCGCCTTGACAGACAAGGCTCAACCCTACTCCTTCCCCTTCTTCCCTAGCTGATCCAAGAATTTGAAGTAGGGCATCGCGCAACTGCACCATGCCAACTTCCGCTTGCTCAGCGTATGGTCGCAGATCCCGACCAGCCACATCGTATTTCTCAGCAGGCCTAAACGCTCCGCGATCGTGTTTCGCGAGATACAGATATGGCGTTTGGGAGAGATACAGTTGAGGGTAGGTCTCTTCCCAGTCGAGGGCCTTGTGAGACGCACGCGTCTTGAGCTCGATGAGCGTTGATTGGGGTACAATGGTGCGAGATGCGGAGTGCTGAATGGTCAGGCCAGGAAACTGCCTTGCATTGGTAGTAAGACTAGAAAAGGCTGCTGTGAGTGTGTCTTCCTCGTCTTCATCTTCGTCTCCATCCTCTTCCTCATCCTCTGCGTCAGGACCCATTGTGCATGCATCAACTGTAAAACGGACCATCACCTGGATGCCGCCGAGAGACTGAGGAAGGAGGATAGCATGTCAGTTCGTAATTCCAGAACCCCAACGCATGTGGATGCGTTCCGCACATACCATGGTGATAATCCGATGGTGACCAGTAGCCATCTCACTGCCCGGCATCGGTGCCGTCGCATGTTTTAAGTATTCTTGCCCAAATCCCCTGAAGCCATCGAAAACCTCCGAGTCTTCCTCCTCAGTTCGTGTGAAAAGCACCGTGCCCCTCGCAACCTCGATGTCAATACGGAAGTCCTTTAATCCTCCCGCTCTCGTGGCCCACCGTAGCAACTTTCGGAGACTATTGCGGTCCGTCACTAAGTCGAGCCCTCTGAGCTTTTCAGTTTTGCCCAGATCTTGTATCGCTGCGAACATGGGAGCTAGAGGCGAGTGGCTAGCGCCCATCCTCGCAGAGTTTTGATCAACGAACATGCGCCCTGTGTCTGCCGGGACTCGCTCTGGTTCATCATCAATCCATACTGCTGGACAATCTGAGGAATAAACCGCATTATTTAACAGTCACTGCACTTGTATTTACGAGACTGGTGCTTTGCCGTCCCGAGCTCACCTGGGACCAAGATCGTTGGCGAGGGCTCATCTAGCCAGGAGTACGAAGCTACTGCTTCAACGTCAGATATCTTAATTGCGCCCGTGGTAGTGGTGCTTGGGGTGAAGCGTTTCACGGCTTGCTGCAAATCTTTTGTGACATCCTGGGTGGGCGTCGGGGCTGCCCGGGCGGTATACCGTGAGCGATATGGGCGGGACATGATAGTGCCGTGAGCTTTGGCGGTGAAGGGTGAAATCAGGGATAATTCAATCTAGCATTGTGTGTGTGTGTAGGAGTGGCGTCATCACGCAATGTGTACGCTTCTGAGTGTACAGGGCAAATCAAGATTAGACAGAACAGAGGGCACAGCGTCAACTGCAACCATTTGATGTGTTTGGCATGCAGCAGACCTTCTGGTCGAAGAGATAGGTAGTTTTAGTTTTATGCTCTGCTCAGTGATACAGTTCTCAGGGTCCTTGCTGAAGAGACCTCAGAAACGGCCTCTACCGCAATATCACAACCTCCACACTTCCTCACATCTCCTTTCCGTTATGAGGCTGAACATACTGTGCTCAGGGCCGAGAGATAAATTGATGAAGCAAGGGAGGGTATCTTGTCACCAGAGAGCCCTCTTTTCAGAATGATTTCAGCAGGATGTGTACGCCTGGTCGCCCCTCTATCGCCATCTCACACTATGACGAGGACCGTACACACCACAATCGCCAACTAGGGTATCAGAATGTAGCTATAAGATCGAGCCAACTTCAACCGCAATCAGTCTCCTCGTCATCACATCGTCAATTGCTATCATGTCCCGCCCATATCGCTCGCAATACAATTTCCAGGTCATGAAGGATTTGCAACAAGCCGTCAAACATTTCACTCCTAGTGCCTCTGCTACCGCGGCAGTTAAGATATCAGACGTTCGGTCAGTCGCGTCATACTCTTGGCTAAACGAGAGGACGCCAACAATCCTGGTTCCTGGTGAGTGCCAAACCTGACCGTCCCCGAATCGAGGCCTCTAACGGAGGACTTTACTGTCTTCCTCAATTCAGGTGCACCACCAGTATGGACCAATCACAACCCAGAACGAGCCCCACCAGACTTGGGATGGACATTCATTGACCAAAACTCTGCCAGAATGGGTGCCAATCGTTCGCCCTTGACTCCCATCTTCGCGGCTTTGCAAGATCTCGGCAAGTTGGAGGAGCTGCGAGGGCTCGATCTCGTTACGGACCGTAGTAATCTTCGAAAGCTGCTTCGTTGGGCGACAGGGGACCCAAAACTGAGGGACTTTCGGATCGAGGTTGAGGCTGCAGGGGATACGGTGCTCTTTACGCGAGTCAAGAAGAAGGACATGTCGTTGAATAACGGCGGTCAAGGATACGGAAATGAGTACAAGAAGGCAGCGACGACACAGCCCTTAGGAAGCGAGAAGGCAACTGGCCACCATCGAATCACCGGCCTCGTATGTATTGTATACAGCGCTCGTACCGTCGGCAACGGTGCAACTCATTGATATACCTCCTAAAATTTTAGTCCCTCGGTGGAATCAAAGTTCTGCTTTGCTTCGAGGTGGATGCGTGTATTAGAATTACGAACGCAGAGGACCAAGATGGACTCACGGGAGCTATCGCCGGTTTCACTACGACTGCCAAGCGGTTTCCTGGTGTGACTATCCGTCGCTCCGCATCTCGTACCATCGTCCCTCAGTCCTCCACCATCGAACTCCGGACCCGTGTGGCACACCGGCTGGTCGACTGGGAGAGTATCTACTCCCAGCTTTATCTCTCCCAGACGCCATATCTTTACCTGGCAAAACATAAACGTGAACACTTCCAGCCTGCCGAGAAGCACGACCTAGCTGGTCCAGAATTGCAAGGATATGCGGAGCAGGCGGAAGCTGGAATGGTGAAGCTACAAGATGTGCTGCTTCAGATTCTGGAATGCGCCAAGAAGGAAGGAGAAGGAATGGGGATGAGCTTGGCCTGTCAAGATGGCAGTCTCGCTCTTTATCGAAGGAAGAAGGGGACTGGCCGTGCTGTGGGCAAGGAAATTTTGGCTATGTTCAAATTCGGGAAAGAGTAGGTATCTGTCTAGTACCTAATAATATATGCCTGGTGACTACTAAAACTGTGTCCCAAGCTCGAACTGCCCTCCCACCTTCTTTATGTCTGTCTCTTTTTGCTTTTTGCTTTTTGCTTTCTTTTTCTTTAGCTCCAAAGCTCCGGCCCCTGATTGCCACCTATAATTTTACGTCATTCCGAGCTCCTATGTCGCGACTGTTGGGTACATAACATCATTGTCGGAGTTGTATTATATTATATTGCCAGTGCTTTCGAGACTTTTGTGATATTCCCTTCGCAAGTTGCTGCCTGTCTATACCTTGAGAGCACTAGTGACCGATCCTCGTCTTGACACTGTCTTGGCACATGTACACATTATGATCTTGAAATTCATTGAATTCGCACCAGGAACCAGGATCGTTGGTGTGCTTTCATTCAACCAAGAGTATGATGCTACTGCCTGGACATCGGATATCTTGATCTTACCCGTAGTAGTGGTACTGGGAGTGAAGCGTTTTACGACTTGTTGCAGGTCTTTCATAGCATGAGAAAGGGTTGAAGGCGCTCGAGTGTTGTATTGAGAGCGATATCGGCGGGCCATGACAGTAATGTAAGACGTAGTAGCGAGAGGACATTGCAGAACGAGATGGTGATAGTAGAATGGAAGTACACGTTCTAATAAGAGCATTTGTGAGGATGGAATGCAGCGCGAGTTAGGCAGAAGGTTTTGTCACTTGACCTCGGGGAGGCGTGTCATGTTGAGCCCCTAACAAAACGCGATATCTAGCACCAACATGTTAAAGCAATCTCTCGACTCCCTCGTGGGTATACCCAGTCTTGTGTTTGAGAGATCTCCAGAAAGATGGGGCCAAGATCTCCACAGTTGGGCGGCTGTGATATTGCGATAGACGCCGCTAATGAATTGCTCGCCTGGTTTCCGAGCTCCATCGGAGGATTTGAACGTTTTAGATTGATACATGATTGCTGCATCGATCGCCAACTCATGGTTCTTCGGGCATCTGAATCTTATTCATGGTACGGCTTTACCAACTGGGTTAGGCGCACGCCCGCCTCCACCAACCCGAGGTTCTATGGCCATCCAAACTGTAGTTCAATCCACCCATAGTTTTATCTTCGCAGACGTTCGGTATCCCCATGTGTACAAGTGGCTTTATTACGCAATATGTATGCTTTTGGGTGCGCAGTGCGATCACCATAAGACGGAACAGAGGGCAGAGCGTCGATTGCTACCATGTGGTGAGCTGGATCGGTGGTTTACGCGGGTCAATGGCCAAGAGATTCCATGCTGAGAAGAAACGGGATAATCGAAGCTTCAACTGTGGATCTCCTCTTCGTTCTGAGGCCAAATATACCTACCCAGGGCTGAGAGGTGGCTCGATGAAGAAAAGGAAGGATATCTTGTCGAACGCTCACCCAACACCAGAGAGTCTCCTAGTACGGGCGAAAACCTTGTCATACTATATTACCTTAACAAGTTGCTGCAACAGAGGGCAGTCTATAGATTGAGCGCGGCAGCCTGGTATCGATCCAATGTTGACCAAGTCTCGCCTTGACACCACGCATTACGAGCTGTCCGTCATAAGCCGTGGCTCAGATTCGGACTTTAATACGATTACAGCTGTGTGTTGCAGTCACGAAGCTATTGGGCACTAGATCTGCGATATCCTAGAACATAGCTAAGATGTCCTCACCCACCGCACGGCCGGTCCCCTCTTTCCTTCGATAGAGAGCAAGACCGTCACCTTGGCAGACCAAGCTCATCCCCACTCCTTCTCCTTCCTCCTTGGCGTATTCCAAAATCTGAAGCAGTACATCCCGTAGCTTCACCATTCCAACTTCCGCTTGCCCCGCATATCTTCGCAATTCTGGCCCAGTTATCTCGTATCTCTCAACAGGCATGAAGTCTCCACGTTCGTGTTTCGCCAGGTAGAGGTATGGCGTCTGTGAGAGATAGAGCTGAGGGTAGGTATCCCTCCAGTCGAGCGCCTTGCGTGCTGCACGTGTCTTGAGTTCTATGATCGTGGATTGAGGTGCAATAGTTCGAGAAACGGAGCGGCGAACGGTCAAACCAGGGAATCGCCTTGTGTTGGTAGTGAGACTAGCGAACGCTGCCGTGAGTGTATCTTCTTCGACTTGGTTTCCTATTGCCGGAGTTCCAGTACACGCATCCACCTCGAAGCGAAGCAGAACTTTGATGCCCCCAAGAGACTGGTAGGAAGCACATCATTGAGTTACATCATTACCAATGCTGGCACGAACGTTGTGGACATACGAGGCTGATGATTCTATGGTGGCCAGTAGCCCTTTCACTGCCCAGCGGCTGCGTCGTCGCTGCCTTCTCGTACTCGTGTCCATATCCCTGAAACCCGTTGATGAACGTCGCGTCCCTCTTCTCGGTTCGTGTGAAGAGCACAGTTCCCCCGGCGACCTCAACATCGATTCGAAAGTCTTCCAGTCCCGAGGCTCTAGTTGCCCAACGAAGCAGCTTTCGGAGGTTGTTACGGTCCGTCACGAGATCGAGCCCTCGCAACTTCTCTAATTTTCCGAGATCTTGCAAGGCTGCAAAGATGGGTGTCAACGGTGAGCGGTTGGCGCCCATTCTAGCAGAGTTTTGGTCGATGAACGTCCGTCCCGAATCTTGTGGGACCCGCTCGGGGTCGCGATTAGCCCAAGTTGCCGGGGCGCCTGGATACGATAAGAATGGGCCAGCGAAAATCAATTTCGATCGTCGTTGCGTTTCGAGGAGTATTAATTCAGGTACTTACCAGGGACCAGGACTGTCGGTGTGCTCTCATCCAGCCAGGAGTACGACGCTACGGCTTGGACGTCGGATATCTTGATTGCGCCTGTAGCGGTGACACTGGGAGTGAAGCGCTTTACAACTTGTTGTAAGTCCTTCGTGACATGGGAAGGGCTCGATGTCGCTTGAGTATTGTATTGCGAGCGATATGGGCGAGACATGATAGCGATGGAAGGTGTGATGCTGAATCTGGTCGAAGTTGGCTCGATCTTATAGCCGCGTTCCGAGGTCCCAGTCAGCAGGTGGAATGTGTATATGTGTACATGTGTACGCTTCCCATTACTGCGATAGAAGGATAGAGCGGTGTACACATTCTACTAGAATTATTTTGAGGGTGCTGTTAATGATTGTCAAGTGTCATGACATCAAAGTACCAACGAGTGTGATATTGGAAGCCGCTCCTCCCTCAGTTTCACGGAGAACTGGGAAGTCGCTTTCAATCTCTCAGAGGCATCAATTCTGCTTCGTATTGAAACTCTAGCAGAGGGGGTTAAATTTCGAAGAGCAGCTGTGATATTACGATAGAAGCCGCCTCTCGTATCGCGGAGTAACAGAAACCTTTGCTGGAGGCTAGAGCGCGGAAGTGAATGGGATGGTTGTTCAAAGTATCTGACCAACAGCTGCTTTGAACCTTGTGCGAAGGTCATTGATATCCACTGTATTGCCATCGCAAACATTAAGTCTGATATTACTTCACAACTTCCAGCGACTGCTATGCCGTCCCCTTGAGCTCAGCCGGCTTTGGGCAGCTTCGCGGATATGGTATTCTAATTCTCAAGACCCGGCCCTCACACGCAGAGCGATGCACTGCAAGCATATGTAGACCTGAAAGCCAAACCCACCAATTCGTAGGGTGAGGTCAACGTGTGTATATAATATCTACAGTTACTTGATTTAGCGTACAAGCTATCTTCAGATCAGATCGACGCGAAAACTGCCAAACTCGACAAAGCCTTTCCGGTGCTATCGACCATCAAGTTGTTCCCACAACTACTTCCCAATCCTGCGTTATCGATCCACGCCGGCTCCCAATAGAACAGACCCTCTCCACCACTCACACCAGCTACGATCGCCGCAACATCCTTGACCCACGTCGTCTGTCCCGCAGCCGAGAACGGAATCGACGTAGTGTCAGATGGGAACGCATATGCCGGACTTGTGCAAGAAGTTGGCCAATCAGTCTCCGCGACGATTATCTTCTTGCCCCAAGTCGACGCCATGTTTGTTAGCGAGGTCTTGAGGCTCGCGAGTGTGGCTGCGGAATTGTAGAATGGGTAGTATGATACTCCCATGATATCGTAGTCGGTAGAGAGGAGGGTTCCCTGCGCGAGGGCCGATGAGTACCACCATTGCTGCGTAGACCAGTTCCAGCCGTTGTCAAGATGAATCATGATCTGGGGCCCACTGCCGAGGCTCGAGTATCTGATGCCGGAGGAGGCAGAGTGTAGGAGGCGCGCAACATTGGCGAAAGAGGTGTACTCGCCGAGGGGCCAGAGAAGTCCGTCGGTGATTTCGTTGCCAATGGACATGATGCTCGGAGTGATGCCTTGTGCCGCGAAGGCGTTGGACACAGCCAGTGTGTAGTTGTACAGCTTCCAGGCTAGGTTATCGATATCTGTGGGCCATCCAGCTGGCGTCGCCTGTTGCATACAAACGGTTAGCTCGGCTTGCTTCGAGTGGACTGTCGTGGCATACGTACCTGATGACCTGGGTCCGCCCAAGTATCACTAAAGTGCATATCCAGGTAGACGCTTAGCCCAGCCGCCTTCGCGCGCGCCGCAAGCTTAAGGTTATAGGCTAGGTTGTAGGTGCTGCTGTCCGCGACCCAAAGGCGTTGCCGGACGGTATTGACGCCACTGGCTTTCAAGATGGTCTCGAGGGGCTGAGTGGTCCCGGCGGAGTTCTTGTACGTTTTGCCAGCAGCTTCCTCAACAGCCACAGATGACCAGTCTACACCCTTGTAGGCGAGTGCGGCATTGCTGACGGTCGCATAGAGCAAGAGGATGGAGGCGAATGGCAGGATCATTGATGATTTGAGAGTTATGAGTGTTGATTGTTGCTTGCGCGATGAAGGAAAGGGGCAAAGAGGCAGTCTCCTTTATACCATTGAGTTGTTATTGTTGCAGCGATCTTTTTGCGAGTTCGGTCAGGTGTGTGCCGAGTGGGGTACCGGGGGCGCAAAGCGGCTACCGGTGAGCAGAAGGTCGACTTCCTGGAGAAAAGTGTGAAGGCGCTTGAAGATGGATATAGATTATGCCTCAATGGTTGTGAATCCCCATATGCATATTGACCATCTTTGTCGAGGACCAGTGGCAAGCCGGTTACCCCCGCCATGGCTTCAGGCATTGTGAGCGGCCCGAATGTCTTCGCATTTGATCATCCGGACAATCTTCGCCAGCATGAATACCAACCTCCTTGCGTCATGTATGTTGTATCGATGGCATGTTCGCCGATTGGGGTGCCAACGCTGCAATGTTGGTATGAACTCGGCGACTTGAGATCACCTTCGGCATCGCGCATGACCTAAGAAGAGCAATCCATCGATGGTAGAAGAGCGATCCATCAGTGGTAGAAAGGGGTGTCATCGTGCTGCTGATGGAAAGTAGAAGGAAAACGGCTGCAGTGTGTGCCAAACGCGAATAACAAGTCCGGCGGCCCCGCAGTCATTTGTCATCCTTACGAAATCGTTGTCTCGGCCTAGGAAGGACAGAACGAGATGCGAGTATGATTACCTCCTATGCGGCCAATTCCATCCCGCCAACCGGGGCGGCGTAGGGGAGGGGAAAATGAAAAACCGTCGGTAAGTCGTCACATATGATGACACCAAAGACCACCAACCAATCAGCATCTATTCAATCCACGGTTTGCTTCGATCACCATGATATTGAGGAGAGAAAATGGGACCCCGCAGATACGATAACATCAGAACAACCTATATTTTTTCCCTACGGACAAAGAAAGCCTAAGTAGGTAGTCTACCCGGAATAGCTTCCCTCGACTGTCGCCGCAGCAAGGACGTTGGCCACAGAGTAGTAAGCGGGCTTGGGCTGTTTGTTGGAATCGAAGAGCAGGGCATCTCCCTGAGTGGGGAAGACCGATGGGATCCAAGAGTAATCGTCACTGGTATCCCATGTCGAGATTCCAACACACTTCGCGCTTGCCTGAAAGAAAAGCAACGCGAGCCTTCAATGACACGATATGAAAGAAAAAGGAGGGGATCCTACTTACAACACATGCGGCAACGATGTTCGCGTAGTCCGTCGCTTGCTGGGTGAGCAAGGCGGTCGTCTCGGGCAGAGTCATACGGATATCCAGCTCTGCTCGACACAAGATGGAGTGTCAGTCAACTTCAATGTAGTATGCCAAAAAAAAAAAAAGAAGAAGAAGCTATCCATTCAACGGAGAGTGGACGTACCAGTGATTGCCCACTCCAATCCAAGCGCAGTAAAGCGAGCATAGTTGGCCGTTACAGAGGAAGTGCTAGGCGATGAACCGACGATCAGATGTCCTTGGCAGCCAATGCCGTCCAATGGAACACCCTGAGCGAGTAGAGACTGAGCAAGAGTATAGTGCGCCGTGCTCTTTGTGCTAATTGTCTCGATCTAGAGGGTCAAGGGTCAGGGTATGCCAGACAGACGACTCTATGATCTAAGCAGATGGGGAAGGAAACACCCACGTTATAATCATTGATATACAACTTAGCACTTGGATCAGCCGCCCTAGCAGCAGTCAGTGCAATGGGGATGAATGCCGAGCCAATTGTATTGTACCAAACGTCCGTCCTCCAAGTACCTAGCATTTGGTTAGCGACTCATTGGGGTCAGGGGTTGCTTGTGTGATACAACCAACCATCATCGTTGAAAGGCTCATTAATCACATCCCAGCCTATGATCACATAATAAGTACGAGTTCTGGACGCAGAAAAAACACTGGAACTCACAGTATAGCTCGCCCTTATAATGACCGGCCTTTGACACAAAATGGGGTAAGTATTTACAATAGTTGCATTAGTGTCACGACGACTTACCTCGTTCGCGATATGGTTCTGCAGGATCGCGATGAGCGTAGCGTTTGTGAAGTTTCCGGCGGTGACCCAGCTGGGGACTATCCACGAACCCCAGGGTCAATGGATGAAACATATACTCGGTGAGGGGGTGTGACGGACATACCTTGGTTGTACCAGACGAAATTGTGGCCTCGAACTGTTTGCCCATTGGCCTTGGCCCATGTAACGGTTGCATCGCCGTGGGCGTAGTTGAAAACACCTTGCGTAGGCTCGATGGTATCCTATAAACGGGATGCCCAATCAATACGTAGTAAATTACCTTGGGGGTGGGGATGGGAATAATAGAGCTCACCCATTTCATGGCATTTCCAGGGGTCTGCATCCCAA
This sequence comes from Tulasnella sp. JGI-2019a, assembly GCA_019633535.1. Classification (NCBI taxonomy): domain Eukaryota; kingdom Fungi; phylum Basidiomycota; class Agaricomycetes; order Cantharellales; family Tulasnellaceae; species Tulasnella sp. JGI-2019a. Next base: position 101,530 of record WSUE01000010.1, read on the forward strand.
ACTCAGATGAGCTAAATAATCGAATAAAATTTTAGCTAACGTCCCCATAAGCATCACGAGGTTTTATGACGAACTTTGAAGCGAGCGCGAGATATGCCGCATCTGTGTTACTCCAGATGGCGTCCACTGCTGAGCCAAAGTAGCGACCCCTATAACACATGACGCGTCAGACTATGAGGAAAACATAGCATAACCGAGATACTGCTTACTTCGCCTTGGCGAGGAGGTTAAGGCCTCTGAGAGGGCTACTCGTCGCTGAAGCTGAGGTAGTTGTGCTCGTAGAGGTGGTAGAGATCGTTGTGGTGGTTGTGATGGTTCCGGATGCGGTTGACGCGACGCATTGGGAGTAGTAGGCCTGCGAGTTCAAGGGGAAGTAAGCCAAAAGTCCCAATGTTCCTGGTTAGCGGGAAGCACCATACGTTTTGGTAGACACATGTAAAGCCAGAGACACTGCGTTGTCAGCAACAAAGGAACAAATTAAGTCAACGTGAGTCCTGGATCATGGAAGCTAACAGTGGGCTCTCACCAAGTTGTCGCTCCCGTATAGTTAACTCCCTACACACAAGAACGGCGCTAAAAGGTTTAGTGAAGGTTCATATATATCGACAGAATTCTTACTAACACCGCATTGGCCATACGCCGCAACTTGCGCCCTGACTAAGGGTGCAATGGCGAGGGAAAGTGCAACAAGGGCAGTAGCAAAACGTGAGGAGGTCATGACGGGTAGGGTTGGACGGATGAGTTCTACTGAGGCGTCCCCGATCGTTCTAAATATGTCTGTTATATAGGACGACCATTTTGAAGAGAAGGAGAGAAGAGTTTCATAGGGATATTAAGTCGGGATTCCAAAAAAGGAAGGGAGGCGGAAGTAAGCTTTTAGCCACATCTTCGAGGAGATTAATCGCCAGAGGCTTTTCCGACGATATCAGTGATATTCGCAGCGCAAGGTTGAGAGGAAGGAGGCACCGCATCAGACGCGGCGGAGTCTTCCTTCGGCTTTTCTGAGCACATTTGTAGATTCTAGCTCATGGGAACTTGTGGGACCAGGCATCAGGCAAAGGCGTTGTTGCCTCGCCACTGTTGGCGACCGAAGAATATTCGATGATTTCAAGCCTGTGAGATTGGTGCGCAGCATGGATGTCTCGTACCGTTCTCGGTAATACCGAAGGTTGGGGGCCGCAAGTCGGTGCGTGTGGATGATGCTCGGTGGCTGCGGAACTTCCTCGCGTGAAGCGTCCCGCTTTGAGGACTTGACGCAAGTGAGTATATCTATAAGAGAACAATCCTTATGGATACCCATGGGGTTCCCAAGTCTGTCTGACTTTAGGTATGCTCTCTAAAATGTCAGATACGCCACGACTAATCGAGGTGAAGCGAAAACGAATGCGTATAGGGAAGAACTCAAGACCTATTGCAACATGATATAGAATTTAGGAAGGCGACGGGCGCGGGGTACAGACTGGTACCATTTCTCATGGCGTCCGATATAGCTCCTAGTCCGATCCCCTGGGACCTAAGCTTCTCCTTTCGTCCCTCTTTGAGAGCCTCCGGTTAAGCCTATCTGAACAGTGTGAGCACGTTTGCAACAATCATCAACCGTTATGAAACTAGCCTCCAACATTGTGCCCATGCGGGGGACGGGGATTGCCTTTCGCCATAACAGCACAATTACTACACAGGGCAATAGCTACATCACGTACCCTGTGTAGTGTTTAACCCTCTCAGTACACGGGCCGCCATATGACCAGTAAGCTACTTCTCGCTAAGCTGTCACCATCGTGTTCAACGAGACATAATGCAATGATACGCAGTGGGAAGAAGAAGCCGGTACGGTTCAGGCTCAGGAACTGTACAGAACATCAGGAAAACATGATTTCTCAATTGCATATAGCTCAAATTAGCTCTGTTTAGCTCTGTCGCGAGCAGGATCGAAGCAGATGACTCGGGGCCGTAAAGCGCGATGTATTACCCTGCAGAAAACGGGTTGTTGATGAAGTGCCAGCTGAAGTCGAGACTGAAGCGTATAAACCAGAACTTCGGGCACGAGTCTCATTTGGGATCGGGATCCAAGGGGCAAGGTGCTGGGAGATGGTGGGGAGTAGAAAAGAGAGAGGGAGAAAGGATATGCTACAGTGAGAAGATGAATCCGCGGCGACAACAATACATCGCCGCACACATCCTTTCACTGTAGTCTTCCCTTTCTTAGCAAGATCAGACTTCTAGCTATAGGAGCGCCAGCTTATCACGACCGCTAGAGGTGGGTCCAATCGGCTTGATTGAGGCGCAATGGATATGAGATATGCCGAGTTTGGGAGGCGAGAAAGGATAACTCAATCTACAAAGGTGAGGAGATCGCTGGTGGATATTTATACACACGTGGCTTGGCGTAGAAACGGAAAACAACGGCGGGAAGCGTGAGGAACGGCGGCTGCCAAGGACATCAACGCGCTCGTTCAGTCTTCGACCAGTCCTCCCCATCACTACGTTCCTTGTCGTCAACGATCATCCCCCTTCCCTCCCTCCCTCTCCCTCCCCCTCCCTCTCGCTCAACGCCTCACACTCATTCACTCACAATGAAATCCTTTTACGTTCTTTCCGCTCTCACCTTCGTTGGGTCCGCCTTTGCTGGTCCTGCAAGTGTCACCCTTTCCTCTACAGCTTCCAGCGCCGCCCCATCCACATCCGCGGCCGGCTCATCTACTGGAAAATCTGCTACAGCCAAATCCTCTGCTGTATGTAATTTTTTGGATGCTGTTGTTGTTATGACCTCACACTCACCATTCTCGCCTTTTTCCTTTGGTCCCTTCTCTAAACAGGCCGCCGCAAATTCCACATCAGCAACAGCATCTACGAGCGATGTCATCCCAACAGGCATATCCGCGAACTGCACTGCCTATCTAAACACTCTCAACGCCGACCCGACATTCGAATCCTGTACCGCTCCTCTTCTCGATGCAACTTCCGCATTCGCCCCAGATGCAAACAATGATGCCCTCAGCACGAGCACCCTCGTATCCACCCTCGATACTCTCTGCGCTGCTTCCGGTTGCAAGGACACTTTCATCCGTACCCAACTCACCTCTTTCTATCAGGCCTGCAAGTCGGAGCTCCTCGATGCGAATGCAGCTGTTCTGGATACCTATGATATCCTGTATATCATGCAACCCCTCACCGCTGCTCTTTGCACCAAGGATAGCGGTACATACTGTGTCCTCAAGGCCCCATCCAACGCCACCTCGACGGCCGCATCAGCCTCGAGTAGCTCCCCTGCCTCCGCCGTAGCGAACGCCGCCGCCAACTACGTCAGCTCAGGCGACGGGTCGGGATCCGATCTAGATATCACGAATAACGCCATTCAGACCTTCAAGAGTGGTGGGCTCGCTTCCACTCCGGCCCCTTCTGTCAAACGTCGCAGCCCCGCGGCGTCCACCAACTCTACCCAGTCCTCGTCCACATCATCCTCTGGTCAATCCGTCATCCAATACGCCCCCGATACCGCGACCTACCGCGAGAGTAACGTCATGTACCTGTTCACCACTCCTTCGCTCAGCGCCGCATCCCTCTGCACGACCTGCACGCAAGCGATCTTGACCGTATACGCAAAGTGGGAGGCCGCGACGCCATATGGTTGCGGTTTGAGCAAATCCCCTATGTTGGGCGGACAGGCGGAGCTTTGGACTGCTGCTTCGGCCAAGTGTGGGTCGACTTGGATGTCCAAAGTCCAGGGTGCTGTGGGACCTGTCGTTCATGGTGTTAGCGGAGCGTTGGAAGGAGGGAGTCAGGCGACTGTGAGCTTCACTGCGATGAAGGGCGGCGTGTTGGCGTTGGTGGCAGTGGCCGTCAGCGCGATGTTCACTCTTTGAGAGTGCCTCGATTCATTTTCCGCCTCCTCGTTGTCTTTTCGACGCTTCACATATTATACCCTACACTTTCCTCAATGCCGGCATACCTTGTCTGGGCTTTTCTCCTTTTATTCGCTTGGAATTTCGTCGCTCTTGCTTTGTGGAAAAGCGTTCTCCTTGGGCCCCGTCTAGATTCCAAGTCCCTCCTTTGTTTAACTTATTGATTTGTTTTTGGCAAAGATGATTCAATTGCGTGCATACACACGCCGAGCACTAGCGGTCCATCTTGGGTCACGGGGCATCTTCGCCCTAACTTCTTCGACCCACTCTCCTCTCACCTACACATCCATGCCTCTTCGCGTTGGTTACGTCCGCGAGCATTTCGCCTCTCCTTTGTTGCAGTATCAAGAAGCCGATCAAGACAAATCTTTCAGTCTTGTGAGTTGTCCCGGAGGGACGGGTCAATTGATCAAAGCTTTGGAAGACGATCAGGTTGATGTGGTCGTGTAAGTTTATTTCGTGCGATCAGTAATCCGATTAACCCGCTCGTCTGATTCATGGAAATCCTTTTTACTTTCCAAGTGCATTGACGGATGCTCTGATTGCTGGGATCGCGAGAGGGTCCGAATATAAGCTCGTTGGGAGCTACGTCAGTGAGCCAATCGTTCAACTTTTGCTGCCCATCCGCCGAAGGAATTTTATGGGTACCTTTATGGCTTTGGATAGATTCACCATTGAATTGGGCGATCGTCACTGGGAAAGGATCCAAGTACGAGTCAAGGAGTGACCTTCGCGGGACGACATTCGGCATCTCCCGTAAGGGAAGGTTGGTTCGCCCACTTGTCTTGCCCTCTCTCCTTTCTGGCAAGATGGTTCTCATAACGAGTATATTGCAGTGGAAGCGAACTCATGGTCAAGCTCATGGCTCGACAAGAAGGGTGGACTAAGGAAGGGTCCACGGAGTTGGAGGAGATCAAGTTCAAAGGTCTGCGATTTCCTTGCTGTTGCATGATATTCGAGCCATGTGTGCTGAACATCTGAAAGCACAGTGTGTAACAATTTGGACGGTTTGAAGGACGCGGTCAATGATGGTAGCTGTAGTTGCTTCCTTTGGGAATGTAAGTCGATTGACTAATTCCCAAATAATCCGTCAGCAACGAATTGCAATGAATGATTTAGTTGACCGCCGTACCCTTTTTGCTTTTCCTATAAAGGGTTTACGACCAAGCCGTACGTTGATGCTGGCGAAGTTCGCTTCGTGAGTGTCTTCTTACGTATCATCGTCCAGCCGACAAGCACCTAAACGATTGATTTATATATACGTAGATCGGTTCAGTGCCCACACCATGGCCATCCTGGTCCATCGCCGCGCATACGTCGACATCTCGCACACCAGTCGATAAAGTCATCAACTTTGTGGCCACACTCACCACCTACGTCAACGAATTCGACTCTCACACCGCCAGAGCGCAAAGGGACGTGGATTACATCAAGGATCACTTTGGTTATCCAGAAGAGGATATTCGAGCGTGGTTGAGGACAGTTGAATATCCTGGCGATTGTACCAAATTGGATGGGGCCATGATCGTCAGGACATTGGGGTGTGTACTGTTCTCTTTTCCTGTCGGACTTGAGGAAGATAAGGATTAATTTACCGATGGGATGCGCAGGATTCTTGCGGGTACGGGAGCCGTCGTTCGACCAGAGTCGGGGTTCGTCGTGGAGTCGTTCACGAACATCAATGCAGTCCGGATCGAATGAGTGGGGTGTTTAACATGAATAAATCATTTTCGACTGTACATCCATCGCTGCTGTGTATTTAATTGCTCCCCGAGCTACACGATCGAGCCGCACCTCGGTAGAAGAGCGCACTTTAGAGGCCATGATTCGCGAGCCACAGGCCATGAAACACAGTTCCTAACGTTGCGATCAAAGTCGTCAAGCTGCTCATGCCGTGCAACATCCCAAATCTTCTGTTCAAAACCTTCATCTCAACAGAAACCTAGAGCGATTGTGTGATTAAACTGTCATGATTAAGGTCAAGAGCAAGAGTGAAGGACTGACATCAGCATCAATATGCGACTTCTTCTCTTCTCTCTCTAGTTTGTGACGTCGGAACATGACTCTGCAAAACAAAGCAAAGGGAGTAATGTTTGTTAATATGGAACAAGACACAACCCGTGGGCAACTCGCCTTGTGGTCGCCGGTGAGATGAAGAGCGTGTTGAGCGTGTACATCGTATTGATGACGACCAGCGTAAAAGCTTGAAGGACATTCACGTTCCAGATCTGCGTAAAATTTGAGAGAACGTCTGGGTGACCATACAACCATTGGGAGAGCAAGAAGGTCGACAATCCAGTGGAGATGCCGAAGAACCAAGGGAACTGCTTTGCTTGGAGCATCCCAAACTGTTGACGGGCTAACATACAAAAAGTCAGATCCGCAGAGGGGCGGTACAATTATCATTTGGTGTTACTCACGCAGCGTCCTGACGACAATAAAACCTACATGGTTAACAAACGTCAATGGCGTGCAACTGTGCTGTCGACTGAAAGGCTCCACGCATACCTCCGATAAAATTGTTCCATATATCTAGCAAAATCTGCTCAGCCTGCAGTTTTTAATGAACGAGTGTAGATATGAGACCTACTCATCCCGAAGAGCATTGAGAACGCTAGCAGGTAGGCACCCTCAGCCGAGAGTAAGGACCATAGTACGGTCTTATCGAACGTCGTGGCCGGAACGAGCGGAGCACTCTTCATCTTAGGTCGTTGTGGAAGCGTTGACTTAAAGGGGTTGGGAGCGAACGGGAGAATGTCGATCAATCCGAAGGTTGGTAACTCATCACACGGTCAGGTTGATCAGTTCAGTTAATCATCAGTTCATGCTATCCAACAATCTACAGCACGATCCGGGGTCTTATGAGATTAGAGAGCGATGTCCCTGCCTCTCTCCCTCGTCTTCCTGGAGGTTCTGACAAGAGCTAGGACTGCTACCTTGACCTGATCAAGGTTTCTTGTTGTCAATGCACTGAACGAGCGAGTGAAGACGTCAGCATCTGGGCAAAATGAAAGTGTCTGGATACATTATTCACCTTCTAAAGTCGGCACAAAATTGGGCCTTCGCTGGGAGAGGCAGAGATGCAGGGGGTATTTGCTCCACCACCGGGAAGATCCACATCTTCAGCTCGGCAGGCCAGACACCCGCCATGATCCGGAAGAGAGATACGACGATCTGCGTAGTGTCCTCTGGGAAGTAGGTCACAAGGCCTGTCAAGACGATGCCAACAAGCTGGAAGCCATTATCGGTAACGACCTGCCGGATGGCCAAGGCGTAGCGAGGATAGTTGGGAGGTTCTGGGACGTCTGTTGGAGTGAGGCTTTCATGCGCGAGGATGATGCGGAGCAGGTCCAATGCCGGGAACAAGATATCCTGCGGCACAAGTGTCAAAGCAGTCAATATGGTCTGGAAACACTCAGGGAAGGTGGGGGAAAGGAACACGAATTCAGGGAAGAAATCAATCATTTGAAGAACAAGATGCATATAGTCCTCAATGACTATAGTCGAGCTCGTCAGCAAGGCTCTTTAACAAAGCGTGGTGTGCGTACTTACCATCAGGCATGTCGGCCGCCGGTTGTGATTTCAGCATGGCAAAGACTTTCAAGCTCGCCATCTCATAGGCATCCTTGAAAGCACGCAGAAGTGCGGCATCCTGCTCAGCGGCATAAAAGCTAGCGGCTTTGCCGAGGAGCCACAAGAAGCTCGAGAAGCCAGAACTTTGGAATGCTGTCGCAACTCTCTGCAACATGGCAGGTACAAGTGACCGCGCGGTGTCGCCATAGAACTGGGCACCCATCCGAATAACTCTGCACGCCCTTTCACTGATGAAGTAGTGGCTTCCGTGTTTCGCGACGAGGGTATCCATGACGCCGTAGATTTGAGAGGCTGTATCCTTGCAGGCAGGCGGTAATTCTTCCCCAAATGACTGGATGACGTGTAACATAGTCTCCAAGAGCTCCAATGCATCTGAAATGCGAAAATATCAAAAACTAGACACCACGGGCGAGAGATGATATGACTTACCTGCAACGGTCTGAAGCTCGTCTGGCGTAGCGGCGGCAGGTTTGCCGACGACGGCATGTACTTGTGCAACTAGATCCAATGCGAAGGATCTGAAGGTTTGGCCCGCATCTTCCATCGGCATGGAGGAGATGATATATGCAATAGCCTCATAGACTTGAAGTCGGTCGTCTTGAATTAATCGCGGTCCGACGGTTTGAACAAAGGTGTGCAGTTGGGGAAGATATGGCACAAGGTGCTACAGTCGAGAAACGTCAGCATGCGCATATTTTATTGAGTAAGATTAAACACACCCTCTTGCAGTCCTTGCACATATACTTCATGGCCTGACCTGCTGCTGCCGCAACTTCGGTATCCACGTCCTCAAAGCCAGCGGAGATGTAGCTCAACTGGAATGAGATGTACGAGGGGTGCTTGTCGGTCCATTCAGAGTACCTAGAGATCACGAGCGTTGCTGCGTATCGGACTCGAGGATGTGACGGGAGCTGAGGAATAAGATCCATGATCTTTGGGATCACTTCGTCATCATCTGGGTTCACCTCTGCACCCATTGATCGCATGGAGAACAATGGTGCCTCAATCTCTTGCCATTCGACCTTCCCTCCCGATGTTCCGCGTGCCATCGCCACCGTGATCATCTCGTACGCCCTCATAAGGCAGCCATCCGTCCCTAGCACATAACAACAGTCTTTCAGAGTATCTCCCATGATGTGCCTGAACGCCCGGAAGTCGTCTCGTTCTTGTGCCGTTAACGACTCGGGGTTTTCGGGGAAGTGAAGATGTTTGACGATGACAGCCATCAGGGCACGATACGCGTCGAGGAACGGCACCGGAACGTCCTGCCTTTTTCCGATGCTCTGCGCCAACCGGAACCAAAAGGGGAAGGTGATTTGGACGACATCGAGGTCGGTGTATGCAGCACATTCGCCGATCGCCTCCACGATTGGGAAGAAGGTCTCCGGGTGCTGCAGCACCAGCACGCGGTAGGTTTCGCCAGCCTCCGTGAAGATGCGGCACAACCCTCGGACCTTCTCAGACTCGTCGCTTTGACACGCGTGAGCGAGTTTAGGCCGGAGGGCAATGAGTCTGGGGAGGACGGCTTGGATGACTGTCATGTTCTCCTCGATCTCTTGCGTCTCATGAATAAGGTCGCAGATCATGTCCACAGCGAAATCGAACAGCTGTTCGTCACCCAACGAGCTGAAAGCTAGGGCGAGTAATGGTGTTTCCGCGATCGAAGCGGGCGTGATCTCCCCAGTGTTCATCCAACTCCGCAAGCATTTGAAAATGCTAGCTTGAACCAACGGAGTGATGCCTTCGAATATACAGCACAGTATATCAGTCAAGAATCCTGTTACACGGATGGATCATGATTTGTCTCACCAGTTGCCTGACAGTATATCGTTAGAAGCTCCAAAATTTGTGGCGCATTGGCAGTCAGTAGACGGGCCTCCTGGAATGCGAAGTCCTCATTCTGCAAAGAAGCGCATCAGCGCATTAGCTCCTTTACAAGCCTCTTATCAAATAGACCCACCGATATGGGTATCCTCGTATTATTGCTGACTTCTTCTGGTAGGACGGTCAGGAACTGAAGCAGGGCGGAGACTGTTACAGGGTTTTGACCCAAGGCCTTGATAAGACCTGGTACGGCATCATCCCAGTCCTTCATTTGTATCGCTAGACCAGAGAGCGCCAGAGATATTTGGACGAGCACGGTTCTAGGTCCATTTGCGTATTGTGTTATCGCTGCGACAAGGGAGTCACGCAACCCCGCTTGTTGGGAAGGGTCCAGTTGGTGGAGATCATGCGTCACCTGAAAGATTAATCCATCAAATCCAGTCCACGCCAGCTGCTGCCTGATAACAACGGCTTGAATGAAATACCTTGGCTCGGAACGTCTGAGCTGCAAAGGTCTTTCCAGCACTCGGCACATTCGGGTTAAGCAAAAGTACATTGCAAGTTGCCCATGAATCAGGCTGCACCACAAATCCCCAACAATTCACGACTGGTAAGCTTCCGATCCCGCCTTTTTACGATAGAGTGGGATCCTTGGCGGCTCACTGAGTGCTGAAAGCTTTGCAGCCATGTGTTAGCTTGATCTAGGGAGACCTTGTCGGGCTTCGCGCTGAACACCTCGAGGGCGGCGAGGACCTTTTGTATACTGTCGTCTGGTGTTGAGGTCATTTGTATGAGGTAGAGAGGGCTTGAATATGTGAATCAATTCCCTATGCGCTTTGGTAACGCGCTTGAGAGGTAACGATGGTGGAGAATGAAGTCGAGATTCTAATCGATGTTTAAGCCCTGAACCCGGTTATTCCGAGTCTTTGATCGCTCACTCCAAACGCCCACCATCTAAATTTGGGGAAGAAGTGGTTGCGATTACTGTGAAGCGAACTAAGAAGTATCCAATGAAAAGACATGCATGACCAAAGCTCGAGAACATTCAAAGGAGCGTGGTTGTCCAAGAAGAGGGAAGGGAGGGTATTGCCTTCTACGTCGAAGGGGGCGGAGATATATACGACAAGCAGGTGAGCTGCAGGGAGAATAAATAGCAGGCACGAATGGAAACGATCGTGTCAATAGAACAGCAGAAGAAGGGGCGATAGTGTCGACAACTACTGGCCGCCCGGTCTCTACGCGCGGAGGAAGCCCTTCTTCTTCGTCTACGACCAGCGAAGCAATGTGTTGTCAGTCATCATCGCGACAATCAGGAAAGACGATATCTACTCACGCTCGACTTCTCCGGTGTAAGAGGCCTACCGCTCTCGATTCGCCTTTTCTTGTCCTCCAACTCGAGCCTCTGCTTCTCGAGCGCATCTCTCATCTCCCTGTGGCGGGCGTATAGCTCTTCCTCCGATTGCTTGAGCTTAGCCTCCTTCTCCTGGACCTTCTGCTGGAAGACCATCTTCATCTCTGTCTCCATCTTGGCAAGCTTGGCCTCATGGAGACCCCGCTCTTCGGCGGTCTTCGCGGCCGGGCTGGTTGAGAGAGAAAGCAAATTAGTACCCGTCACAATAAACACGATTGAATACAAAGCTGCGACCCACTTGACCTCCTTGAATACTGAGTGATCCTGAGTAACACCCATGCCAAGCAGCTTCTCGCTACGGTAATTCTCGTATAGCTCGTTGTTGGTGTGCTCGCGAAGCTCCTCCATGTGTGTCCTAATCAGCATCTGTCTGAGCTTGACGAAGTCGCAATGTTGCTCATTGTCCACCTCTACCACACCCCAAGGGTAGGCACGTCCCCTGACTTTCCGCCCGTCAGCAGTCACCACCTCTCTGTTGGAGCCCACCACGGCGAACGGAACTTTGGAGATGATCTCCTCGTGCTCAGCGAGGGTCTCTTCATCCTCGTTCTCATAGACAGGAGCTTGGAAAATGCGAATATTGTGGTGCTCAATATCAGCAAGTACCTGAACAAGCGAGAAAAAAAAAAAAAAAAAAAAAAAAACTATGTCAATTGTCGTCTTTCAGCTGATTCTGTAAACGACGAATGCGCACCCTTGTCTTGAAGTTGCTAACTTCATCATCGGTAATAGTGTCTGCTTTCGCGATGATAGGGATCAAGTTGACCTTGGTGTGAAGCCGTCGCATAAATTCGACGTCAATTTGCTTCAACCTATTGCAAGACCAACCTCAGTGACGGGAACGATAGATTATTTCGACGCAGGCAAGCACTCACGAGTGACCCGTCGGCTGGATGAAATACAAGCATGCGTGCACACGGTTATCCACCATCTTCTGTCTGTTGACCCTGTTCTCTTGTTCGAGATAAGCATCGAACCGCGCTTCGATGTTCTCGGTGATGGGCTTCCAGCTTTCGTCATTGTTGACGAAGTCACCAAATCCGGGGGTATCCACGACTGTCAGACGCAGACGAACGCCACTCTCCTCGATATCTGTAAGACATAGTGAGCAGTTTCAGTGGTCAAGCGTGACAAAAGCTGTAGATTGCAATCTCTCACCAGCACTGATACTCTCGATAGCAACGGTGCTGGGTCTCTCAACACTCGGCTCCAACGGCTGCTTTCCAGGATACAGTGTCGTGTTGAAGAGTGTATTGATCAAAGTAGACTTCCCAAGACCACCCTCGCCTTGAGGCCACCAGCCGAAAGATAGCGGAGATAGTGAGCAGACTGGCACTGGGAGAACAAGAATGCCGAAACGACCTACCGACAACCATCACAGTGAACTGGAAGCCTTTCCTGACACTCTTCCTGTGGACCTGGTTGGGCAGATTGGCGAAACCGACGTAGCCCATGAGCTTTTTCCTGACAACATGAGGGGATGCGCCTCCAGCGGAAGTCGCTGCGCCGTTGCCATTGCTCTGATTCCCATTGGCGTACCCATTAGGACTGGGAACATACGGAGCAGGCGAGGGGGATGGTGAGGGGTCGGCACTGGACATGGCTTCGCGTAGCGTTTTGGGATTTGATGTGGCTGGCAGGTTTTTTGCGGTTCGAGGAGGGATTTGAACAAGGACCGGCGGAGACTGCGGGGAGCTTTCAGCCGAGGAAGTTAATTAGATACACGAAGGGAGGTTCACGAGGTGGGGCAGATTTATGGCTAACCACGGGAGGGAGGGACGAGGGGAAAGAAGCTGAGGAGGGAATGGAAGGGGGAACGAAGGCTGGTCTGCTGCCGCGTTCTTGTTGGAATACCACACAATCGAAAATTCGCAGCCCTCGAGCCTCAGCCATTGCAAGATATCCAAAGCAAAATAGCGCCCGAGCTCAATAGCCATGAAACTGACTCCAGAGCTTATCGAGGCATCACCTTCGTTCATCAATGCTCTTAAAGATAGGGAGTTGGACCTCCGAGGTCAGTGCCCTTCCTACATCCGTGATTCACCGAATTGACTTTGACACACTCTTTCCTATTTAAAGGGCATCAGATACCTGCAATCGAGAACTTGGGTGTCACTAGAGTATGCTCTCAAATCAAATAAAAATTGCAATTGATCTGACCAAATCCTTTGCAGGATCAACACGACACTATCGATCTCACTGATAACTCGCTGACACATGTCCAGAACTTCCCTCTGCTCAAACGGCTTACATCGCTCCTCCTCGCCAACAATCGGATCGCGCATATATCCTCTAGCATCTCCAACTCCATACCGAACCTAAACTCGCTCACCCTGTCCAACAATGCCTTGTCTGAACTGGGCGACCTCGTCCCACTCGGCGAGCTGAAGCGTCTGGAGTATCTCAGCCTGATGGGAAATCCGGTCAGGGAGAAGAAATGGTATAGAGAATGGGTTATATTCAACTGCAAAACGCTAAGAGTTTTGGACTTTCAGAGAATTCAAGACAAGGTACACATGCTGGAATAATTATTTGCCTTCACAATGACATTTACGCCAATTTTGATATTTACCCAGGAGAAGAAGCAAGCGAAGACGCTCTTCTTGACACCGGATGACCTCCCGACCGCCCTGGCTACGTCCTTTCAAGCAGCGAAGGCGCAACAATCGACCAAAAACGTGGTATCCACCGAAGAAGAACCGACCAGCGCAAGTGCGGCAGCTCTCGCAGCGGGCCGTGCCGGCCGTTTGATGACCGCAGAGGAGAAGGCCCGGGTGAAGGCATCGATCCTCTCAGCGACAAGTGCCGAGGAAGTCAGACGTTTAGAGAAGACCTTGAAGGAAGGATGGTTGCCACCACCGGCAGCCGCTTCGTGATGTATTATTTACCGAAAGCTGGTGTGCGTCTTCATTACGGTGTGCTGCGAGTGTACGTATGAGCCTCACATTCCGTTCTGATAATAGCCATCCACTTGGGTGCCGCGCCTCAATGCATTGGCACTGCAATTACAATCAAACATCTATGCCTAAGAGCAGGATGCTTTCAAATGTGCCGTCTCCTCTTCCACACATGAGCTGTTCGTCGTCCTTTGGAATCTCCCAGTCGTAGCTCTCGTGCCTCCTTCTCGCTACGAATACGAAGTACCCATCATCCCCGCTAGAGCCCAATCGCTTCCACCTCGATTCTTGCTTCCCATCATAGCCGTAAGCCCCATCATCGAATGACTGGCGTTGGTGCTGTTGAAGCACCGGTTGAAAATCGAACCATGCCCCAAACGCGATCCAAAATGGTATCTCAAATGCCAGAGAACGTATCTTATCTGTAAAACAAGAAACGGCACTTAATCTCCTATCCAGCGTGCCACGCTGGCACAGCTCACAAGAGATGATCACTTCGACTGATTGGTCTCCTCTAGTACTAGACATGGGAGAGGTCAGATGTAGCAAGGTTCGGAGTAACAAAGGGAGCAGAGGCGGAAAGTACACCTGTCGACACAAGAAAGCTTCCATGAGCTATGATACCACGGAAAGCACCTACTGGGGTTTAATTTCGCACCAGGTCACTGCATATAATATGGGTAATACCATTTCCGATGCTGCGATTTACCATCAACGACAGCTCCTCTGCGTCTCCACCGGAGCCCCAAGGCAATGGCCACACTTGCACCTCAGCTCCATTCCATGTTTGATCTGTGGCTTGCATCATATTGGCCCTGTTGCGTTCCAATAAAGGACAGACTTCCGGCAGGTCGGTCAGAATGATGAGATTCCGCGCTGGTGAGTTCCTTGCAAGCTCCAGACCGACGTAGCCAGTGCCCTATAATTATATTACACAAATACACTCGTCATTATCGGGTAATGCAGAGTAGTGGCTTCATACCCACTGAGCCCAGCTCAACGATAACTTGACGCGGGTTAATTGCTGTTAGGGGCTGAGAGTTGGCATCATCTACTTGAATTTGGAGAGAGCATGGTGGGTCGTATATCATATCATTTCGGATGTGGCACAGATAGAGTGGGAGCAAGTACGCCGCCTCCCTGGTCACTTTGAAGTGAGCCCAGATCCCGAGGTTACTGCTATGTGCACAAAACTGCGCACCAGATGCGTCCTGCAATACCGAAGCCATCGATATCTTGCACATATGATGAATTGGGTTGCGGTTGTTCAATAATAGAGGAGTCAGTCGCTTTGGTTGGGGACACTGTCCCGAGCAATGGCCGGAGGGCAGTGGGAGGTTCTGAGGGCTGAATTGCTAGGTTTATCGGAAAGTTAGGAGAGTCTCGCATGTTGGTGGTCATATTCAAGTGATGTACAAAAGTAGAGTGCATTCCATACTACTTTAAGCGTCTGTCATTGCTCCCACGCCGTGGTACCTTGTTCGGACCGTTGAAGTTGCAATCCTCCCCAACCAAGTTCGACCCCAGCTATTGATTCCAATGGCTACTCTTCAGAATGTCATTAAAACTAGAGGGCTTCTGTGGTCAACGTCTGCGGCCAGATTTTTTGGCCTTGGTTTGCAAGTCGCACCATCCCGGTCATTCTTCTCCAAGCCGACAGAGCCCGCATACCCTGGACACTACCCCCTCAACACACTTCAGAATGCATTTATGGCTGTTGGCTCTGCTGTCGCCGCTTTGAGAGATCCTCGACGTGGAGGTACGTTGCTCATCCCTGAACCGCTGATGTTGACCAACGCGTTTTGGCACCACACTTCTAGATATGATCGCAGCACTCGGGGAAACCACCGCCGGATCCTCCTTGAATTATCTGAGAGATGCTATGCTTGCAAGCGCAGAGGGCCGAAGGGTCTTGAGGGAACGACCAAACGTCAACTCAGCGACAGTGGACATGGACGCACTCCGGACTTTGCCAGAGGGATCGTTCGGTAGAGCATATGTCACTTGGCTAGAGAAATGCGGGGTAACGCCAGATACCCGTGAACCTGTAAGACGCTTTCTGCCCAGTATTTTCAACCCTCAACGCGAACCTTTTGTTGCAGGTTCATTACATCGACAATCCAGAGCTCGCATACGTCATGAAGCGCTACCGTGAATCGCACGACTTCTACCACTGCATCTGCAATCTACCTGTAAATGTCGAATCGGAGCTGGCCCTCAAATTTTTCGAATTTGCCAACTTCGGCATCCCGATGACGCTGATCTCTGGACTGTTCGGCCACTTGAAGCTCGACACCGTTAAACGCGAAAGGCTTTTTAGGGAATACGTGCCTTGGGCCATGCGGTGCGGCGGGAGTGCACATCCGTTGATTACTGTATACTGGGAAGAAAGGTGGACACAGAATGTGGAGGAGATGAAGAAGGAGTTTGGGATCTGGGATCCTCCTGCAGCGGTATGGCCAGCGCCTCTGAGTGAGGCTGCCAGAGAGAAGCGACGCAAAGCGAAAGCGGCTCGGGAGAAGGCGGAGGCGGAGTCCGATTCCCCAGTTGCGCAGGCGTCAGGTGTGAGTCACATCTTACTTCGACCATCCTTGGCTATACGTGCTTACGCTCTATAAACAGTCTCATGGTCCTTTCTCATAGCTGCACGGTAGAAGCGAGGGTTCGTGTCGTCTACGCCGTCTTGCGCTTAAGCCCTAGAGAAGTCGTGAGGTTCTTGCGTGCACTTTCTGAAGATTGATCATCAGGGCAGCGCACCACTTTAATACAATAATTACCAGCCATCGCCTCTTCTCAAGGACTTGCTGCTCTCTATTGACATCCCACGCTTGCTCTTTCCCCTCCTCCGTCAAGGACACTTCTCGAACCGCTGCAATCTTGAACCCGTACCGCGTAGCTTCGTCCATGAAGTTTCCGATGATGTACCGGCCAGTATGAAAACCGGCGACGAAATATGCCTCGGATGCTGGATTTTGCTTGAGTGCACGAGACAATGTCCGATAGATGTTCTGGTGTTGCTCCGACAACCATAGGAGATCACTTCCGATGACGAGATCGAACCCGTCTGCATGTCCCGATGACAGTATTTGCTGGAGGCTTTCTTCATCTCCCCAGGTGTGTCCGGCAACCTCGACTCGATCTCTCAGATTGTTACGATCCACATTCCGTTGCAGTGTTAGCAGGATGTCTGGGTCAGGGTAGTCGCTCAACACGACCGATACCGCCCCACCTTCACTGGCACACATTAGACCAACTAGTCCAGTACCAGCACCTAGCTCTAGAACCGTCTTCCCTCGCGTACTTGGTAGGTGTTCAGCCAGATACAACCCCGATCTCCAGATCGAATCGGCTTGGAGGGCCCAGTTGCTGGCTGCGGGGCTTGGGGCTGATACTGAGGTTTCCCGAAAGGTGAAAGTCCCAGATTGATCAAGCGACACAGTAAGCGGCTCGATCGTAAAAGTAGTGCTGAGGGCGGAGTTGAATATGTCTAATGGGTCCAAGGGATCTATACCATCAGAAGCAACTAGAGGAGGGTAAGGAAGTTTCTTCCACCCCTGGCTTTATGGAAGAAACTTACGCGCTGTAGGTATGACTTGGGAACGAATTGTCATAGAGTTAGTAGTGCGGGCGATGAGAAAGATATGGGCGAAATAGATGAGAGCACAGATCGTGTGAAGTTGCAACCGTGGTGTAAGGCAGTTGATACTAGAATTGAATACCCAGAAGTTGCAACAACTGACGGTGCGATATCATGGCTGCACCTAAGAATCCATCCGTTACGAGGCTCCAAGCGCTAGCACCCGCCAGTTCACTCAAAGGAGAAGTCTCGCTTACAATCCCTTCCAGCCCTGCTCAATCTTTGCCATTGCCAACTCCGCTCGCCACACCATCTACATCAACTGGATTTAGTAGCCGATTTCCAACTGCTGTCCCGTCAAAAAATCCCATTGCCCTCCGGCTTTATAAGGTTCTCGGCGCGAACTACCATGATGCATCCACTCGAGAGGCTCTCGAGACATTGAGCAGCTTCTACGCTCCTCCTGTGGTCCCACCCCCAAAGCCTGGAGGGCCGGCTACTGCTGTCACTCTTAATGGAAAGCAATCTGCACAAGATGAAGACAATGAAGAAGAGGAAGAGGAAGATGAAGCTTGGGGAGCAGAATATGTCAAGGCGCGACGGAAGGATGCCTTGAATGACCAGACACGGCTAGAGGTAGATGGAGATGCTGCGTTACGCGCTAGGACGAATCTTCGGAGAGACGTTGAGATCAAGCTAGCGGATAGCAGCCGTAAATTCTTGAGTACATTTGCAGAAGTTGATCAAGTATGTCTGTTCTACTTGACTGGATCGGACCTCAATTGAAATGCCTAGGGCTGCTTCAACAGAAGCTAGACGTGCTTCAAGTACACATAACGGACATGCAATCGCGGTGCGACGAGGCACAAGGGAAGCTTCAAGCTACACACGAGGGTTGCAAACAATTATTGGACCGTGCGGAAGGTCTTAGGACACAACGGTATGTTCCCAACACCTGGCCGACCGCATTTTGACCAAGCTGAAGAATTACATAGTCAGGCTACGGCAGCTCGACAATCCATCATCTCACTGTTCCTATCCCGCTTCTCACTCACTGAGTCAGAGACGCAAGCCATCACTTCAAGGGATGTCCCCGTCGGTCGAGAGTTGTTCGACGCCATGGACCGTATCGCGACGATACGGAGTGATTGTAGGGTACTGTTGAGTGGGGAGGATGGCGAAACGAAGGCAGGGTAAGCTAGCATGTCTCGAGAGCCCCTGTCTGCTGTCTGCTTCCCTCAACCTGGTCTTTTGGTGTTTAGGTTAGACGTCATGTCTCTCACTTCGAGTTTGCTGGATCAAGGATTTCAAAAGCTTACACGTTGGTGCTCATTTGAGTTCCGGCAAATGGGTCGAGATGCGAACCTGGAAGTAGACGATGTCATGCGGGAAGCAGTCCGTAGGTTGCGGCAGCGCACAGAGTTACTGAAGTCAGTCGGGCTCTATCTGTACTTTATTATTAAACGATGTCTCACACGACGCTACATCTTAGCGATTCTTTGAAGATACTGTCCGAGGTCCGCCAGAACACTGTTCTGAATGCATTCCTTGACGCGTTGACCCGTGGTGGTCCCGGTGGGCTCCCGCGGCCGATCGAACTGCATGCGCATGATCCTACACGATATGTCGGTGACATGTTGGCGTGGGTCCATCAGGTCATGGCTGGAGAACACGAGTTTCTTGACGGACTTTTCGATGTCAAAGGCGACAATCGAATAATCGGGAGTGTCCGCAAACCTAGGAGTGGCGAGTCTGAGGAGTATGTTAGGCAGCTCCTGGATACTGATTTAGAGAAGCTTTGTATGCCGCTCAAGGTGAGTAAGTCTGCGTAACGGCCGCTCCCAAGATCTTATATTTGGATAATTGTGATGTAGGTCAGAGTGCTGCAGACAGTCAAGTCCCAGGAAGGCAGCATTACATCATATAAGATCGCGAATCTACTGCAATTCTACCTGCTTACCGTCGCAAGGACAATAGGGGACGATGCGATTTTATCGCAGACATTGAAACAGTACGGGCTTAAGTATTCTCGCTGGGTCCAAACAGCACTTATGATAGGCCCTCTTCCTAGGATTACTGATGCTGCTTATCGTGTCTTCTTCGACACAATCGACGCGCAAGGACGAAGCCTCCTCCGCTTTCTTCATGTATGACAGCTACTTTGGCCTCGTACCGGTCCGAGCACTCAACTGACTGACTACCACAGCCACCAGATGCCGATCTCTTACCACCTCTCACGCTTCGTGATGCTTCTCAAGTCCTCCGAGAGATCATGGCTGTCTACGAGTCATCTCTTCTTGGTGATGAGGACCCTGTCGAGAGGGAGAGTGCCTTCAGCCAGATATTAGAGGCTTCGGTGGATCCCGCCATGGAGATGTGTCAGAGGATGTCGGAGATGCGAAGGGAAATGTCGAGCTGGGATCGTGCAGTGTTTTTAATCAACTGTACGACGTACATGCAGGTGAGCGGTGCCTTTGACATTCTATCTTATCAATGGTGTTGCTTATTGTATATCTTGCAGAACATGCTTCAAACGTTTTCGTTCACCGGATCCCATGTGTCACTACTACAGAAAGAGGTGGATCGCCGTGTCAAGACCTTGGTGACAGAACATGTGAGTTCACTGTAAAATGCGTCCCCCTCGGTTTAACATTGTGCCATTATAGTACGCGGCTTTCCTCCACGGGAGTGGGCTCAAACCCCTTATTGACGCAATAGACACAAAGCCCGTTGATGTGAGTGTGCCCAACAATCTGGTCCAGCTTTTGTTGACCGGTTCGGGTAATAGACACCACTGTCACGGCTTCCCAACGCTTCTTCACAGGCCGTATCCACAGCCCTCACTCAATTCGATACCTTTCTCTCCAATCTTGATGTGTCCTCTTCGCCGCGATTGAGCCTCATGTCTGTCCCGCGTCTGGCATCATCCATCCACGGCGATGCGATCAAGAGGATAGGTGTGGCGTACGGGAGGGTGTGTGACGCGGTCAGGAAGCCCGAGAATAAGTACGAGTTCGCTGGGACGCTTCTTGGTAGTCGGAGACCCTTTGGAGACATGCGCGTCCTGTGGCAAGTACTCGGAGTCGATGAGGTGGACATTTGATGCTTCATTCACCCTCATGTATGTCAGTGTCTACTCTCTAGGACATATAACACGGTAGTATCATGGGTCTCGGGGCGATGTCGCATCCGTAAAAATATCATGTACATACGGCAGTAAGCCATGTATGAAGGGGATATCCCTTGCAAGGATTCTGCCAACGGTCAGACTTCGAGAAATAGTCATGAGAATACGTATCATGAGCACACGTTCACTCAGGGAGTGAGTAGAGAGTGAGGCGACGAGAAGCCTGGATGTCGTGGTGTTTGGAGCCGGCGGAACTGTCTTGTATCAATCGGCATTTGGACTGGACTGGGCACAGAGCTATTCAACCTTCTTGTTTTACGAATCCAGTGTCAAGCCACATTCATTTCTGCTGCGACACTAACTATCTTCCGCGCCAACGACTATCCTCCTCGCCACTGTTATCTTTGAGTATCAGTGTGGGTGTCGTCGTAGCACTACATGTCCAATCCGTCGAATGGGTTCCTACACCCATCATCTTCGTCCTCCGCCAATTCGTCTGGACGACCATCCTCCCGGCGCGCTCTTACAAAGGCGCTCGAGTTAGCCCAAGAGGCTGTTAGGATCGACGCTACTGGAGATGACCCTCAAGGAGCCGTACTAGCATATGCGCGCAGCGTCGCTCTCCTGAACGAAGTCATGGAGAGGGTTATGCGAGGTGAGGACACCGAGGCAGCCCGACGCCGAAATCCAGCCCGAAGAAGAACAGCTGTGGCCAAGGAGGACGAGGCCCGGAGGCTACGATCCATCGTGAGCTGATGACCCTCCCGTCGTTTGCGGCTGTTTCCGTCGTCATCCTCGCTGACGGGCTCCTTTCCCAGCATGACACCTATTACGATCGCATGCAAATCCTGATCATGATTTTTGGAATTCCCCAGCCTGAAGAGATCACAGGGACGTCTTCGCCGTCACCCGCCAATCATGGCGATTTTTTGCATCCACCTGATCAAACCCGCTCAGACCCGCATGATATGGATGTCCCTGTCGAGGTCAATGAACATGTTCTGGTGGATGAAGCAGAAGAAGAGCAGTCGTTTGATGTCGGAGAAGGCATTGGGTCTACAATGCTGTCCAGTACTGGTACACCTAGCCCTCGGGGAACCGAGCCGGCTGATTACCTTCACCATCAAGCCTCCTCTCGCCCCATACCTCCACAACCTCAGCTGGCACGCATTTCAACTCTACCGCCAATGCGACAACCTCCATCTGGACCGCCTCCAATACGTCCACGAGTAGATTCTCTCGCATTCAACAGGCAGTCCCGCCTCGGACCTCCTTCCCAGCCTCCACCTATACCATTGCCCGTGCCGCCATCTGCATTACAGTCTGAGGCCCACGATTTGTCAACACCAGTCGCTGATACCTATAACCAAGTGAAATTTTCTCAGGATCCACTTGGTCACCCTAACAATGACAACATGGATAATTGGGAAGACATTCCGGGGGAGGGAATTGAAAAGCTCGCGATACTCGAAGAAGACGGAGAGGAAATTGGCCGTCCAGCAGCTCCACCTGTGCCACGTCGGAAAGACACGTCCTCATCCGAGGGGTCATCATCCCGCCACCATCATGGGTTGCAAGAGTCATCATTCATTCCAGCCACTTTGAATCAGCAGCAACACGATTATCATGCATCTTCTCACCCATATGCAAATCCGAATCCAGTATTGCCTGGTACCCCTGTAGAGCACAAGAGTCTTCCTTCTCGGCCAGCCACACCTGCAAGCCGTGCTCGAGGCAACACCCAAAGCTCAGTAGCCTCATCGGCGGAGTCGTCCTTATTTTCGGATCGATCGAGAACACCGCCTCCTGTCCCTTCACTGGTTTCTAACAGCACCGCACATGGCACGATTTCGCAGAGGCGGAAACTCGGGGGTCCCAGCGGTTTGAGTGCAGGTGGAAGCTCAGCTTCACTGGATGTCATGGATGGTTCATCCCACCCACCATTATCACGATCTCACTCGCCGGCAAACATTGAATCTAGCTCCGCTCCGGTGACATCCTCTAGGCTAACGGCATCATCACTTCCACAGAGCACAGCGACGAGTTTAGGCTTGAATCCCGTGGGACGACACAGAGCCGCTAGCCAGCCGGGACGTCGTCCCAGCATCGTAGGCATGAATGGCAGTAGCGCGTCGTCGCAACACGAGAAACCACCCGATGTTCCTCCTTTGCCACAGACTGCGATGCCCCGTCAATCGTCTTTCGTTAACACCACGATGCCAAATCTTGCGAGACAAGATACCCATACTGGAGCAACCCAGCCATTACCCCCATTAAATATCAACCCAGCCCCATCCAGTCTAGCTAGTCAAATCGTTTTCAGCCCTGGTGCACAGATCCCACCCATCCCCAACTCTCCTCTTCCCGGACCTACTCCGACAGATATGTTGAGAAGGCCGTATCACCTGATGCACCTCCTACACACGTCCATCGTGTCGCCTTCTGGTGGCTACTTAACGCGTCGGCTCCACGTCCCGCATGACGTTTGGACCCAGGGAGGGGCGAAACTCAACAATCTTGTTGAGAAGGGTAAATGCATCGCCTTTCTAGAGGCGGGCTTGGACGACCTATCCAAAGCAAGTCATGAGTTTATCGGGAGTGGGGACGCGGGCAGTGGAGCCCAAGGTCTATCGGGGCAGGGGATCGCGAGAGCATTAGCGGAGCGATGGATCAGAGCGTTAGACGAGTGGCTTGCTGTGTGCGATAGTGCAGTAGCAAACGTCGGCAAGAAGCTGGGGCTCAGTGAAGGCATCGCCAAGAAGGGGGCTGGATGGGGGATCAAGGTCACCAGGACATTTGATCGCATAACCAATGGCAAAAAGTGGGCTTCACACTGATCTTTTCTCATGTGCGTGATGCTAATCATGAAAACATTTAGCCTGGACTCGCCGACTGTGTACGTACAGAACCTCGCCAACCTCTTTAACGCTGCCCAGATTTTTGGTAAGATTGGCCTCTGCATGTGGATCAGGCATCCGCTGAACGCTCTCTGTATACGCAGACGATCATCATCGACTGCTCGCCATTACTGGTGGGTGTTACGCGAATATCCCGTCAGACTCCCGTGCACAGATCGAACACAGGCTTAAGCGTATATCGGAGTTCTTCGTCTCTGTTGTCCTTGTTTTCGTCATCCGCGACCTGGGGCAGCTCATGGATAAGTATGCAAAGAAGGGTGAGAGGTGGATGGAGGAATGATTCCCTTTTTATGTCAGGACTTCTTCCTTTCTCTGCAGCGATTCGGTGGATTTGTATTTCGCTCTCATCTGTTTCACACTATACCGCTTTTCTTCCTGTGCTTCTGGGGCTTACCGGTGGCAGAATCATCTCCCCTCCTTCGTTCGACTGTGTATGTTGCGCTTGCCTCTGTTGTATACCAATTGTCACTCTTCAATCCTGGATGCATGTGAATAGGATTAAACATGATGAAAATGGAATCGGGCGTTAATGTCTAACATCTACAATCTGATCTAGACCTAAGCAATCCTCTTGCGTTATCTCGGCTGAGTCCCCTCACTCCTATTTCTATCATGGCCTTCTCAAAGTCTGCATCTTCGCCATCTAACGTCGCGTTCACGATATCCACTAATGTTTTCTCAGGCCATCCTACGATTGTAGCGACGTTAGTCAGCTCCTGCCATGGATGCTCTACTCGCTTTGCCAGACGTGGATCATCTCGTGCCGATCCGCCAAATAGCGCCATCCGGCTGGCCTCAACCCACATGCCGCATTCGTCCTTGAATGCATAACCATCAGCAGGAGAGAACTGATGTCGGCCCCGCCCTACGATGACCCGCTGGATGATATTTTGGGTGACGATGGCGGCAATGCGCCGGTATAAAGCAGTTGTTGTGGCCTCCGGGACGGATTGCGAAAGAAAGGTCAGACAAGAGGACAATAAAGATATTGGTGCGACCAAAGTGGCCGGCATCGAGAGTGCGTTCGTTTCTTGGGATAAGTCTTGCCCCCCGATCTTCTCCCATTTACTATAAGAGGGAAGGATCAGTAAAGCCGCACATCGTAGAAAACAGAAGGCTCAACCTTGCAAAGTACCCCTTCAGCTCTCCCTCGATCTCCGAGCAGACTTGATTGGCGATCATTTCTTCTGCCCGGTCAGATAGGCTATCATATCGCGTTACGAAGGCATCGAAAAGTGCGTGATCTGTCTCATGTTCGATGGAATGGCAGGGTGGGAACCAAGGATTGGATTCTACCCGCGCACGGAGCACTGGGTTCTCTTGAATCCCTTGCCACATCTCTAGGAAAAACTGTGAAAGGAGGTGGTTAATTGCTTAAACGACACATGTTCCAACACGCCTAACGCACAAGGTCTTCGCCCCAGCCCTCCATGGCAGCTTTGATCCATCTTCCGCTCACGAGAGCTTTCACCAGGCGCGACAGACCCTCAACGCCACTCGTCATGTGTCTCGTATCAACGCCATGGCCAACCTGGCTCGCGAGGGCTCCAGGAACGGACCGCACAAACGAGGATGATAACCTTTCATACGCATCAAGCGAGCCTGTGATCCGCGATAGGTACGCCTCGAGCAGTGATAGTTGAATGTCAAAGAGAAAGCGGAACTTCTGGGCCAGTTGTGGCAATGGCGAATAACGTTCTGCGACAGCCAGTAATTCAATATCATGCTGCAGAAGGCGACAGCAGCGGATGCATCGTACCAGTCACTCGTTCAATGAGGATCTTGAACCTCCTTGCCGAGGTCGTAGCCCGCGTACCCAAGTCCACCATTCGCCTTGATTCCAGGTCCTCATTATCTCCTGCATCGTCGGATATCACCCAGGCATCCGATGCGCTGATGATTTCGTTGAATTGCTTGTCCGTAACTGAAGAAGCCGACACAATGCTGTTAGCGAAAATCTCCATGAAGGTCACCTGGCGCTTACAGCGTTTTTCTCCCTCCAACCAAGATTCGAACCATTCCCTCCTCCCAACAATCACATCAGTCAGCCCTTCCCATTCTATCACTGGTTCCTGGTGTTTCTTTTCTGGACCTCTTTTGTCAGGAGCAGTGTGTCTGGCGATTTGACGTTGCTCTCGTGCCTTGTCCCGCTCCTGCCGCGCCAGGCGGAGCCTTTCTTTCCCTTCCCATGTCCTCGAAAGCTGAAACCCACTATCTCTAACGGATCCATCGAATATTAAAGTTTGGTAGATGGTATGCGCCAGCAGTGCAGGAAGGCTCAAGATTGACTGGATAGACTTCTTCAGCTTTCGGGATGGGAGATTGCACATTAGCCTGGTAAACTCGTCCTGCAGAAGAAAGAACAGTACATGGTTAATGGTTCCCTTGCAACACTTATAGGAGTGACTGGAGGTGCCCTACCATAGCGCTGATATCACTATATCCGCTGTTTTGTAGTAAAGGCTGCACAACACCCTCCATGAAGGGACGGTGCTCATGGATCAAGTTAAGGACATGGGTAAAATACCATTCGGGTTTGTCGGGGCGGTTTGTCTGCCGCTTGCCGTCGAAGTGATAACGGAAGCGTAAAGCGATTGGCTGGAGAAGAGTTTGAAGAGGATAGAGCCCTTGCTTTCGGAGCAAAGACTTAAGCTCGTCGGGACTGGTCTCAGAGCCCATGGTGTGCACGTTATGCAGGTTCTCGCCCCTACATTTGACGTTAGTATCATCAGTTCGGCTATAGATTTCCCTACTCACGCAGTTTGCAGGTGAAGTAAATTGATGAAAGCAGCTTCAAAGGCAGCGCGGTTCGCGGGGTCCTTCGATCCGTACTCAGATGGGCTTATCGGCGAAGGCCATTGCAATCTTTCGGCAGCAGCCAAAAGATTCCTAGATACAATATTGATAAACATTTGAAAGTTAGGATTTAAAGGAAGCCAAATAACGTACTGAGAGACCGCGTTGTTGATATCCTTCCATGTCCGGTCACGAATGATTTCTAAATATTCCACTAACTTCAGCGGCGGGGGCGAGGGTGACGATATCCTCTGGGTTTTCTCAGCAACAGAACTGACAAAGTTCTGAAGCTCCTGATATTTTGTGAGAGAAGAAGTCGAAATCGGTCCTGAAGGTGAGGATTGTATCTGGAACACGGCTTCCTCGCTAAACTAGATTCGCTCAGGGACGACTGGACATTTCAAGCAGGATGAGAAGATGATTCCTCACCTAAGGGCTGATGCTCGTTCCAGAACTGCCAGGTAGTCTCTCGTGAGCTGGAGATTTCGCAACTGCGCATGCAACTCTTCCATATCCTCCAGCAAGGTCCGTGGCTGTTTCCCTTTCCCGGATGTCAAGGGAAGCAGCCGCTCCGATAGAGAAGATAATTGGTCTGCCAGCGAGTGTCTAGTGAGAGATAGCTCATTCGCAGCACCCAAGGAGGTCAAAGCCGATGTCGACGCTGAAGCTATCTGCTTGGACAGCAAGGAGGAGGAAGCATCTAGCTAGATAGACATATGTCGGTATCACTGCGTCGATACGAATCTCGAATCCAGAAGTCCCACCTGTTCTTTCAGTTCAAGATGTTCTGCTTTTCCACTCCGAGCAGCTTCATCTAAGGAACCAAGCTCGTCGAACGATGGGAAAGTGGTATCCAAGTGCTCGCGTAGACGTACATACGATGCGTTGGTATCAGGCGCCTCTAATAGAGTTTGAATTTCCTGAGAGATAGTGCTCATGGATTCAAGGCAAGAGTGGTCAACGTGGTTGTGGTCCAAACCAAAATGTGCGATGCACTCGGACCTTGACCTTCTCTCTTGCCCTCCATGTTCGAATTTATCTTCAACGGGACTGGGACGTCTAGTTGGTAACAATCAAGTCGCCAATCAGGATCGCTTATTGACTTCCGGTCTACAGGCTCGTTGCCCTCTGTCAATTGCCTCACAGATCCCAACTCGACATGCCAGAGCTGTATCAGCACTTTGAGGCCTGAAGGAAAGAAGAATATTAGGCGTAATACAAGCGCAATACTCCGGAAGCGCATTTCAAGCAAAAGTGCAAATAAGGAAGCGGTATCTTCTGGACAGCCATGTATCAATGGAACGCAACA
Organism: Tulasnella sp. JGI-2019a; assembly: GCA_019633535.1. Taxonomy (NCBI): domain Eukaryota; kingdom Fungi; phylum Basidiomycota; class Agaricomycetes; order Cantharellales; family Tulasnellaceae; species Tulasnella sp. JGI-2019a. The sequence goes on from WSUE01000010.1 coordinate 128,885, forward strand.
TCTAGAGGAAGGTGAGGATCGCGACGTAGTCATCGTCATAGATGTTGGAAAGACCTTCTTAGCGGGTGCTTTGGAATGGGTGTGTAATTGACGATGATGCAGCATTGAAAGCCCTGAGAGCTGATCAACCGTGCTCCGACCCCAGTTCCCTAAATATGGGCTCAGAAGAATCGATGCTGTCCTTCTAACTCACGCGCACGCGGATGGTATGAACGTACAACAAACTTTCCAGTTCACAGACTGATATGAATCCTTCTGATCTTGATCAGCCACGAACGGCCTGGACGATCTGCGAACATGGACCTTGAATCGCGCAATCCAGGACTATATCGACATTTATACTAGCGAAGAGACGTTTGCCGAGATCCAGAGGGCGTTTCCTTACCTTGTCACCAAAGGATTTGCAACCGGCGGCGGCGACGTACCCGAGTTTCGCTGGCATACAATCAAAACGGGCGAATCTTTCTCCATTGGAGGAGAAGACTCGTTTTGGATTACCCCCGTTGCCGGTAAGCCCATAAAAATCCATCGATTGTAGGTATCAGTCTGATATTTCGACCCTCTTTGTTACAGTTGATCATGGCCATCAGTTTCCGGTCAAAAATCAACCACAGCCTATGCCACTAAATAACATCCCTCAACAGTCTGTGGCACTACATGATGCGATGTCCAGAGTTGGCACCCCCTCCGGCTTCCGTGATATCTCCCGCTCTGGAGCCGTAACACCGAACACTTCTGCTCAACCTGAAACGTCAATCCCCCTTAAATGTTTTGCCTTCGTCATCAATAACACCCTACTCTACATGTCGGACGTCTCCCATATTCCCGATGATGAGTGGTCAACGATCCTAAATCCGCCTTCGAGACCACGGGCTGTTGATGCAACTGACGACAATGCCGATTCCTCACCTCCGAAAACCCAATATTCTGCCTTTATTGTTGACCTGTTGAGACCAGTGACATTCGTCTCGCATTTTGGCATCGATCAAGCCGTCACAGCAGCACGAAGGATCGGCGCACATCGCAACTATACTGTCGGGATGAATCACCCCATCTCTCACGATCAATGGATATCTATTGGAGAATATCTGGAGCTGGGCTCGGACAGCAATGAGGCTCCGTTGCAGGAGGCTTTAAGTCTAGTATCAAAAGGCGAGCCTCTTTGGATGCGGCCAGCATTTGATGGTCTAAGGCTTGTAATCCCCGAGGCAAACGAGCCTCTCGCGGAGATGGTGGATGGTTATGGTACAGCATGAGATTGTAATTGTGAGCTTGGATCAAAAAGAGGTGTGACTCTCATCCTCTTTGTACCTGTCGTTGGTTTATAATTCTGGACGCCTTGTTGAACTCATTGAATTATATTTGCCATGAAGTCTTTGTGTTGGGCCATGTGTTTATAATGGCAAACATTGCTTGACCAAGTAGTTTGGCCGATTACACTACATCTGGCATGGATCTCATTCCAGATATAAGCCATGAACTTTAATGTACTGAGCAACTTGGGGAGCACACATCTTCTCCCAGTCGATGCCACTCCTCTGTGGGTCACGAATGCCTTCCCGAACTAGAGTGGAACTCATCGCTGCTTCTGGCGGTATATCCATCATCCTTACGCCGCCCATCTCCACATATGGTATGACTCCCGGAGACTGAAGAAACTTTGTTTCTCCTTCATTGGATAGGTTAGAACCTCGCCTCGCGCAAGCAATCTGAGAGCCGTCTCCCTCCTCGCCAAGTTGCGCTTCTTGGGGAGCGAGAAAGAACTTGCGAATCGATGCTTTCATAACTTCTTCGGATTGATAATAGTGCGATGAGAAGAAGCGAGTGATGGTGTCCGTTCCAAGGACGAACGTCAATCGATGTGTACGATCGCCGAGGTGAGGCATTCGGTGATCCCGAAGGTATCGGAGCAGTTTGGCCGACTTGCCAACGAAGGTAGCCTCGTCGATGACTGCCACTGCAACGTTTCCAGACGAGACATGGTGGGTTCCCTGCGTTTTCATTTCCTCCGCAAGCGCTATGATCATCTCGACACGCTCCGGGAAACTGGGGTCGCCAACCTTGAGGGACTTATCGGCATTCGTGACGGAAAGCAGGAGCAGGTGTGCATCGTAGACCTGTGGTAACTGAATCCCCGTGTTGATTGGGTGGAGAGATAGTGGGGGTGGAGGTGGAGAGAGAGCAAGAGCAAGATGCGCAAGGGTTGGGGGATTGAAGGAGGAATCTAGGACACTGATGTGTAGATCGGACGATGATGTCTTCATGCCCTGCAACTAAAGTCATGAGGTTGGAAGAGAGCAATCAAAGATTTGGCTCAAAGTCGCAAGCATTCACCCGAGGTAGAGGACCAGGCCAGCCCTCATGCGACTTCCAAACCACCTCTAAATCAGAAGCGGTGCCACTATCCCTGACTCTATCAATGCATGATTGAATATGTGCAATGGAGACCATAGCTGAAGGTCAGATGAGGAAACGTGCGTTGTTCAGCCGAGATCGACGCTCCAACTGTGAGAGGGGCCCTGACCTGGAAGCGAATTCCCAGCAACTCTTACCCATACTTATCCCTCCCTTCCAATCATTCATCGCTGCTGTGACTATGTCGGCTCTACGGACATCAAGTCAAACTCTGAGTGGTGTCGCACGCATTACTGGTCAGTGCACTTCAAGCCAATATGGAACGTATATTTTCATCCGGACTAATATGCATATTGCTTCCAGCCGGCCGGAGAACGTTTGCCAGCTCTGCGAGTCGCAGAGGGTACGAGGACACCATTAAGAACTTGATGATTAGGAAAGACACCAGGGTTTTGTGTCAAGGCTTTACTGGAAAGACGGTACGTGATTGTCTTGCACTCACTTGACTTGCGAACCTGAACGAGGGATGGCCATATATATTACAGGGTACTTTCCACATTAAAGAGGCACTTGCTTATGGAACCAATATGGTTGGGGGAGTCTCACCGAAGAAGGCTGGGCAAACCCATCTTGGTCTACCGGTATTCGGCAGCGTGAAGGAGGTGAAAGGTCATCCATGACTACTCTTCGCAGGACACTGAAAAATACTCTAGGCTGTAAGAGAAGTCCGACCAGAGGCAACTGTCCTCTACGTCCCGCCTCCGACCGCAGCAGACGCCATAATCGAAGCCATTGAGGCGGAAATTGGCTTGATTGTCTGCATCACGGAAGGAATCCCTCAGGCCGACGAAATCAGGGTGATTGTCGACTTAGCTTGGCTACTAAAACATGGCTAACGCATTCCCCAATTCAAGGTCATGAATGCCCTGAAGTCGCAGTCAAAGTCTCGCCTCGTCGGCCCAAATTGCCCTGGTATCATTAACCCCCATGGTTGCAAGATGGGTATTCAACCTGGACACATCCACATGCCTGGACACATTGGTATGCTCCGAAGCTCTATTTCTTGCTACTTCGGGTATTGAGGCTTCATAATACAGGTATTGTTTCCCGCTCTGGGACACTCACATACGAGGCCGTCGCCCAAACGACTCGAGCGGGCCTCGGTCAATCCCTCTGCGTTGGTATCGGAGGTGATCCTTTCCCCGGCACTACCCACACGGATGTCATCAAAGTCCTTCTTGAGGATGACAACACCCACGGCTTCGTCGTCATCGGCGAAATCGGCGGCTCCATGGAGGAGGATGCGGCAGAATACCTGCTCAAGCACAATATGACGAGGGCAAAGCCCAAGCCTGTTGTTGGGTTTGTTGCTGGAGCCACCGCACCACCCGGTAGGAGGATGGGACATGCCGGTGCGATCATCGCTGGAGGCAAAGGTACGAACCTTTATTTTGGTTTTTAGCAAGTCCTTAACTGATTGTGTTGTCTCTATAGGTGCTGCGAAAGACAAGGTGGCCGCATTGCAGGCCGCCGGTGTTATTGTCAGCGACAGCCCAGCCAAGATTGGTTCCTTGATGTTGGAGGTATGTTTTTGCACCACGTCGTGTTCTGACACATTGGCTGATCACGTGGATCCACTTCCTAGGCCATGAAGAAAGCGGGACTCGCGTAAGGGGAAATGGGGCACGCTGTTGTTGGGATAACCTCTTAGACTTGCCTAATATGGGACGAAGCCCCGTGATTAGTTCCTTGCACAAAACTTAATACAGCACTTTTACGGATTATCCCAATTCTCGGACTTGCTATACATTGCAGCCGTGAGCTTTTGAATGCTGTGACGTCACATGTCCGCAATCAACCGTCGCCCTTTCTTGCTATACCCCCTATGTCGACTTCAAGTGAGCGTTCAGCGGCTTTCCAAGCGGCGGCTCAGTACGCTACAAGCTCCCCGGCAGCTTCAGAAGCCCCAAATAACATCAGGCTCGAGGTGAATTCCCATGACCGGTTGGCTCACAAGTGCAATGTCGCAATAACTCACCCAATTTATCTTTTAGTTATATGCCTTATATAAGTACCTCACTGTCTCCCATACCCCAAACACATCATGCCCATCCTATTTCGACATGACCGGGAGGGCCAAGTGGCAAGCCTGGGAGAAGGCGTCTAAAGACTGGGCCGGCAAGTCTGACGAGGATGTCGAGGCCCGGTATCTCGATATCGTACGTGGATTCGGGTGGTCCGAGGGCGTGGCGGCTCCCAAGTCTGACGAGGAAGGAGAAGAGGCCGATACTGGTCGGGGCGGGTTGGGCATGGGCCCAACCGTCAGCCAGATTTCTCGTCCGCCAGAGGATCTAGACGCCCCGGACGACTCGTTACACGGAGTCGTGCTCGCCAACGACCTTGAGAAGCTCAAAACCTACTTAGATAAGGACACCGAGACATTTGATATCGATGAAAAAGATGAATATGTGAGTCGTTGTCAGTCAGGCTGGTCGTTGCCCTTGACATTGAGAATGTCTGTGTAACCCTAGGGATTTACCGCTTTGCACCTCGCGGCTGATCGCGGTTACCTGCCAGTTGTGAAGTTGCTGGTTGAAAAGGGGGCCAACATCGGCGTAAAAGTAGGTTTTGCTATCACGATACTCCCTATTGGAACCAAATAGCCCGGCTTATGGTCCATACTCATGCTAGGACCCGGATGGCCACACTGCCATATCCCTGGCCCAAGTGGGGGATCACGAGGAAATTGTGGCCTGGCTTGAGCAAGATCTCGTCGAAGTTGGGGAAGTCGGCCAAGGCGCATAGCCGACTGTTAAAGAACCCACAGAAGCAAAGACTATCTTAGACCATAACATATAGACCAAGAATATGAACCATGCTGATGTGAGAAAACACATGCCATTCTCGCCAATTCTGAAGACTTCAAAACATCAATCATTACAGGAGGCCATGCCTCCTCTCTAACGGCCCCACCGATCGCCATCATCGTATCCACGAAAACCAAAGCCGCCGGCACCGCGACCATCCCCGGTACGCCGTTTTCCCCTTGGACCAACGGGAAGGCCATCTCGATCTCGCCCTGAATCGGTCATAACAAGGTATTTGTCCATCACATCATTCAAGATGTTTTGGGCCTTGGTCATGGTGGACATATAGGACGTCAAGATCACATCAGCCTTCTCCTGTTGATGTGAATAAGCATTTGATCAATTAATAGGAATTGCAGTCACTATGATGTGGTGTGTGGACTTGCCGTCTCGAACTCTTCGCGGAAGTGCTTATTTTCGCTGGCTGGTAATGACGCAACGAGGGCAGAGAGTGACCTCAGGACGTCATGATCCTTTTGAGCTGAGCCTATTGAAGGAACCCATGGTCAGCGTTTCGGGGTCACGTATAACACCTTTCCAGCCGCGAATAGATGCCACGCACCATTCAAGACTTGCATGACATAGTCCACAAGGGTGAGGATTCTGTCATGGAGCATCTTGATCGCAGCTCGCTGCGTCTGTAAGTGAGCTGACACTGTAATACGGAGTATTCATGAGCAATAGTGATCCAGATGGCTGCAGTGAAGTGAGACTCACGGCTGCCTCCTCCAGCACCTCCCTTCGCCGTCCAATCGACAGCAATCCGTTCCGCTTCCCCAGTCTCCACCTTGAAAGGCGCTTCGATGAATACAGTTCGCGATTTGCGATCACTAAGCGGAAGACGGACGTGAGCCAAGGGCTTAGCCTCGGGCCAACGAAAGATTAACGGACCGTATTTCGACTGTTGGTTCATAGGCCTTGAAAGGCAAGGTTTGAGTGTCCTTCTGTTCTTGAGTTGACGATGGCGATAGGACAAGGAGGATCGGAGTGGTGGTATATGCAACAAATTGGTCGTGCAGGGCGATGTGGTTGGCCGTTGGCGTTGTGGCGACGGTGTACCAACCAATGAAGTCGAGCGACGGGAATACCTGCTTGTCTGAAGCGCCGCGAGGTGCGTGGAATCAGCAGACTGCTCTAACAATAATCTTTGAGGAAATCAAGCGTACATTGTTCTCTCCGGGTGGTGAGGAATGCGTGATCTACCTTGACCTCGTTGCTGCCGGACATCTGTTGCGGGGCGGCATCATCAACTACCAGCTCAAACGTGTTGACAATTTCGACATCGCGGCCATTCTGGTTCCCAAGAAGCGCGCCCAGGGCTAAATCGGATGCAAGTGGAAGGTGAGGCAAAGTTACGGGGATTGAGGTGTTGGAGGGCCGCGTCGCTATACCCACCGAATGGTACAGACTGTCTCGTTTGTAGTCTCAGACGAGTGAGATGCTCTGAGATGTTGAGGATGGGCAGAGGGTGTCTGAGAGGATTGAAGGGCGACAGACGCGTCAATAGGTTGTTGAGATTGGGCGGTATTGAAATCAAAATAGTTTCATTGCGTTAAATCAAGCCCAGTAGATTTGATTTGATGACCGTTGAGGATCAGAGACACGCATATCAGAGAGGCGGGTGTCAGTGACGAACGCAGGGCGCCCGCAGATCGCCATGTTCTTGGCGCGGCCCAACTCACAACAATAGATTCAACGACGACTTGGTTGTCGACGAGAGGACCGCAGGAGTTTCATTCATGTTCATTGTGAGCCTAATCCTTCTTCAATCGTAAGGCAGAACGAAACTAGAGCGTCGGATGGTCGAGGCGTGAATCAATGTATCTCCAAACAGAGGCAAGCGAACATCGATGCCCTTTGGTAACTGCGGATCCCCTCAGTCGACCACAGTTGGACCATCTGACTGATTACTGGCCCATTCTGAGCTTAGTTTGAGTCCGAGGTAAATACTGCAGCTCTACATCTGTCTAATCGCACCCTCGACTCCTTCTTTTCGCTTGACATTGTTTCTTCGCTGCGCGCTCCCGCAGCACCCGTGGTGAACACCGTTTACAACACTTGAGCCCCTATCAGAACATCATCCGACTCAAAGTGACCTGATCTTAATTGTCCGGCGACTATCACCGAGGCTGTGCTGCGCCGTTGCTGCTGTGGTGACTCCATATGATTCACGCAGTCCTCATATGTGCGTCCCGCTCCCAGCCCACTCTCCTGTCACGTTACGCAGCACGGTGTTGATCTGACCTCCACTTTGATGGCTATCGTATCCCATGCGCTCATCTCACGTATCTCTAGTCAACACTGCGGGCGCGGTCCGTCTCACAAAGTTCTATTCTCCCGTCCCGCATTCGGTACGGACATCCCTGCCCAAGGCGATCTTCAAACTTGTCTCCAACAGACCATCTGGATTATGTAACTTTCTGGATGCGCCCGACCTTCCGTTGGACTGGTTCGTCTTTTGTTCTCTGTGACACTGCCCTGTTATCTCCGACGAGGGATGGATTCTGATTGATTGCTGATGCGTTTTCCTTTTTACGCTTTGGGCCTCTGGATCCACATGGCATCAGGGCTAAAAATGACATCGAAGACGATGAAATACGTGTCGTGTACCGATGCTATGCTACCCTTTATTTCGTCTTCGTGGTGGATAGCGGTGAGAGCGAGCTTGGGGTTCTCGACCTCATACAGGTTAGCCAAGGGGATCGACCCGACTGGTCACTCTTCGCGGAATGCCCGCAATTACTTTTTGGGCACTCAGTTGCCAACTGTACTGCCACAGCTGACGGGCTTCCTCCGCGTTTTGTACCCTGCTATCAGGTCCTGGTGGAGAGTTTGGACAGGGCCTTTGAGAGCGTGTGCGAGCTGGATCTCGTGTTTCACTTTGACGAGGTACGTGGAATTTCGCGGCGCATACATGCCGAGAGGATGCGTATGCGTTAGGCGCTGACGCCCTCCCTCCTTTTCGTTATCACAACTACGTGTTCACTACCTACTGACAAGGTGCACTATATCCTGGCTGAAGTGATACAGGGCGGTCTCGTGCTAGAGACCAACGTGGATGAAATAGCGAGTGCAGGTAATGGTTCTTCCTTTCTACCGAGCTCAGACCCCAAATGGAGCTTCTGGAGACATCTGAATAGCCACGGTAATCTGTTGGGTTGGCCGGCTCGTTTAAGCCCATGCCATGCGATTCCTTCGGGATGTTCCCGACCCGTAACCGGATTTTGACCCCCCTTGTTTTCTTTCTTTCTTTTCTACATAGTGAGGGATTCTAATCGCGCCAGGAAAGCTTCATACACTGCCACAAACCCCCTGTCACTTGGGGTTGGGTCAGTAGGCACGAGCGGAATCAGCGTCGGGGCGCTGACGAAGGGAATGGGATTTGGGTGGTTGACTGGAGGGCGTCGTTAAAAAAAAAAATGGGTCCGGGACCCGAAATTCTGTAAATAAATAGTTGCCGTTTGACTTGGCGACGACGATGAAAGAATTGAGATGCGTCTAAATTGGCACGCGGAATGGAACGGCATGCTGACGAAGACCAGGAGGAGGCTATGCTCCCGGCGACGGAATTGAGGCTGTGTTACCTTTTGGTCTCCGTCCCACCCTTTTCCTTCTACCACAACCACATCTCAAAGTCTGACTCTCTTCAACTCACTCAATAATGTCTTCCAACGCCAATTCCGCTTTCGACTTCCTCCTCTCTGATCAACCGGGTTACGCTCGTTCCACTGGCCCCTCCCACCAATCTATAGTCAAGACTGAGACTGACCCTCTCGATTGGCTACTCAACGACGCAGACGTCCTCGCCCCTCATCCAGACGCGTTTGAGCTCGAATTAGAATCGATCGCAGCACTTGGGGCCCTAGACGCAGACTTTGCAACTCTCCCATCATTCAGTACGGCCGACACATTCAACCCGGGGAACTTCAATCTCTATACGCAGTACCGCGGAGGAAACGTGGCGCACAGTGCGTACTCGGGCTACGGAGGGGCTCCCAGTACGATAACAGTTTCTTCGGAGAGTGCCTACGGGTCCACCTACGAACCATACGAGGCTAAGCTTGGCGAGAAGGCGCAAACTGCGGTTGGCTGTGGATCGCAGCACCAGCAACAGTCATACCTCGCATCCCAGCAGGCGTCATTGGCGTCCCTATTCCCTGACATCGATCTCAACTTCAACGCCTTTAATATCGCAGCCGCTCATCGAGCTACGGCAATCGATAATCACAACAACGCAGAACTCAACATGCTCCCCCGCCTCAACACCACCCCCGATCGCAATTCCAATGGAGATCAGAACAGCGCCCGCTCACGCGGATCATCCTCGGCATACGACTCCGCTTCGCCTTCTTACGACGCCAACGCCGAGTTCAACGTCTACCTCGCTGGAACTGGCACCGTCGGCCCCACCTACTCTACTGGGGTTGCTCAGTCGCGCGTCGCTGGCAACAGCGCCGTCTCCGGCAACATCGTACCCAACGTTCCTCACAACGGCAACAGTTCATTGGTGTCTCCCGTCGTGCCAAGAGACACCAACCCTGCACCTGATCAGGATCCGCGTAAGAAGTACGCGTGCCCCAATTGCCCTCGCTGTGAGTGTCGTCGGTAGATTTGCCCATTCTTTAATTGACGTGAGGCTAATCTATTCCCTGATTTTCCTATATCACACAGCCTTTGCACGCGCCTTCAACCTCAAGACGCACATGGCCACCCATGACCCTCACCGAGTCAAGAGCTTCGTGTGCCGCCATTCGGGATGTGGGCGCTCCTTCAGTCGCAAGCACGATCTCGGCCGTCACCTTGTCTCCATCCATCAGGATTCGTCGGTCCCGACCACCGACCCGTCAATGGCGTCTGGCGCTTCCGTCACCGGCAGTTCCAAGGGCAAGACGACTTCGTCGAGCATTGGCGTCGGAGCTGCCGAGACGCAGCGTGTCTGGTGCGACGCTTGCGGACGGGGATGGTTGGCAGGATCGCGCGATGCTTGCGGCTGCAAGGGGAAGAATGAAGGAGTCCATTGAACGCGGAAGTCGGAAACAATTGAAACATAAATGTGAGTTGGCAATCGTGTATACCCTATTCGTTCATGTCGCTTACCCTGGATTAGTGCATAGAATATCAGACTCGAAGAGAGATATGGTTGAGCGTAGCTCCCATATTTTTCATGTTGCCCGTCGACCTTGTTGACGGCTCGCGAGGGACGATTGGCATCTTTCTGGGATGGCAATCACCTCCCCGTCCGATTTCATCGTCTATGGACTTGCCATCATAATATGCCATCCTTGCTTGACGCTTCAGGACATGTATTTCTATTTTTCTTTTCTTTCCTATTCTTTTCTTTTCTTTTCTTTATGGACTTGCTTTGGCAAATCTCTCTACATTCACTGTCTCTCTATTCCTCTTATTCTCGTTGCCCCCACTCTCCCTATGCCGCTCTCCTATCTATGACCGCTATCGATATTCTCAAGTGATACAAACTTTCTACAACTGTATTCCTGGTGGTTGTCGTAGTCTAGAGCGATTAATTAGATCAACTACTGTTGTTGAATCGAGTGATATCTGCGTTGCATTTGTGTGCGGTGGTCGGTCATCTGAGATCCGCCTTGGGATCGTTCGATGGTTGTTACCTGGCTTGGCGCTTTCCCGTACGAACACATCGTTGGAACCTCAGTCAGGCCAACAGAGAGCCTCACTTAGAGAAGCCCGCCCTTGAGCGAAGAAACCCTTTTGATCGCACTTGGATGACAGCGAAAGGTTCGTCACTCGATGCTATTAGGTGCTAGCGAGAGAGCGCGCAGATATACATCAATTTGAGGACTTGTAGCTTCTACATATATGTCGCCGACTTCTAGTTACTGTATGTAAGAAAGTGGGAACGTTCCCCAGGCGATCATGGACTCGAGTTGGAGTAAGGATACAGTAGGGCGATGGAGTAAACCTCAGTGCTTTTCTGCTACCCCGTGAAGGGTGCCGCCGTTCACCGGTCCTTGCCACTTGAGGAGTCCCGGGTTGGTTACCCTCTCCAGGACATCACGCTCTCAACACCCCTGTACTCAGACTCCAAAACGAGTCTACGCGAACGGGCCCTTGGGCGTACCGCGCGAAGCGGTCTCCCCGTAGTCGCTCTTGGGCAATAGCGAAGCCACAACCAAAGCCAAAAACGCGAAAACCCCTTGATCAGAACACCACCGAGGTGGCGTCGTCACTCTTCGCACTTGGGGAATAGCGAAGGCCCTCGGATGCACCGCACGAAGCGATCACCCTACGTTGCACATAGTCGCACTTGGGCAGTAGCGAGGTGAGAAAACCCCCCATGAGGAATGTGAGCGGGTGTCGAAGGAATTGGCAGACGAGAGAGAGGGAGGGGAATTCTGGAGAACCTTCCCTGCAGCGAAAACCACTGAATTTATAACCTTGAGCACGTAATCAGTCCGCTATTCCCTCGGACACGCTCCAAGCTCCATTGAATTGGTTGGTTGGCTGGGTTTCGTTTTGTTTTGTCTTGTGTTGGTTGACTGGGTTGAAGCGGAAGACTATTCTTGGATACACGGAGCTCCGATGAATTGATTCGCTTCCCACAACCAAACTGAACAGACCAACTTGGGTCGGGCTGAAATATCAAACCGAGCGATGACGCGACGAACGCCCGGCAGCCCCTATCTCCCAATGTAAGGAGCCATAGATGACTAAGTTCCTCTCAGAATCTTGCTTACGTCGGCTTCGCAACTAAAATAGATTGTACTTGGACATCTAGACTACTAACTGTGAAGCCTCAGCTGCTGGATGGTCAATTATGGTTCGCTACTTCGGATCCTCCTTGCTGCTTCTGACACGACCCATGTCCTCAGCAAGTACAACGGTGAAATGCCGCCCGGTAAGTGTTCTACGTTCTGTAAGGATAGCCTTTATGACCGACGCAAATGTCTCCATTTTCGTCAGTAGCTGTGCAGCGCTCCCTTGTCGAAGTCTCAGTGTTATCTGTGACCTCGGAGGGCGTCCTTCAAATCGAACCAACGGAGATCGTCCCCCACTGCGGCTGACCTATTGTCGAGACGACGCTCATGATCAATGCCTCGACTCCAGGTGATAAGTTTATTGACTCCGTGTCATTACATCATCTAAGTCCTTTCCTTATCCGTGTATCAGACGCGTTGACTTTCTCCATGTCTCCCTCCATCAGCAGGTCCGCCGTTTGCAAAGCGAAAACGCGAGATCTCGGCATCCACAGCCGGTCTTCCAGAGGTTGCAACGGCAGGTGATTCAACACTGAGCGCGCCATTAAACGATCAGAAAGACAAGGAAGCATGAATGCTCGATCGCCCGAGGAGGAACACTATCAGCTATCTCAAGTGGTTTTAAAGTGTGGCATTTGTGTAGAACCGAAAGGGGTAGGACGTATTATAAAGTGTATAAGGTAGTCCGCATACAGTTATTGATTGATCTTATGTGTCGTATAAATCGGAAATAAGGCATGCTTGGTTATGAGAATTGCAGGGAATCTACCCATCAACGGAAACGAGAGTCCACGCCATTATCGATCTGTAGCACCCGAAAGATCACCTCGAGTACTATCGAGGCTTTCCTAACGGCTTCTTGAATCCAGCCTCTCGGAGTATTTGGGTCGCTCCTAGTCGAGGATGGCGCATCGAAGTGAGGGCAAAGCGTTGAGCACATGGGTTCTTCCTTAAGCTGCTCAGTTCTCTAATACTCGCAACAGTGCTCGACATATCTCCAGATATTCGCGGTCGGGATCGAACATTGAATCAATTATGCGTTGCAAAGTTGGGAACAGAAACAGCCGACGGATATACCCCCGCATGCGCGGACGATCGTGGAAAGGGGTGAATCGTCACCGCCATAAAGCTCATAACTCAGCAGGAATATGGTTGCTTTGAGATGGCTTCCTGGGGAGTCGGCAAACGGAATAACCAGAGGAGTGCCTTCCTGGGATACATTAGCCTCTAGGTATCACAGGGCCTGGAGACCAGATATTTGGATGCTTTGCAAACTCGACCACGAGAATAGACATTCCGTTCCAGCGCCATTTAATTTGTGGCATTTATAAGGCCGGGGCAATGGACATCTTTGGCGGGGTTGGGGTTGTTTATGCCCAAACTCGCGATAAAGATTCTGGGCTTTCAGGGAGAGTCCAAACGTCCCAGTCCGCAATTAAAGGCCCACAACACGTAGCCTCGTCCATACTGGTATGCTCCGGGTACTGGACTGAGAGTCTGCGACGGGTGCAGCCTGTTGAACGCGTCGGGCCGCATCGTTGGGGTCGCTTTCTGTGTTGGCTGGTATCGCTACATATCCGGAGGTCTCACAAGAACCATATCATCCTCACTCTAGCGTCGCAAGGCGAAGCATAACAGACAACAGTAAACGCCATGCTGAGCGAGCGAAATTGGAAGCGATACCCACGATCAGGGGAAGAATCCTCTTCGAACTTTCTCTCCTATACTACTTTGCTTTGCCATTGAAGAATCAGCGGCCAGGGCTACTCTCGCTCCTCAATATATGCCAGCACCCACAAAGGTCAACCCTCTCTGGCCGCACTATGCTGCAGTAGCTGCTATAGCCTTAGCTCTCCTTGCTGGCACATTTCGCTTTTTTGTGCTGGGTGTGTCGCGTGCCTTAATGGTGCAGTCAAATGTCTAATCAAGCCTTTGCGCAGACGCGTCGGACCCCGTGAAGTGCTCCTCATTGCTGTATGAGGGACAATGGCTAGATAAGAATTTTCAAAATTGGCAACCAGAAGGTGAGTGCGAGCTGCATGAGTGGCTGCTGCTTCGCTTTTTTGCCATAGCACCGCGTCACTTCTTGGCTTCATACCCAGTTCTAACGATCCTGGCTGTCATGTCGTTATAGGTTGCATGCTACATGCGTATAAACCACAAGAAGTCGGCGGTTGCTTGCGGAAACGAAAGGTGGTCTTCGCTGGGGATTCGGTCACTCGTCAGCTTTTCTTCGCATTTGCGCACCTCTCCGATCCATCACTCCCATCCGCCCCACCAGACAACGAACAAAAGCACGCGGATCATAGCCTTACATCTCCTGAGGCTAACGCAACCTTCGAGTTCATATGGGACCCTTACCTTAACACCACAAAAGTCGCGACACTACTCGAGACCGGCCAAGGTTTGAGCGACCGCGAGCCCGGCGATAAAGGACCCGCGCTTCTGGTTTTGGGATCAGGGCTCTGGTATCTGCGGTACGCGAAGGATTCTGGTGGGCTTGCTGCATGGGAAGGGAAGATAGAGTCGACATTCAACGCCATCAAACGAAATATGCCTGGCTTGGCAGATAAGGTCATCTTCCTCCCTGTAGAGGAACCCGTCAGCTCAAAGCTCTCACCGGAACGAGCGGCATCAATACATGCTGGCGACGTTGACGCAATGAACTCGGACCTGACACATCGCCTCCTTTCACTTACATCCTCGCCAGCCGGGTCCTTCTTTGGGCCCGTGCCGCTACCGATATATCCATTTGCGTTACCCCTCGCGCTCAACCGGATGCTTACAGACTCGGAGACACGCGATGGACTACACTTCTCGAACTCGATTCTGTTCAAGCAGGCGGCTCTGTTGATGAACTTCAGGTGCAACGAAGAACTTCCAAAAAAGTTCCCATTCAACAAAACATGCTGTAACAGCTATCCTCGCCTTCCTTTCCTTCAGCTACTACTCCTAGTAGTGACAATCTCCTTCGGACCTTTATGCTACTTACTAGGACCAATTATTGGTAAGCCGCGAGAGAGCTTTTTAAACTTCTCGCGCATGAATTGACGATTCATCACCGTTTTAGCTCAGAAGAAGCCACGGGCGGCCGATTTTCTCCCAAGCTCGGACTATCTGATTCCAATAACGCTTTTCGGAGCGATCACGGGTCTTAACTTCATGGCGGACCGAACATACGTCTGGCTGAAGGAGCAAAAACAATTCGACTCCTGGGTCTTCTCCGGATTGTGTCTCGTTAGTTTAATGGTGGGCTTGGGCACCTCGCACAACCTCGACAAGGATATGGGGTTCTTGAGTCGCCAGCAAACGGATGAGTGGAAAGGGTGGATGCAAAGTATGTATGGGTTCTCCACGTGTCAAGTAGGCCGACCAGCTGATCTTCTGTGTCTTAGTCGCGATTCTGATCTATCACTATCTCGGGGCTTCCAAAATCTCGGGGATATACAATCCCATTCGAGTCCTTGTCGCATCATATCTCTGGATGACCGGTTACGGCCACTTCCATTTCTACTACAAAAAAGCCGACTATGGTTTCCTGAGGATCGCCCAAGTCATGGTTCGGCTGAACTTACTCACCGTCGTCTTGGCGTACATTATGGACACCGACTACGTCTTTTATTACTTCGCCCCACTCGTCTCATTTTGGTTCAGTATCATCTACGTTACGATGGCAATCGGGAGCAAGTACAACGAAAAAACACCGTTCATCGTAACCAAGCTACTCGCCTCGATGGCCGGGGTGACATACTTGTTCAAATCGCAGTGGATCGTCAATGCGATATTCGATATCCTCCGCCAATTCTTCGCGATCCGCTGGGAGGCGAGGGAGTGGATGTTCCGCGTCTCGTTGGACCTTTGGATCGTCTACGTAGGCATGTTCGTCGCGCTCCTGACCATCAAGATTCAAGAGCACCACCTTACAGAGTCTCACCAATGGCCAGTCATGGTGAAAGCTGCGTCAGGTGCGTCGGTGATGGGAATGGCGTGGTTCTTCTGGTTCGAGCTGAGTCAGCCAACCAAGTTCGCATACAACCTATGGCACCCGTACGTTTCGTGGGTGCCCGTGCTGTCGTTCGTCGTCCTTCGCAACGCCACACCCACCTTACGGTCGGTGTACTCCAAGAGCTTTGCGTTCATCGGTCGATGCTCGCTCGAGACGTTCATCATGCAGTATCACTTCTGGCTCGCTGGAGACACAAAAGGGATACTGATGGTATTACCCTTGGGCACGGCGTGGAGAACATTGAACATGATAGTTTCCACCATCGCGTTCGTTTACGTGTGCCATCACGTCGCGGAAGCCACAGGGTGGCTGACCAACTGGGTGTGTGGCACACCTAGGAAGAGAACGATGCCGCAACCGGTTGTGGCGCCTACACCTATGCGACCGTCGAATGGTGTACGTCCAGAGGAGGCTATCCCGTTGATGGATACCCAGCAGCAATCGGAAAAGAATGATCGGTTAGATAGAGGGGCAGGAGTGGAGGTCGTGTTCGATGCCAATGGAAACGCAAACGGGGCGCCTTCCAGCTCGTCGTGGCCACTCAACGGTGGGGATCGCATCCAAGTCGGCACTTTAGGACGGCCGACCGGGTCAGCACGACCTCCGTGGCTTGAACGTCTCGCTGAGCGGCCACCGTCACCAGGACCTGGATGGAGCCCATACCTGGCGACCCGGAATCGGGTCTTTGGCGCGTGGTCGGACGCGTCAACAAACACGGGAGTGAAGCTGGGAGTGAAGACCGCGGGGATTCTGCTAACACTTTGGATGTTGAACTTGTTATGGCCTTCATGACGCTGGTGGTTCATTCGACATGACATTCCTTAATCGATTGCTTAATATGTACGCTTACGGCTGGGAGTCAATAGATGTGACGTATTCTCCTCCTATTGCGACAGGTCGTTATATACAAGGAATCCAGCCTTTGCAGATTCGGCTCGAAAAGCAGATAGCGAGTCTCTTTGGGCTTGCCGGAATCAATTATGCAAGGGAGCAAGAAGAAGGGTATAGCGTCATGCGCCCGTGTCCATTGCCTCTCCTGGCACATTTATTATCGATGGATCAGTAGGCATGGGGCCTGGTATTGAAAGCTCCTCCCAAAGTTCTACTGCTCTTGCTTTGGCGACGTCGATCTCTTGTCGCAACGTTTTGATCTCATCCTCCCTTCTTTGGGCTATCTCTCGCTCGTCCGAAAGAAGTAGCATCAACTTCAGTGAGTGCGTCAAAGAAAGCAAAGAGGACGTGGCTTGCACCTGGTTCCCGCTTCAGCATGATATCCTAATGGCACCCACCGAGCAACTAAGCTTACCATGGATTCAGCCTTGAGCTCGGCTTGGAATGCTTCCTGAGATGCTCGAAAGTGATCTTTATTTTCAACCTCCAAAAATTATATCAGCTTCAGATCCCTGGGGTGAGGCTTAACAGAGCTATGGAACAGGGATACCTTTGCGATTTCTACCAAGTCTACCATGTTATGCACTAAAATAGCGACTTGCTCATCGATCTTCTTGTTCCATTCCTCTTCGACTTCTCGCAAGTACGTTTCGGAGTCGACATCTTGATTTGCAGGATTAGCGTTTGGGCGTAACGTAGCGGTGGGCAGCGCAGCCGGACGAGCATAATCGGTTGCTATCGGCGCGCGTCGCATGACTAGGGATGGCGTGAATATATGTTTGTAGGTCTGATAGGATGGATAACGTTCACTCTTGCCATTGTTCAGGGCGTGAGCACAGAGGATTGCATTTGGGACGGGCGTCCTCACTTCCCTCTCTCCTCACTTTCAATCACAGGTTGTTTTGATCTACTGCGCACATAACCACTATCATTGACTTCTCTTTAAGGTCATGGCAAACGTACGGTCAGAATTGCGTGATATGGAATGGAGGTGCTCGCTGACCACCCACTAACTTCAGACCGATTCTGCTGCGGCTTCGTACATTATCGAGCGCATTGGCCAAGATATCAGTTTTTTGGCACATCACGGCCATCTCACCCGGGAAGATGAGGCTGCGATTCGCCAACATCTGAGCAAAGCAAACAAGAGCCCCTCGGGCCAGCAACCCCGGTCACCTTTCGTCCTCCCGCCCGTGTCCATGCCCGGACTTCAGCAGTCGATGCCGACACCTACTACTCCAAATGGAAACCTTCTTCCGAGACATTTCCCTCCAAATGCTCAGCCTGCGGCTGGTCCGTCATCAGCGAATGGCAATGGCCCTCAAAGTGCGTTACTTTGGTCTTCGCCCGCGAATCATATCTCATAATCTACTCCTTACTGCTATCTTCTGCTCTCAATCAGCTGGAAAGAAGCCTGAATTTTGCAAGGCAAACTGGCCGTACAACGCAGATGGAACTGTGAGTTCTCGCTCGTACGAGCCTCATTTCAAAGCACTGACAACTCATAACTCATGCAGGAAGCGGCCGATCTATCATTCCGCAAAGGAGATATCATTGAGATCGTCGAGGAGTAAGGGGCGGTTTTGCATGCACACACTTTCTCTTGCTAAAGGCCTTTCCTGTGCAGAACAAACGCGGATTGGTGGACTGGAATAACTCGGGGCCGAACCGGTCTCTTCCCAAGTAACCACGCTATCAAAATGTCCTTAATTTGTTCAATTTCCGCAAGCTCTTCCAAGCTGATACGTCATCTGTGGTTGCAGCCCATATGATCCTCATTTATTCCCGACGCCTCCAGAAAGCGTTAATACGCCCCCATCAGCGCAACGACCCTCGCCAATGGGAATGGAAAAGACGATGTTCCCTCCCCCAATGTATGGTCAGCCCGGTCCGCCACCAGGTACGCTTCAGGCTCCTGTGATTGTGCAAGGTGGTCAGGAGCAGAAACCCAATTCGAAGTTCAAGAAGACGGGAAGTCAGCTCGGTAATGCCATGGGTGAGTCGTAACCAGAAACCGTCAGAGGTTCGCATTCTGACAGCTTTACTTTCGCCATTAAAGTCTCTGGCTTTGGCTTTGGTGCTGGTAAGTGCCAGGCAGCTTCTGGATCTTGATATAACCCTCCTAACTTCTCATACTTCTAGGCGCTGCTATCGCTGGAGATATTGTCAACTCGATCCTTTAGTGCCTGTCGTTTCTAAGGATCACAAGTCCGCTTTGCACAACTCTCGCGCCTTCATATTCATTATCCTCGCTTTCACGTTATCTCGGATTTCGCGTACACCATTTCAACTGTTCCTACAATACTTCCTTATCTTACTGTCAGTTGTGTATATCAATTGTTACGGGGACCTTACCGGGGACTTCCAACCATGCCCGTCTTCAAGACGGTTTTCGCTCGCTCGAGCAAGGTGCTTCTAAAGCAAGTACAGGCACTGACGCTACCCTCTTCATCTTCATTGCTGTTCGCAATATCCACCAACACCGAGCCCGTGGTTCTTTCAAGTCTTGTCTCGTATTTGGGCCAGGACAAAAACTGCATTGGATGCTTGGCGTCCTCGCCTGCCCAAACTAGCTATAGCTGCGCTGTAGCTGCATTCCCAAACTCTTTAGCTGTTCCGTTCCGGTCTACGATTCCCGGAGCCTCCCCGATCTCCTTGGGCAAGCTGCGCCGACCTGTGGACCCAACGGCGAAAGGGAACCAAGGTGGTACTCAATTCGATCACCTGGATGATAGTAGCTGGAAAGACCTGGGGACAAAGGGCTTCCCCTGGGGCTCTGTGTTCGATGGCCCAAGCACGAGGCATTCATTGCCAGAAGGCTTAGAGCATATCCCAAAAGGGTATGTCCGAGCGTGCCTCCTTCATGCTAGCTCAGAACCTCATTTAAACCTCAAGGGATATCAAGAACATGATTTATTTCTCAGACGGTGCTCCAGAGGGGCTAAAAGCATCATTAGATTCCTACTTCCCTGCGGCTGCCAAGGTGTGTTTCGTTTGGAGTAATATGAACAAAATCCTGGATCCCCTTGCTCCTATCTATAGATGGGTCTCGTTGCGTCATCTACGCCATTTGTAACCGGCAGGCCTTTTACACTCTTGGAAGGCAACAAGGTGTGGTCCGACGGGGCGGTTGGGCTAGCTTTGCTCAACAGCGTTCCAAAGCTCTCGCATAGCTTCTATGGCTATGAAGCGTTCTCTAAGCCGTACACCGTCTCTAGGTATACCCCAATGCTGATATCCCCTCGGGCCTCGCTAATGACCTGTTGTTCACAGTGCAGAATCAAATCTGATCCACAGCTTGGACAACCGGAATCCAGTCAAAGAGTTGTTATCCGCGAGCTCATCGATACAAGGAGGTCTACCTGGAGGTGGCATCAATGCTTCTAAAGATATCGATGTTTACCTAGGGACTCTTGTCGATGGCAGTGATGTGTGTGGAATCCGACCGGCTTCGTGCGTTTGTGGTGCACTTATAAAGCCTGTTTTAGACGTATCAACGCATCTATCAAGTGAGCTCAGGAGGCCCGACCAAAGGGATTCTTGCACTGAACAGTGAAAGTGGTCCTTCTGTGGGAACCAAAGTCCAGGTACGACACTCCCCACCTGAAATATACCGCGTATGCTGAGTCTCTTCACAGTTCTTATACCGACCTCAAGATACTATGTACAACGACCCACATTCGACCCCAAACCGACCATCGTTACAGTTCAGCTCGAGTTCAGAAGATACTAGTCATGCATCGGACGACGAGCAAGAGTACAAGGTGACCGATTCCTTCTTCGCCTCCAGCGAGAACGGACTTGTTCTATCGTCTTCTTTAGGAAGCTGGGTATCATCTGTGCCAGGAGCCAAGAGCTCTTTCAACTGGTGAACATATGCTTAGGTTATCATCCTGTCTCACATATCAAATACCGTTTTTATATGTCCCCTCGTCCCAGTACCGAAACGAGACCAATGCGCGAATGAATTGTAAAGCGTTTATCCTTGCAGAGTTGATCCCCCCACTCAAATCTCCGATTACTTCGATATATGATTAAGGAATGTGTTCTCGACACGACACGTTAAGCCTCCCCGCCTGCTCACGGAGTAAAGCTTATACCTACATGTTACTACAGCGCTTGGATGGAGGCTAGCGCTTGTCGATGCTGTGCGAAGGCAGGAACCTCAGCTAGCCAAGCTTGTTGAATCGCTGACACACCCATTGCGTATGTATTAGAGGTAAAGACCTGGCAGAATAAGTTGGCATGGTGATGCAACTGTAGATGTGGAACACTCACAACTTCCTCATACATGATTGCCGGACACTTCTTCCCAAACAGGGAAGATGACGGATGTATCTTGATTGGCTGCCAATGTAAAGTTTCCAAATATTAAGACCTATCTGAAATATTCAACGAGGATGATTCAAAGGATATACCTGCAAACCAACTGATTGTCGATAACTTCCATCCGCATTGATGATCGCCGTGTTGTGCCACAACCCCGTGAGTAGCGACTTCAACACCGCCTCCTCCTCCTTGTCGCTATCCTCCTTGGTCGTGCTTGACTTCTTCCATCGGAATTTCTCTCTATCGCAGCACTCTCCGAGCTGCTTCCGAATATCAAGGGCCTCTCTTAGCGATCGCTCATTGAGGAAGTTCGTTTTGCACCACTCCTTTGCACCCTTTCGTCCCAGCACCTTCGAATTGCCCTCTGAGTCGATATGTACACTTTTGTGAGACGACTGGTTTGATGACTGCCCGAGAACGTCCTCATATGCTCGTAAAGCGTTGAGAAGCGTCAAGTGGTCTCCGCTTCGATGTCGGAATCGTGACTTGACCTCGGCTGCTGCGTCACGATCGCCGTGATGACTACGTGTGTCAATGAAGACCTTTCCCGAGGTCGAAAGGAGGGATAAGACTGAGATCACGGATGCGGTGTAGTCATACTTGGTGGACTCTATGAGTGCACACGACTGGGG
The DNA here is from genome assembly GCA_019633535.1 of Tulasnella sp. JGI-2019a. Classification (NCBI taxonomy): domain Eukaryota; kingdom Fungi; phylum Basidiomycota; class Agaricomycetes; order Cantharellales; family Tulasnellaceae; species Tulasnella sp. JGI-2019a. The sequence goes on from WSUE01000010.1 coordinate 150,699, forward strand.
TGGGTCAAGCGGGAAGTGCGCCATCTGTCGCCCGAGCTGCGTGATGTCGCCTTTTGTATCGAGAGCGCCGAGTTGGTATAGGGTCTTTAGAGATAGTAGGACTGAGACCACATTCCGAAAGATCAGCACGCGGATCACTTTTACTCAATAAGAGCGAGAACGGAATATAATAACAGGACTGACTTGTTTCGGGTGCAGGTGCATCCATAAAATCGGCCGTTTGTGGGTTTTGTCCAACATACTTCATCTGAAGCACTGCTAGAGTCAGGTTGCATCTTTGGATTTCTGGTGTCGCCGCTTCTTGGAACTCTGAGTTGTAAAGACCCTCGGTATATAGTCGATAACACCATCCTGGACCCTTTGGAAGTTGACATGTAAATCCCAAGGAGGAATGTAAAGTCGATGCAAAGATACGGACCTCGCGGCCAGCTCGGCCAGTCCGCTGCAGTGCCGAGCTCTTGCTGATCGGCTTCACCAATAGAGCCTCGATCCCACCACCCCTCCCGTTCGAGAAATATGACTTCTCCTTGCATAATCCGGTATCAATCACGTATCTCACTCCGGGAATGGTAATACTCGTTTCAGCAATGTTCGTCGCTAGGATGACTTTCCTCGTATTTGGAGGAGTTTTAGCGAACGCCCGCTGCTGGATGGAGGCCGGCAACGCAGCAAACATTTGACATGTGAGGACCTGCATTTGGTTCGAGGGTATTTGTTCAGATAGGGACTCGATTGAGGATGTCAGGGATTCGATATCTTCCTGGCCTGGAAGGAAGATGAGAACATCGCCTGGGGCCTGTTCTGTGTGGATTTGATAAAACGTTTGTAGCGCAGAGTCGACATAGTCTTCTTGACTGTCTTTTGTATGTAATACAAGGACTGGATGTTGTCGGCCCTTGACGTAAAGAATTTTCGCGCTAATGCAAGGGTCACTTGTTAGTCGGGTTTCGACGGGATATGATTTATGCTTACCCATTGAAGAACTGGCTGAAGCGCTGAGCATCAAGCGTAGCGCTCATAATTATCACCTTCAGAGGTATGAGGCTCTTGGAATCCTCTATCTCTTTGACCCGTCGCTTGCGTTCCTTCTTGGGAAGAGCGGCCAACTGCTCCTCATTCAAGAGCTCTGTCGGTGCCCACTTATGATTCCTTCTGGCCGCAATGCCTTTCAGGGCTGTCAGAAGCAGATCTGTCCTCAGTGTTCTCTCGTGCGCCTCATCCACGACGACGACAGCGTAACGGTTCAGAAGCGGGTCCGTGAGGAGTTCTCGGAAGAGCATCCCATCCGTCATGTATTTGATGCGTGTCTCGCTGGAAGACTTCTCATCAAAACGCACGGAATAACCAACCAGCGAGCCGACATGCTTTTGCTGCTCTGCGGACACTCTCGCAGCCAATGATGTCGCCGCAACTTTTCGAGGCTGCGTGACTGCGATCATCTGTGGATCTTGACAGAGGCCGGCTTCGTATATGAATTGAGGTATCTCTGAGAATAATTCTCAGTTGTGGATTGCAATGAACGAAGGGTGTACATACGAGTCGTCTTCCCACTCCCAGTCTCCCCTAGGATCACCACTGTATCGTTCTCGCGAATCTCATGCAATAGAGCTTCTTTGGCTGGATTAAGAGTATTGTAAGCGAAATCATAGTAATAAGCCTCACAAAAAGCTTTACTGACCGGACCATATAGGTAGAGAGCGCCGTTGTTCTGACGGCGTTGGCTCCTGTGACTTTCGTAGCCCGTTGAGGTTAGGGCCAAGGAACGACGTCTTCCCTTTCGGGGTTTCCTTCTTAACAGAATCCTTGACGTGTTTCCGCTTAGATGGCGTGCTTGGGCTGACGTCGCCGGGAGAGCTGTCAACATCCAAGGCGAAGAAGGTTCGCTTCTTGGAACCAAGAATCGGAGAGTCTACTTGTACGCCATTATGAAGGACCCTCGATCCAGAAGCAGAGCTCTCAGCTTGAGAGGATGATCCGTAGATCCCGTTATAGTTGGGTTTGATCATTCTTGGGAAGAACGCGCTCGTGGCAGCTCCGAAGAGTGCAATCTTCGGGTTGAGTATCAGCGTCCAATTAGATCGCAACGTTCCACAAGAAGTAAGTCGAGATGATGGGGCTAGCTGTTACGTCCAGTGTTGGGTACTGCCTTAAGAAAATCTCCTTCAAGAGCAGGCGCCTTCATTGGACCGATAACCCCGACTGGCTCGCAACTTGCAACCTGAAATCTTGGCTCTGCAACCCACTTCGATTCGAGACTCCTCCCACCATACGACACACCCTCGCTCCTAGCTACCACAACGTGGTAACTCGTTATACTACCCATCCAAAACCTCGAAGGGAAAGATATAGATGACTGGAGGAAAAACACTGTCTCCTAGCAAAGCGCGCACGACCAAGTCAAAGAAGAAGCAAAAGCTCCCTTCTGCCACCACAAGTACTAGCACTGGGGCACATACGCATACTGGCTCGGTGCTGGGTAAATCGTATCATCACCCTGCCCTGCCACCTCCGTCTTCGCCGGTGTTAGAGGCATGCTTGTCAAGAATTCTGTTGATCCGACTCAGGCATGATATCGCCAGATTATACTCTGGTCAGTCACAGGCTTCCGCGTATCTGCCGCATGTGACTGATGATATTCCCCCGAGGATATCAGGTCATCTCGTCCGCATATGTGAGGATGTTCTACCTGTTTTGATGGTGGATATTGTTGCTTTGAGCAGTCCAGCGTGGTTAGCTGCCAATGCGCGTCACAACGAGGAGCTGAAAGGTTTCCTGAGGGGGTGCATTGCTATGGATCTGAGACAAGTCGGGGAGAGGGTCGGTACGAAAAGTTTGATCTGGAGTTATACCGCTGTTCGGGATTTCGTGAGTAAGCACGCCAATCCCTTCATTGTTTCTACCAGCTCATAAGGAGCGCGTTCGATAATGATCTCGTGTTCTCTTACTGGCAGGCGGTGTCGCGAAACGTGCCGCTATGTCCACGTAGCGGCATTCACTCCTACAGTCTCGTCCCGCATGTTAATAAGCTGAAGTCGCACCTCCAAACTCTCGAGGCATTACCACCACCAGCTTTCTTCAAACCGCACACAATGGGAAGGCTCTTGCCGAATCTTGACGTCATCGAGAAGCACTGTGAAGCGAGGGTGAGACGGATGATGATGGCCTGCAGGAAAAATGAGGGCGTGAATCCAGCTTACGATTGTTCAGATGAGGAAGAGGGCGAGGGCGAGGGCGAGGAGCAAAGGAGATGGCTGCCTCCTGCGTGGAGAGATTGGAGGGTGAAAATAAAGATTGGATACGATATCCTGGCCGCTACGCTCTGGGAGACGGCGAATGAGTTCAATCCGGCTGGGTTTGGAGCGGGTCTTACGGACAGGTTGACGACAAGCTGGTGTGATTGTGGGTGCAGCTGGGACTGGCTTAGTGAGGTAGGTCGCGATGCAAATTTCCCATTTCATAGAGTACTACTGACCAGAATCTTGCGGCACTGCTTGGTACGATAGATCGCTGAGAAGATGTTCCATAACGATATTGACAACCGGCCGAATCGTACGGGCAAGGAGCGGGAATGGGATGGGCGGGGCTCTGGCGTGCCAGGGTGGAACACTGAATCTGAATCGGACGTATGGGAGTTCGATCTGGATTTTAAGCAGACAGATAGTGAAGATGCGACGGATGAACCTGGTGATTCGCTTTACACTACAGGAGAACTGGTGCAGCTGAGATATGTTCAAGCCGAGAGGGCCAAGGAAAGGGTGCGTGGCCGTTATACTTAACAGACATGTCATCAAGCTCACGACCCTATTGCTGTATAGGGTAATGTTTTCTTCAGACGAGGCTCTTATAAAGAAGCCATCGAATGCTATGAGGAAGCCCACGGCCACGAACCGGGAATACCACACTACCAGTTGAACATTGCCGCCGCATATCTCAAACTCCAAAAGTCAGCATCAACTCTTGCCGTGAATCATGTCAATAGTGCTTATAAATTCCATGTCCATCAGCTGGAGGAATGCAGAAGAGGCATGCACGCGGTCTCTTGGACAGCACTTGACCGGTAAGGGCTTCTGGAGGCGCTCGAAAGCCAGACAGGAACTTGGGAAACGGAACGAAGCTATTCAAGGTATGCATTAGCGGCGTAGGGGTCGAAAATTCCTCCCTCTCAAGTAATTTCGTATAGATTTACGCGAAATGCTCAAACTGCGCGCCGACGACGCCGACGCTATTGCGGAGCTGCTTAAAATGAGCAACCACTCGAGAAATGACGATCTGCCGTCTCCATCACCGCACGCAACGCAGATGGGGCCGTGTGGATCGAGCTCCAGCTCGAGTGCCGCACCTTCTCCTACAACATCAACGTCGACATCCAAGTTCAATCCAGGCTCAACCAAGACATCTCCATTCTCAGACGAATTACCATTCGACCTGCACGATATAGACTTCACGCGCATAAGGGTCGCGACAATCAAGCGCACATGGCGGGCCCCAGATACACATGGCGATGAGACCTTCTCGTACCCAATATGGGACTCGCATGATGTTTCGTTGGCGTGAAAACAAGGCAGATACCCGTGGCTGATTGCAGATTCTTCGTTCTACATTGCCTTTTGGTCGACTCATGCTCCAACCCTAATTATGCTTTATTTAGCTCACGAATAGCGAATGAGGTGTCGTATACACGACTAGACAGACAAGATGGCAGAGCTGTGAGATGTAAAGGGCATACAAGGTTGAATGGGAACAAGTTACGCACAATGCATCATTGCGCATTCTCTGCCCGTAACACTGCCTCCTTACGGATCTCGAAGACACGGCGCTTGTTAAAGTGATCAACCTAGAGCCGCAGGTTGTTAGTTGGGAGTATTGAAAGCCGAAGTATCTCGGGCATGGGGCTTACCCAACTGGCGGCGCACGCTGCCTGAAATTGAGCCAGCTCCTTGGCGCATTTGTTCCCTTCTTCGCCGGGAGCTATAATGTTGAGAGCATCTAGGCAGGCGTAGTACTGATCACGTCCAGCCCAGCACATTTTACGTTGATTACGGTTTGGTGGGTCGATTGGAGCCATTTTGTTGTGGGAGAGATGAGGTTGAGAGCGTGAGCAAGGCCCCTAGGCATCGCGCCTCCTGAAATACATATACTGATTGGGTACTGGACCAATTAACTCACCCAGCTATTCCGCTACGAGGCGGCCAACGACGTCAAGTAACATGACGACAGCGGCTCCAGAATCCACTACATCACACCCACTCTCACCTTCAATAGAGTCAACCACACTCAAGTCCTCTCGGAGAAAGGGCTCAATCAGCCATGCTTCAGCGACGGCTGGTGCTGGTCCATCTATTCCATCCATGAATAGTTACTTTGCTTTGAAGTTACAGTCCGAGGAGCGTGCGGCAGCGGCTAGTAACCCTCCTATGCATCACCAGAGTGTTGTCATCAGCCCTAATACCGGGAAACGACCACTCGCTGCTATGCCAAATGGATCCTCGGCTTCGAATGGAAACGGAATACCGACGAGGACAAAGCCGAGCGATGTCTTGTCGTACTTAAATCCTCCAGCATCCCCAGGTCCCACCAATGCTGCTCGAAGCAGTTCGACTCCGGCCCGGACTGCTCAGGGACGTCACCGTCCATCATTCTCCTTAATCATGCCCTCATCATCATTCATCGACACATCACTGCAATCAGCCCTTAATACCTCTGTTCCATACAACGGTGGTACCACGCCTGGCACAGGCCCAGTATCACCTCAGCAGCGACAATTCCGAACTATGTCCGCCCGTCCACAATCCACAGTCTACACCTCAGACGTGCCGGCTCCGCTTTATTCCCATATCATCTCTACCGAATGGCACACTCAATCCGATCACGACATCGCATCTACCATATCCGAGCTCACATCGACACACTCACAGGCGATTGAGACACCCACGCAGACGACAACACACCCATATCATACCACCATACGGGTATTGTCTTCGGCATTACAGAAACTTAATGACCGGTATTTGGATCTAGAGGAGCGTATGCGGCAGCAGGAGGAGATGAACTCATACACTAGGGAACAGGCTGAAAAGAGGGTCAAAGCAATGAAGCCTCCAATACGAGATGATATTGCACAACGGCTCCTCAAGGCTGTCTTTGAGGTTGACTTGAATGGTCCATCTAGTGCAATTGAGGAGCGTGATCCGTCGAGAAAGAATATCGTGGACACAGGACCACCACCACATGAATCTGTGAGCTGACGAACAACTAACCTGTATGGACCTGTATACTCATTGACCCAAAAGCTTCTCTTCGACTCGATACAGCAAGCAATGGGTGACACCCTCAGCCCTCTTCACCTCAATGACGCTATTCCTGCGAAGAACCGCGCCAGCCTGTTTTTCTCCAAGGGTACGACGGCTCCGTCAATAACTGCCATCCCGGAGTCGCCGGTCCTCACTCCACCGAACGAAGAGTCAGAGATTTTGTCCCCATCTTCGACCACGTCAGTCCTCTTCGACAAGAACGGGACGATCAAAAGCAGTGCGACCAGCATGAAGAGTTCAAAAAGTGATAAGAGCCTGCCCAACAGCGAGACGAAAGAGCCCACAAAGGAGAAGTCTGGGATTGGTGATTGGGTTGGAGGGTGGTGGGGAGGTGGTGGAAGTACGAGGCGGCGGACACGGTCCTCGGTGACGACGGACAGCGTAACCGGCGATGCCAGCGAAGTCAGCGAACCGAAGACCGGCACTAGTAACGCCGCCCCTGACGCGGAGACCGAAACAGAGACCGAAACCGAACCAGCACAGAACCGCACCACGGAGTCTCCGGCGCCGGCAACGGTAGGAAAGATTGGGGGAATGGACTCCCCAGTACCGGCTCCGACACCCCCTGTTGCTGTGCGCAAGAGTCGATGGTTTGGAGGAGGGAAGATTGCTTCACCAAGTCCTGCGGCTGAGCCCGTCGTCGTGGTCATCTCAGAGACGATTCCCGCCTCTCCATTAAACCCAAACTCTGTATCCATACTCACTCCGACTTCAGTGACTGACACGATACCGCCTACTATGCTATCCGTAGCTTCGCAGGCAACGTCTCGTACCCCATCCATTTATTCGCATGCTACATCCTCTGAATCCACCCATCAACATCGATCTCAACCTCTAAAAGCGCCACCACACCTCAGGGCGATAGTCAATTCGACCAGGATCATGTCCTCAGATCCGAGCAGTATCCTCGTTCAATACGGAGGTGGCTCCGGACAAGGAGCTGGGGAACTGGTCAGCAGATTGGCAATGGCACTGATCAAGAATGCGCGTGAAGAAGGGTTGGACATTGATGGTTACAGAGACAGACGGAGAGCAGATGATGGCGCATTATCGATACATGATCCAACTATCGAGCTGCCTCTCAACACTCCATTCAGGAGTCTCGCACGGACGGACAGTATCAACGCCGTCAGCACCCTTGGAAATGCAAAGACCGCGCCTCCGAAGGCTGCTCCAACATCTGCCTCTAAATCTATCAACAGGATATCATCAATGGCAGCGTTCGCCTCTCCCCTTCTCGGGGCATTCTCCTCTTCGAAATCGACACGAGCCCTTGACAAGCCGGCAAACCCGTCTGCCTCAACGTATCTGGCAAGTACCGTGACTGCCCCACCTCCCTCTGCTCCGCCTTCCACGGCCACCTTCCCGACGATTATCTTGCCTTCTGGCCGGCCCGGAGGGACGGTAGAATTGGAGAGTATACACCCGGCACTATCTAGACCTCCGACGCTCTTCCTCAAGCGCTCGGCACTTTCTTCATCCTCCTTCAAGCCTTCCTTCCCACACTCAACTGCTTCGCGGTTTAGCATGCCGACGGGCCACGGCGCACGGGACGAGCAACAGCCCTTGCTCACTGACCGTTACGGTTTCATCTACGATGTATCCTCCTACCATGTGAATATGCTGGTCAGGGCGAAGGAAGCGAGTTCCACTGCGCCATCGAACTTCACAGGTACAAAGCTCAAAGATGTAGAGATGGACGACGAAGGTTGGCCATCAGTTTCCGAGCACCATCAAACCAGTACAGACACGACGGCAAATGGTACACATACGAAGTCGGCGACCGCGATGGAGGTCATCCACGGACATTGTGACAGTTGCGAGGGGAGTCTGGCGGGAAGTGGAGAGAACGACTCTGACCCAGAGGACGCAGCAATGAAGGATGATAGCTCTGGCGACAAGGACGGCGTTGATGAAAGGATGTCGAGGTCCTACTTGAGTGAGATATCCGCATCACACACTTCACCATCTTCCAGGTCTCTGCGACTCCCTCCGGGCTTCACACAAACTTTGTCGCCCTCAAAGCCGAGCATATCCGTAACCTCGCAAACGTTGAATGCCGACGGCCGTCGCAGGATTTCTGAATCGACCAGCACTTCCAGCACACCTCCACCTCAACACGCGTGCAGTAATACTGTGTCGTTACTTCTCAGCCAGCTCACGGAGATCCATGACAAGCAACAGGCGACCCAAAAAGCAGACTGGGATGGTTTCCTGAAGCGCCGCAAAGTAAAAGCCGCCAAGGTCAATCTGTCAGCTGGAACGAGCACTTCAGCGCAGGTCATGACTTCGTCCACGAGTCGCGCTGCTGCCCTCTTTGGGCTTGGGATCTTTGGCGATGGTGAGGCTGAGGAAGTGGCACATACCGAGGGCATGATAGGCGTTGCGCAGATGGGCCGGTCCGCTAACAAGGAGGATTGGAAGGAGTTCTCCAAACTGGTGCGAAGCGGGATACCGTTATGCTATCGCCCGAAGGTGTGGCTTGAGTGTAGTGGGGCATTGGAGATGATGGAACCCGGAGTCTATCATGATCTTTTGAGCAGCCATAAGGGTGTGCAGAATGCAGTTCTAGACGAGATCGAGAAGGATGTGTCGAGGACGATGCCCTTGAATATCTTCTTCGGCGGTGATGGCGTTGGGGTCAGCAAGTTGAGGAGGGTGTTGCAGGCGTATAGCTGGTGAGTGGACCGGTTCCAAATTCTTTGGCCGGGACGTTAACCGATTGCTTCGTTGATCAGGCGCAATCCTGCCGTCGGATACTGCCAGGTGGGGCATATGGCTTAAACCGATCATCAGGCTCTTACTTATTATTTTTCTATCTAGGGCATGAACCTCATCGCTTCCACCCTTCTCCTCGTGCATGCCGACGAGGAGGAAGCCTTCTGGATCCTTACTTCCATCATCGAAAAGCTGCTCCCTGGCGAATTCTTCTCCCCGTCACTCCTCGTCTCTCGGGCGTGCCCGATGGTTCTACTCGATTATGTGCAAGAACTCATGCCCAAGCTTTACAACCATCTTCTAGACATGGATGTCGACCTCCCCGCCATTTGTTTCTCATGGTTCCTCTCCCTGTTTACAGACTGTCTCCCCGTGGAGACGCTCTTCAGGGTTTGGGATGTGTTCTTCGTCGACGGAATGGATGTCCTGTTTAGGGTGGCGTTGGCGGTGTTAAAGATCCACGAGGCAGAACTTCTAGCGTGCGAGTCAATGCCGACGTTGTATCTGCATTTCGAGAGTATGACAGCGAGAATGTGGCAGGCTGACAAGCTGTTGAAAGTCAGTAATGTTTTCCCTTCCCCACTTATTGTTGACGATCACGAGCTAAACCTGAGATCTTAACTCTGATGCTTCTCCGATGTAGGTGGAAACGGAACTCAAGGCGTCGGTGTTCCACTCCGATCTCGTGAAAAGTCGTCAAACACATACGGCCGCGCTCAAGGCTCTTTCACGTTGAAACTGGGGAAACCCTCCGATGATTCCATTGCATGCTATCGTGCTATCCTACACGTTTTTAAGAAAGCTATCCCCACACCTTTTGACTCGCATCTTAGAGTTTTGCGCGCCTGGAGAGAAATTCTTGTGTACATTTGCATCCTTTGGGTATCATTATGAAATAAATATGTAGAATGGATCGAACGAATAGATCATGCAGGTGAAATGGCGAAGGGAGAATGGGAGAAAAATCCTCTGAATGTCCGAGAAAGTTCAAAACTAGATCATAACCTTGCCTTCATGATAGCGTCCTCCTCCAAGGGCATGACCGCTCTGGTATCCTGAGCGAGCTTTGCCAAGGTTTCCCCGTATAGCTCCTTCTTGATCAGACCCCAAACACCCGTCGACGCGTTTTCACTCGAGGATGCGGCGAGCTCTGTGGCCTTTTTGACGGTACCCTTTGTCCCACCCTCGGCGAGCGCGTCGACCAGTCCGGATGCGAGCATTTCCTTAGGAGTGAAGCGACGACCTTCCATGGCTATGGCGCGGATGAGTGATGGTGTACGTGCCTTCTCTTGAAGGAGGGCTGCGAAGCTATGAGGGAAAGGGGCACCGAAGTGGACCTCGTTCATGCTGTAATAATTGATTTGATTGCCGGTAAGCTCCATTGATCACGAGTGTTGAATTGAAGATGCTGAATTGTCGGACTTACCAAGCCCAAGCTCGTCCAGATGTCATCACCCGATAGTCACATGCCAATGCGAGCATGAAGCCAGCAGCACTGAAGCAAAGAAAGGGGGCGTCAGGAGGGATTTCTTTTTTTAAAGTTGACAATCATGTGCCAGAGTGGAAAGACGCACAACGTATGTCCGTTCAGAGCGCAGACGGTGGGTACTATTCGGAAAGAAGCGTTTGGGTTTAGACATGTGAAAACAGAGAAAGCACCCAAGATCTTGGGTTAAGCGGAGCGCCACTGTCGCTTTGAACTCACTCGGGAAGGTCATGAGTTTGTTGAGGATGGGCACGAAGTTGTTGAAGATGAAGCCTTGACCGGGTGTAGTGATGACCTCTTCATAGTCAAATCCATTGCTAGTCACCAGAAAACCGTTAGGAACGAAGATCTCCTCGCTTTGAAACCAAAGGGTTGGTAAAGACTGACCTGAAGAACTTGTCCTGATCCAACGGTCCAGAAATGATCAGACTGCCAGCGCGGGAGGCCTTGCCAACGGACGCATCCGAGTTCGACCCCCTCCATTGTGATCGCCACTCTTTCTCAACAAGGTTGAGTGCAGGCATGATGACCATCTGGAGCATCTCGCCTGTTAAGCGGTTGTCGGTGCCGTTTCGGAGTTCGAGGAGCCAGAGGGTTGGTGATGGACGATGGATAACACCCATTGTCGTGCTGCCTTCTGCGCGAGGGAAGGCGGTGGTCCTGTCTTCGTTGGAGAGGTAGGGAACGTTGAGCGCGGGCATGGTTAATTCGGGGGGATGAAGTGAGGTGGATTGAGGAGAGAGGATTCAAAGAGGTTGGAAGTGGATTGTGATGAGTGGTAGAAGTGGACAGGAGGAGACTACGCTGTGGCTCTTATATATTGTAACGGCGAAATCCAAGATATGATGATGGCGATGGATTGGACAGGAGGAGAGGAGCTTTACTTCGGGTACTCCGGGGCCCGAAACCCATATGGCCGACTAAACACGGCCAAGCAAGACTCCGTCATGTCACGAGATCAAAGCACATTCTATATTTCCTCCTCGGACTTGAAGTAGACCAAGTTTGATTCGGATCTTACTCGCGAGATATAGGCTTCACCGACAGATATCACGCTGGGCATCTTACCGCGCCATCACTTGATTAACAACAACCGCACACAGGTCAGGAGAACTTGCCTTGCATTCTCTCAGCACCCGCTCCTTCCGCGCTTACAGAGGGGGCTGCCATCTGGACTCCATGAGGCCGACGCTTCTGTAGTTACCGACTGCTTCTGCACCTCAGGCTCAGGTTGAGGCAACGTTCTAAAGGGTTCGATCGTCTACTGGATTGCCCGGATTAATTGACTTTTGGCCGGGCCCACCCATGGTATTTGATCATTCCTTTTGGGTGGTACAATATACTGCGCGTTCGGACCTCATTAGCGTTCCTCGATCGAGGCGACAGGAATCGAAGGAATAAGGTTACATCACCGGTGCACCTGTATCAAAGGCCGAGGCCGAGGAAACGCAGCCTTCATTCCGACCTTCGCTGCAGGTGTTGCTTTGGTGGCGAGCACGCCGCAAGCCAGAGATGGCACCCTGATCTACACAACAAACAGTGCTCGTTGATGCTGATGGGCCTAACGCGCCTTCAAGCTGAACGATTTCAGGTTTGCCATCGCACAACCCGAATACATCGGAACTTCCCGGCCTCCAAATACAGCCATTCTCTCGAGTTGATCTCTTCCTCTGACCATCGGTCGGATCAGTAGAAACCCTCTGGGACGGGGTAATCGAATTGCCGAAACCTTTGCAAGGTTCAATCCAACACATGCAAGAATCGAACAAACTTCCTCTCCATCAACGTGCTAAAACATGCCGCTGAGTGACGATTCTGCAGCCGCTAAGTGACCGACTTGTTGCTCGGCTACACCCGAATGTGTCAAGCTTTTCATGCCATACCCCACGTGGTTGTTCTTCGTCAGGACGGGCTATATACATATAGGAATACAAGAGAAGAGAAGGACAAGACAAGCGGAACGATACGTTGAACAACACTGCCAAGAAAAAAACGGCAAGATACAAGCTTACAGGAGCGGAAAGGAAGGAAGCAAGGGAAATCCGAGGTCGAAGAAGAGTACAGCAACAAGCATGTGAATCGGGGATACAAGCGCCAGCACAATGGTCCACCAGTGCCGTGCAAGAAAACAATACAAGACAGAAGGGTGCGCATCCAGGCCGACGACGAGAGCGGGCGCCATTCAGGAGAGATACCGTTCATTGAGGATGTGGACCTCGCGAGATAAGAAAGGCCAGTTGAGCTGCCTTCCTTCTCCCATAGCGACCTCTCGGTTCTCAGCCTCGGCTCTTCGACGAGCCAGCTCAATTTCCCAGCCACAGAGGTTATATAGGAGTCGCATGTTGGGTTCTAGTAGTAAACAAAAGGAATAAACAAACAGATATGTTAGGACGAGTAAAAGAATGAGGAAGACTTGGGCACTTACGAATGAGCACACTCAACCTGCGCGACCTAACCATTAGGTACGCATCAACAAGCGAAACGTTGAGATGGTGCATAACATATGCGATCTGCGAACAGTTGGGTCAGTCGCTCGCAGGGTACCAGGGGCAAAGGGGGGTGACGGACCGTAACGGTTGCACTGCGCGACACTCCCACTCTACAGTGGATCAATATCTTTCCGCCTTCTGCTCTCGCCTTATCAATCCACTCAACAGTGGGGGCTATCTGTGGCCGGAGCGAGTCAATCCCGTCATCACAGACACCCTAAGTCACCAAAATAGCGTACCAGTCAGATTAGTCTGGATATACTTCATCTTAACAATCATCCTAACATACCTTGATGTCCAACACCGCTATCCTGCCCTCCTTCTCTTCTACCCAAAGTGAGCCGGTTCCAGGTCGACCAGGTATGAAACCACTTGCGGTGCCATGTGCTCCAGAGGCACCAAATCCAGACCCAGCCGTTACCTGATATCCTCCAGACTGATTGTGACTGTAAGTGATAGACGACTGAGGTGTAGACGTCGCGGGCGGGATGAGTGCGCATTCGCCGACAGAGACGACGTGGGTGATCCCAAGGGCGTGTAGCATGTAGGCATTGCCTGCATGAGCACTAGTAGCCGGAAACGAGTCAATCGCGTGTCCCGATGGTGAGACAAGGAGATGCGAAGGCAACTCACAGATTACCCAGATACAAGAATGGCAGCACCCTCGATGGGAAACTGCCTTCAAACTTCGGATCGTTAAACCACGTCTCGTGGTCAATGAACGAGGGTAGCAATGGTGATGTACTCGCCCTAGCTCGACGGAACGGGCTGTTCAGCGCAGGCCCTTGACCAGGGACATACGATTGCGACAGTGACGATGGTCGTTGTGACGGCACGATGCGATGTTGCTGCGACGACATTGGAAGTGGTGATGGGGCCTCCAGGTCTGGAGCATCCTCCGAAATAGGAGATGCTGGTATAGTGGGTATTGACGGTGCAGACGAGGCGCTTATCAGAGCCGGCATAGCATTGGGGTCAGCTAATCCCTCGAGCGTCGGAGAAAACATAGCCTGTCTTGACTCCTCCGTCGCGACCGATGGTACCCCAACGCTCGCCATGGGTGTCGGTAACACAGGATTAGAGTTGGAACCCAGTGAAGCAAACATGCCCGCCCCGTTCAGGAACGATACCCCAGCACCACTGAGACTTCCAGACTTCCAACTACTTGGAAGACCTCCCCATCTCCACTTGCTACCACTGCTCGGAGAAGGTGGTGGAGAGGAAGCGGACGTTGCTGTGGTGTTGCCTCGGCCAACGGACGAAGAAGATGAAGACGAAGAAGATGAGGAGGAGGAAGAAGGCCGTGCTGTACCGTTGTTGAAGCTATTTGGTGGACTTCGCCTGTTCGCAGAGGTGATACTGACACTGGCAGCGGTCGCAGCGATGGCCGCGGCCGTTTTCTCCCTCTCACGTTCCCTTTCTAACTTGAGCCGCTGCTCGACTCGACGCAACACACCGACATCAGCTCCATAGACAAAGAAGCTTCGACTCCGTTGCACCTGCAGCTCCAAGTACGCCTCCGGAAGGCTCTTTTCCCCCGTCAACATCAGGTAGGCCAACGCCAGGACGCTAGTCTCTGTGTAACCATCTCCGGCATGCAACAGGATCCTCAACGGCCGAGACAGCTGCAATTGTGGCAGCTGTTGCATCTGAGGTGATGACGGCTTGGAGTTTGGTCCAACCGTCCCAACTCTCATGCCCATACCAACCCCACCGCCAACCAGCATTGTCTGAGAGCGCATGCGGGGTGAAAGCCCGGAAAGAGCGCCTGATGCGCCAGTTGAACCCCTCGCACCAGCGCCCGAGGGCGAAGGACTACTATTCCCGTAGCCGACGCTTCCAGATCTGGTGCGGCTAAGGCTCAACGAGCCTGTGCTCCCACTCCTCGAAGGGGTACCGGAAATAGATGTCGGCTCTTCAACCATCACGGCCGCAGGCCTAGGCTTCGCCAGCGAGTGAAGGAAGTGTAAGAATGGGATTAGGCTTGTCAACGTGCCTGGAGTGGCAGGGGGTGACGATGGGAAGGAAAGGTGGATAACATTTGAGGCGTTCGGAGCTGGGCGAGGAGGCACAGTTGGTACAGTTGGCACAGTTGGGGTAACGGATACCGCAATGCGAGATGATTTATGGTGGTGGTGGTGGTGGTGGTGACTATGATGGTGGCGCGCAGGCAATGGGTTGCTAAGGGGAGATGGCTTGGGATTTGTGAGGCTGCGTGATCGTCCGTGGCCGCGATGGTATGGGTGACCAGAGCCGACGTACGATGGCGGAGGAGAATGCATCGAGCCAGAGACAGATGCGTTAGGTCCGAACGCCTCCTGTCGTGAAGCGGTCCCTAGTGCTGGGGTTGGTATCGGAGTCGCCTCGTTACTAGTGCTTGTAGGTTCGGCCGCATCGACAGTGAGTGCCTTTAGCATGGCTGCCGCTGGTAGTGAGAATGGAGACGCATCCGACGATGAGTGCTTCGGCTGTTGTATCGCCGCAGGGAGAAGGGCTGGCATGTCAAGCGCCAAGCCAATCCCGCCATCCAACACCTTCACAGCTGAATCCGCATCTGCATCTGACCCTGAATCCGGGCTCGAACTTGTTGAGGTCGTCAAGCTGACTGACATCTCGGGGGTGTCCAGTTCCATGTTCTCCTCCCGCATATCCTCATCACGTTGCCGCTTCTGCTCCTCGCTATCCCGCTTTTGTTTCTGAGCCGCCAATTCCACCTCTTGTTCCATCTTCATTCTCATTCTGAATTTCCATCCCTCCTCCATTCCTCGGATCCGATCTTCCACAGCCCGAAGTTGAGTTAAGGTCGGGAATGACGCCATGTCATGACATTCGATACAGATGTCGTATCCTCCAGGATTATCTGTGTTGGGAGCGTCGAAATCGTAGTCCTTTCCCTGTGCGACCTTTGAGCCCCGCCGGGCGCTGGCGATAGGGGAATTAGCTATCGGGGTGGTTGGTTCGGCCGGGATAGGCACGTCTCCGGTATTTCCCAGCTACGAAATTGACATGGAGATTTGCGTAAGTATGAGGCGGATGTAGCGCAAACACCTCATGCTGCGGTACGCTTCCGAGAGCATGGTGTATAATTCTCACATAGACTCCGTCCGCAATCTCGCTGGCCTTCGTCAAGTTACGCATTTCCTCCTTCTCACGTTCCATTAGATCTACCTTCCGGCAAAGATTTCCTTGAGAGTCGATGGCCACTAGATGTGGGTAGCGCTTCTCAAAAGTCTGGAAGGAATCTATAAGCTTTTAGTCAGTAAATGTTCACAATCAGTGAGCAATTGACACACCTGTGCAAATATAGACGTTGTAAATGATGCCATCGGGGCTCATACATGCAGGTACGCCAGCGCTGGGACTCCCTGGTCTTATTAAGCCTCGCTCGACAGCCTTTGTTTCGATAGCCTGCTTAAACTTTTCCGCAAGCTCGAGGGCAGCGCGCGTCCTGCCTTTAGGAGAGTAAACCACGATATCCGATAGGGTCGCATAAATGGGCTATGCGGGAATGATAAGGACCAAAGAGGGAACGATATGAGTACTGCATTTCACATTATCACACCAGGTTGGCCAGGTGACGGGATATCGCCGAGAAGTCCACTTACCGCTTGAATACCAAAGTTGCGGCTATGGAAACAGGTATAAGAAGGTCTGATCAGCAGCCAAAACCTACACGCTTCCGCGGGAAGACTCACAGGGATATGCCTTCCGGGATCTTGGGATTGACAAACACAGGTCCCGAGGGAGAATAAGTGAGGATTTCGTCGGGATGTAGAGAACACATAAGGACGTGTGATGGTCGTCGTTCAGCTTCGGGCATAGGTGTGTTGTCCCGGGGTGGGAGTAAACCAGCCTGTCCATTTGGAGTTGATGGATCGTGGAAAGAGTCTATCATGAAAGATCCGAAGGATGACTTTGGAGCTCCGTCGACAGCGGAGTGAGGTGTTGTGGGTGGGGAGGTTTGGGAGATGGAAAAGGTTGAGCGCGTCGGCGAGGGGAAATAGTTTTCGTTTGAATTTGATTCGGACGACGAGCTAGACGCTTCTGAGGCGGTTGTGGATGACTTTACGAGCCCCGTCTTGAGTGGTGGTGGATGTGGATGGCGTTCGGCAACGGGGTGCATGTGTGGGCCGGCGTCGCTTGAAGGGCTGTCGATGCACATCGCATTTTCTTCGTCGTACCGCTCAGCGTCCGACTCGCTATCGTCTGTGTCATCATAGTAGTCTTCTTCACCCTTATGGGAGGGCTGACTAGCGCCGGTTGTATATCGTACGTTTCCGCGGGCGTCGAGCTCAAGCCCCTGTTCATCAACACGCACGAGGACCAAGCCCCGATACCTGGGCACTCTAGGACGCTCCATGCGCTTCCTTGCTTGACTAAAGAACATGTTCTGCGCAACATTACTTCCCTCGAGGCCATGTAGGAACGGAAAGAGGATAGAGTCGTCAACATCAGCTGTGTTATACTGATGCGTCAAACGTGCGAGTTGATGGGCGTTGATGGTTTGGATAGGTGCGTGAGGAGCAGGGCGCTCTAGAACGATCTCAGTATCTTCCGGAGCAAGCTGCAGGCCATGCACCGCGTCGAGAGACATAATTGGTGAAGGAGGGAAAGTGGATGATGAGGGGTGTGAAGTGGAGGGGAAGGCAACGGGGATATCTATAGTGTTGTTATCTTGACTGGCGGCTGAACAGAACAGCAACCTCCCTGGATTCTCTTCCCAGCATCACCAAACGCGAGCCAATCTCCTTCCTCACTTCATTCTGGGCTCCTTCCGCGTCTTTCCCCTCGTGCGTTCACTTCCATCCCACCACAACGCTCCAAACTCTGCCAGAGCACGCGTCCAAGCTAATATCCAGCTTCGGCCTTGATTTCATCACCTATATGTTGACGACAGTCTTTGAATCAACCGTTGAAACGCCCGCCCCCGGCTCTCGTGACCCCGATGCTGCCAACCATGCGGACTCGAGCCATCATTGTTTTGAAAGTCCAGGGGTTCCAGCCCTTTACACACACCACGGCTCCTACGCTTCTTCTTATCGGTCGAGTTCCCGGATTTTGGCTGCCTTTTCATCTCATCTAACACTGCATATTGTGCCTTGCTTCGAAAATAATTGAATGTTAAAGCTGAGCTAGCAATAAGTACCACCTCGTCATCACCTCGCTTTGGGCGTGCATGACTACAGCCTTTCTCCCTCAATGGATACCAACAGGATACACGATTCACTGTCGGTCGCAGCCAGGCTCGTTGTTCCTCGCACTGGATTGCCAGGTCTGGACGCGTGTCGTCAGATTGTGGGCCTCTTGTGATCACAGAACGGATCAACACTATATGCGCCCACGGTTTGGGAACGAAACGCCCAGCAGGACGGCATGGGCCACTTGACCCTGCGCGTCCCGTGGCCCTGCACTACCATCCTTATCCGATTGCGATAAAATAGGTGGATCAGCTTAGCGTTCCATGGCGCAAACCCTGCTTTCAAGCTCTTGGCACAATGATATCTTGAAGTATACCAGTCGTAAAGTATCCTCACGACTAGTCTATATTCTCCCGTTTCCAACTCCATCGGCACAGCTGCAGACTCAGTAGCCACACATATATGAGGTTCGATGGCACACAGTACACTTGGACGCCACGATATCGGAGACTATGTGACCTGTTAGCGCGAGGTCTCGGGCCTAACCCGTTGTGGATGCGCATTGCGTTAGCAAAGCCTTCGCAAGATTTCATGCCGAACGTCATCAAAATCAAAAGTGCATTCATATAGATGTACAAAGATATTTTTTGGCGGAGTGATAAAGGCCTGCTGTTGAAGCACGCCATCCACAATCAAGAGAAGACCCACTGACCATCACCTGCATCCGCCCACGTAACAAGGCCAGAGCTCTCTAACTCCGCCTGCTTCGCTCTCAATATAGATGTAGCGCCCGAACTTCCTGCGGACTGCGCTGGCATCAGCACGCCGAATCCGCCACCACCAACAGACGTCTCAAAGGCCTCGAATCCCTCGTTCTCTAGCTGATTAACCAATGTTGCCAGCTTGCCCTCCTCGAAAGCTGCCAAGAAATATCATCAGATAAAGGCTTCAAGTACTGCCACAAACACTAACCATCTGGGACCAAGGTAACGGTACACCCACCACCTCCGGCTCCGGTGAGCTTCGTCTTCAGACCCTCACTGCCTCCAAACTCGTTCACCACCTCCCGAATCCGCTCCAACTTTTCATGCGACACTCCAAGCATGACGAGATGATTGTGGTTTTCCTCAATCGACCGGCCCAATATCGTCAAGAGCTCTGAACGGGGGAAAGGCGGATTGGAAGAAAGAGCAGTGAACGCCTCGTTGCTGATGTGCTGAATTTGTGACAAGATACTGTTGACGAGCTCGGGCTGCTATAGGAAGGTAAAAGCTAACGTGAGTCATACATATTGACGAAGCACGCGCACGCCCTAGACTTCGGAGGTGAACAGGCCGAGGACGAGGCTGTAAACGTCAGAACAGAGAAGATGATAAGACCCCAGCGATCGATATCGAAAGGATTATCGCATCGTGGCATCTGGGTCTGGACGGTGACGGTAGCGAACACCCCAAAAGAAGCAGGGTCGAGGAGAACTGATCCCGAACCAAGTAATAATGAAACGGATTCTGACTAACTTGTTGCTTCTTCAAGCCCACACCGGCAACCAGGCTCTTGGTGTCCCTAGGGACTTTTGTGTTGACAAGAAGGAATCGGATTGACTTGAAGCTATGGAGAACGGTGGAACGGCTGATCAGCAACTTGCGAATTATAGAAAGAGAAATAATAGGAGCCACCGACCCGTGTATTGGAACCATCTTCGGCCCACCGTCCGTCCTCGTGAAAGCAATAGCACCGCCATGAACGGACACAGCGTTATCGACACCACTGGGATTTCCATGGAGCACTTTCTCGGCTAGGAATGCCCATCCATTCACTTCATCCGTTGCAGCGCCCAGACCTTCGCCAGAATCGGAAGGAACAGAGATACGTTCGTGGGTAAGCAACAGTGCGCTGGCGACGCATGTTGAATATGCTGCAGACGATCCTAGTCCTGCTCCTACCGGGAGACCTGATCGCGCTGTGAAGGCCATTGATGGTCTACATCCCATCAAAGTAATCAGTACCGCATAAAAGCAAATGTCATAAGAAACGCACCGATATCCGTCTGCAGCCAAGTTCATGTAGATGTATAAGAACGCTACAGTTGCGAGCTTATACCGTTCGTCCGAATTATTGACAGCTGGGGACGGAAGAGCCTTTGCCGTGATCGCCTCTATAAGACCTTTGTCCAGCTCCTTCGCCGTATGAAGATGGCTATCCTTCGGTAACGCTTCCCACGGAAGATCCGCCTCGATATCCCAGGTGTGACTGAAGTCCAAATCCGGCAGATTAACCCGAAGCTTCCCATCTTCATGCGCTGCCGATGCCGCATAGCAGCGCAGGTCCACAGAAGCAGCGATCGCAGTCTACGGATGGTCCAGCCGGAATTGGGTCAACAACCACATACTCAATGCATCCCACTTGGATAAGTACACACCACTCCGTGAACAACTGCATGCTCTCCGAACAAGATCACCTTTCCGGGTGCAGATACCACCCAATCTCGCCTCTTTTCATTGATAGATTGATCCCCCATTCGATCAGCAAGCTTCTCGATTGCCTTGTTAATCGCAGCACCGTGTGCGTGCGGATTATAAGTTTGGTTCGTTCGAACGTGCGTCTGACCAGCTGTTTCACCAGAGGGTGAAGGTTTAATCGCCCCAGCTTGAAGAAGCGCGAGTTCTAGGTCGTCAAGAAGGTCGCTTGGGTCCTCAATACCGACACACAGGCGGATGAGGTCTTCGGGCAGGCCGCGTGCGGCTCGCACGGCGGGATCGATGGATGCGTGGCTGATGGTGGCAACAGCGTTTGGTTGAACTAAACATGAGGTAAAAATGAAACAAACGGGGATCACTCACGACATCACACATGGCATACTAATTAGGGAGTTGACGGCGCCGAAGCTAACGCTGATACCCCAGAGCCTAGTGGCGCCAACGATCCTCTCGCTCATCTCTTTATCGCCCGTGGTAAAGCTGAGCACCGCTCCGGGACCGGTGGCCAGTCTCTTGTGCACATCGTACCCTGGGTGTTGTTCAAGTCCAGGATAATGAACGAGGAACCCAAGACCAGCTAGATAACGTGCGACGACGATTGCTGTTGCCTGTTGACGCTCCATGCGAATGGCAAGAGTCTTCGTCCCCCGCAAGAGAAGGAAGGAGTCGAATGGGGTGAGTGCATTTCCGACAGCGTTGATTACGAACGCAATTTGCTGCGTAGATGAGGGTTAGCATAACCAGCACCATAATGAACATATGTATCACATACCTTGGCTACATCGTCTCGGTTGCAGACTATGACACCCGCCATCAGGTCGTGATGACCGCTGAGATATTTGGTGCCACTGTCATAAACAACATCTGCACCATGCTCAAGAGGCCGTTGCAAGTAGGGGCTCATCATCGTATTATCAACAACGATGATCGCTTCAGGCGCGCGCGCTTTGATGTCGGCACAGATAGCCGCGAGGTCAGCTATCTTGAGCAATGGGTTCGTTGGGCTCTCCAGGAGAACCATGGCGGTCTTTCCTGGCTTGAGTAGGGGGTGAAGGGTCTCCGGCCGTGTCGTATCGACATGATGCACAGTGACGTTTTGGTGAGTTTTGAGGTAGGCGAGGAGACGATTGGTGCCGCCATACAGGTCGTCACCAGCGATGACTTCGTCCCCAGCCTTCAACAGACGCGTGACCACGTCTAGCGCTGCCATTCCAGATGATACAGCGAAGGCATGACGGGCTGAAGAAATTTTTGCCAAATGGTGTTCTACGAGTGAAGGGCCTTGAGCAATTCGTTGACTTAAAGCATTATGTGCCACGCTCACCGAGATGCGACCTAGTAGGGTTACCACTTCGAGAGTAATCATACTCGCCGCCCACGCCCTTGAAAGTGGCGGTCTGATAAATCGGTACAGAACTGGAGCCATACTGATCCTTGGCGCCTGGGTTTTCCACTGTCGCGCACAGGGTCGAGAAGTGGTATGGTCGAGAACGTGCAGTGGGCGAGAGAAGCTGTAGACCTGACGACGACCCAGGCGTCTCGGGAGGTGTCAAGATC
Source organism: Tulasnella sp. JGI-2019a (assembly GCA_019633535.1). Taxonomy (NCBI): domain Eukaryota; kingdom Fungi; phylum Basidiomycota; class Agaricomycetes; order Cantharellales; family Tulasnellaceae; species Tulasnella sp. JGI-2019a. The sequence continues at coordinate 172,875 of WSUE01000010.1, forward strand.
GGTGGAGTCCTGGCCTGCATGATACAAATCAAAGTTGAGTTTGATGAAATCGGCCAAGGAGCCGTCTTATACGTTGGAGGAAACGGCGACAAGGGATTGCGTGATCTGATGTTAGTGGCGCCATTTACACGCCGCTGGCGGCTTGAGACAGCAACACACTCGACAGTCGCTCATAGGACGGCCGACAATGTACGTATTGACTATTGTAATTGTCTGCCTTGGTCTGGCACATCATCGGCCCCCACCCACCGTTTGCGACATCGGCTAAGATTACAATATAGAAGTCCTCAGGCTCCCAACAACTAATTGGCGCTTGGCTGTGAACCCCTACCCCTACCACCACCACTGACATCATGAGTCGACGACCTTCAGCGAAGAATCAAAGCAACCGAGAGTCACTCACTGTGCCTCAACCAATCATACCTCAACATAACGGCGAATGGAACCCATTCGCTGGTCATCAGCATACATTTCCACAGATGGGCGGACCTCGTAGTTATCCTGGACTGCCACCGCCTCTGCCAACTCGAGATACATTCATCTCCGATTCGTCATATTCCGCACGCCGTCGACCTGGATATGACATTCATGTCCACCCAAACGAAACCACGACTGAGTTCTGGGCGTTTCCGCAACCAGAAGTCACATCACCCGACGCGTTTGACACCAAATTTCCATCGCCAGAAATGAATAGTTATCGAAGTGAATCTTCTTCTCAGTTTACATCTGAGCGATCATCTGTGTCTGGCGACTCGTTTGAGACAACACCTACCACCTACAAAGGAGGGGATGAACTATCCAAACAATTGTCTCAAACCCAGTGAGTCCGCTATAGTAGGTGCCTTAACAACGGAATTCCTGTTGTTCACGTATCCGAGTCTTAAAGGGCTCAAAACGAGCGGATCAAGGAATTCCAAGAGGGTGCCCTTCCGGAAGAAGACGAGGAATGGCACAGGCTTTGTACCCCCGAACTACGCACGTCATTGCCAAAAGCAGAGGTCCAGCGTCAATCGACGATATTTGAGGTCGTCAAGTCCGAACGAGATTATGTTCTTGACCTACAAATGATCGAATCTGTGAGCATGGTCAGCCCGTTCCTTAAGCTCTCGTTCTCCAACTGATCACGTCCCATTCCGTTGGAGCAGATCTTTATTATGCCCCTACTATCTTCCGATCCACCAATCATTGCACCAACTTCAACCCTTGAGGCATTTATCAAGGATGTATTCTCTAACGTTTCTGGGATTGAGAAGATCCATCAATCGATGGTAGCTTCCCTCTTTCGGCGGCAGAGGAAAGAGCATCCAATCATCACATCCATCGCTGACATCCTGCTAGATGCCGCCCTATCCTTCCAAGAGCAGTATGAGGTGTACATCAAGGTCCGTATGGGCCTCAATAATCTATAGAAGATCGCTTCAGTTAACGCCACTCCCATAGCATTACCCCATTGCAGAGGGACGTCACCGCCGAGAGCTCAAGGAGAACCCCGCTTATGCTCGATTCATTGAGCGGGCGGCCCAGGATACACGGACCCGGAAACGAGATTTGATCACTCTCATTTCAAGACCCGTAACACGGCTACCGCGATTGGCCCTAATGCTTGAGCACATCCAGAAGCTCACACCTGCGGAACACTCCGATTTGGATAACCTGCCTATCACACTCGGTGTGTTGAATCAGCTCCTAAAGAGCACCCAGCCTGGTATAGTTGCAGCAGAAGGTGATAGGGGTTGTCATGTCCTTGGCCACATGACGATCACTGATCCTTTACAATCGTCTAGGAAAAGTTAAGCTACGTAACATGATCGAGAGCCTGTTGTTTGAGAAGGGAGAAGTGGTCGTAAGTCTCGATGGTCGATATGAGTAGTGAAAGACATGTCTAAATGTTGATACATCACAGGATCTGGATCCATCCAACGAGAACCGGACCCTCATCTACACGGGACCCCTCGCAAGACAGGAAAGTAAAGGCTGGGTTGATCTAGAGGTGGCACTTTTGGATAACTACTGTACGTGACTCTCAAGTTGAACTTTTGACATAGAGGACTAACTCCTTGATTTGGTCAGTGCTCATGGGTCAGCGCCGCGACCACAATGGGATTTCTAGGTTTCTTGTTGTCTCTCGCCCTATCCCGCTTGAGTTCCTTAGGCTTGGATCATTTAAACTACCAACAGAGACTCGTAAAGTCACAACTCCAGATGGGGAGCCGCGCTCGAGGATCTCGACGTTCTTCACGAATAAGGATAGTACACCAGCTTATCCGTTTGTGGTGTCTCATGCGGTTCTTCAGGGCAAGCGGAGGTATACACTCTGTGCTAACTCCGACTCAGTGAGGAGGAAGTGGTACGATTCGTTAAGGGACGCGATCGGATTGAGGGACGCACAGCAGCAAGCGAATCGGGTACGTAAGATTCATGGCTTGGATATTCCAAGCTTTCTCGCGGCTTAAATAATCTTGTCTTCAGCTCTTTGCTGTGGAGACACTTGCAGATAACCTGTTCAGGTCTCTAACCGCCCTCGTCCCGCTCTCCTCCCCTCTACGAAAAAAGTCGAACTACTTCACTGGGAAGATTACTTGTGCAGCGCGCTTCGCTCTACACGGCCGGAATTACATAGCTCTAGGGTGTTCAACAGGTGTATTCGTTGGTTACGCTAGTCAACCCAAATGTATGCTCTTTCAACCTTCCCTCCTATGTTTCCTGCCGACCTGACTGCTGTGTCTTATCCTTCCGGATTTCAGCCCTCCGGAAAGCGCTAGAACTTCCCAATGCCGTGGCGCTTGCATCCTTAGGAGCGGAACAAGATGGCCAGCTTATTGTACTTCAAGACGGAAAGCTCATTTCCTTCCCCTTGGAGGCTTTGGCTAAGACGGCTACCAACGACGCGAACCAAGCGCTCCCCCCACTGCCGGTGTTAGCTGCGAAGAACGTAGCGATACATGAAGCTGGCATAACAATGATGGTAGTTGGGCCACTTGCAGAGCGGATAGTCGGTATGAGTTTCTCTGTGTTGGTTGAGGCTCTGCAAATGACTTAAATAGTGCCCAATGTACAGTATGTTACGCCGTCAAGCACTTCAGGCATACAACGGTACACACGTTGGAGTATGTCTTAGGACAAGTCACGGCCCCTCTTTCGCGAACCACCTCCTTGAATGCGAATCCGACCACAGCTTCGTCGAACCAAGGAAATTTCCGGAACTATGCTCCTGTAAGGCCACTTCAAATGAACCTGCTGGTGTATAGCTAACGTACTCTGATCAGTCATTTCACGTGCCAAAGGAGGCGTCAGCAATTGTGCTCTTGCCGCAGGCCATCGCCGTCCCTGCAGGCGGTTCCGTCGTTATTGTACGGCCGACCTTGTATGTGCTCCTTTTTCCAAACCATAATTCACTTGAACCAACCGCCTAATGTTTGCTGCTGTCCCGAAGGCACGAGAACTCTGCCGATAGGCGCGTGATTACAGTACCCGATTTTACGTCCTGCAATCCTGCTGCCGCCACACTCAAAAGCCGATGTCAGAACTCCACGACTGTAGGAATTATTCCATCGGGGGACACGGAGTCTCTCTTGATCTACGGTAAGTGACAGATCACTGATATACTCTCAGAAGCAATAATGGTTGGTTGATCTCGCCGGAATACACTATACAGATGCATTTGGTGTGTGGGTGTCCAAATATGGATACCCAACGCGAGGCAGGCAGTATGTGCGATGGGAGACGCACGTTGTGTCATACGTGTCACGCTCCCCGTACGTACTGCTGATCAGCTCCGAATGGATCGAGATTCGACATGTACCCACCGGACGGCTGGAACAAGTTGTCTCTGGCTCAGATATCCGACACATCCAGATTGCCGAACCTAATCATGGGGCTTTACTTCTAGCCATGAAGGGAGAGTTGGACGATGCCACAGGAATGTCGGACAAATTGGTGGAGGTACTAGAGACGCGCCCGTTATTAATTGGTGACGAGACATTTAGGGATCCACAGTGGGGAGAATGGGACATTTAAACTGTAGATCTAACTTATGTCACAGCCGCTAGCGCGTTGAAACTGTATTACTAGATATATGTGTAGACATTGCTAATCTTCAACGGTACGCTCGAGGACGACTTCGTTGTGGGAGGGATGCAACCGAGGGCTCAGTTTGTCTCCCATAACCAGATGCCGCATGCAAGAGTGGGTTCGTCGGTATAACTACTGGGTGCGCTGAGGAGTAAGGCAGGAGAGATATATTGTAGCCCTTTTATCGTTTGAGGCTTTGCGGATATTAATATTGCAGTCTAGTCAAGTTGCCGTCTTCTACAGCGTCACCTCGCCGCAACAAGCCAAATCTCAATCTCGACCACCAAGCACCGCCCCTTTGCCTGCGCCTGCGCTCAGTCGAACAGATGGCCAAAAAGAAGAATAAGCTTGTAAGGAATGATTTCTATCTAATTTGTTCTAATAATCTAACGATATCTTCAAACCTAGGTGCTGAAGCCATGGTGCTGGTACTGCGAGCGAGAGTTTGAGGACGAGAAAGGTATCGTCAACGAATTAGCCGCCAGGTCAATGCATCTGACTACTCGCTTCTAGTTCTGATGCAGCATCAGAAGGCGAAGCACTTCAAGTGCAAGCACTGCCCGCGGAAGTTGAACACCGCTGGTGGTCTTGCCGTTCATGTCCAGCAGGTCCACAAACTCGATCCGGACAAGTCAGTCTATATCAGGAAGCTCTTGTACGGGTGGAGCTAACAACTGGAAAATAGGATTGATAATGCTTTGCCTGGTCGCGAGAACGGTGAGGTTGAGATCTTCGGAATGGAAGGGTGAGGATGTTATTACTTGAACCACCTACACAACCTGAACTAATAGCTTGAATGTTCTCACCCCTAGTATCCCAAAAGAGTCAGCCAAACGAAACCTTTGAGTTTGTTCCACAATCGGATACTGATCGCTCGTTAAACTCTAGTGATGTCGAGGCATGGAAGCGGAGGAAGGAGCAAGAGCTTGGGCTAGCAGCAGGATCCATCTCTCAGCCTCAAACAAAACGCCCTCGTCTAGACCTAAAACCTATTTCTGAAGCTGAATTGCACGCTCAACTCGCTGCGCACCGAGCGCTCATGGCAGGTCCGGAAGCGAACAACACACAGTCTGGAGCCACCGTCAGTGCGGGACCGACTACAGTGGTCGGTGCTCCCCAAGTGTACCAACAACCTCCTCCAAATGCTCCGCCATTTGGGCAGCCACCATTCCCGCCTCCTCCTGGCATGATTCCCGGTATGCCGATGCCTCCGTTCCCTCCACCGGCTGGGTACGTACAGTTAGTTCTGGGCAGACTAATCGTTTCGCTCATGCTAATACTTTCCCCGACTGAATTTAGGTTTGCCCCTGGCCAAGCACCACCTTTCCCCCCACCTCCCGGCATGCCTATGCCACCCTTCCCGCCTGGGGGTGGTCCACCACCGCTTCGTATGGGCGGACCTCCTGTACCCGGACAAATGCCCATGGGGATGCCGCCTCCGGGACTTCCCATGCTCCCCGGCGCACCTATGCCGCCTTTCCCTCCTGGCGTGACCATGCCGCCATTCCCGCCTTCAAACATCACATCACTCCCGCCAGCCTCAGCGCTCAAACCTCTCCCTTCTGCGGAAGCTATGCCTACCTCGGCTACAGCACCACCATCTCCCAAAGAGCCCGAAGTTGTGGCAGCTGTGGTGAAAGTTGGACCAAGGATCCAATTTGGGCGACCGCCGGACCTCAAGGAAGGTGCGAAGCTCGTCTGGGCGGATTATATGATGTCACCTGTACGCCAATCAGAGTTTTTGATGCTTAATGAAGATGCGCTACTCACTCGTTTCTTCACAGGAGGAGGCTAGGGCCACCAATCCAAAATACGCGTTCCATGTTGCTACACAGAGTGTGACGGCTGATACGGATGCTGGGAAAGGACGGAAGAGGGCGAGGGCGGAGGACTTCATTTGAAAGCAAGAACTTCCTAATCACAGTGTCATCTTTTTCGACTTGGAGCTTGAGCGCGGAACCTGCATTAGCTGGTGACGTATATACAACTACCCTTGTACTTGATTATCCCCGCTTAAGCATGTAGCTTGTTCTTTCAGTGTTGCAAGAGCATTTGCTTACGGTTCACAACTGAATCTAGCTTTGAGGCTATCATTCAAAACACAAGGTTTTCTGACGTCAAGCTATTCATGGCTTTGTTGGGTGCACAGACCATTACATGGGGCGGTTGGTGTATGACAGTATAATTGAGATTCGAAACAGTGCATGATACATCAATGTCTAGGTTCTACATGAGCTGGATGGCGCAGTCCAGACGCGGACTGCTTTACTTTGCTTCCTCCTTGGGCTTCGCAACCTCCTTGGGCTTCTCGAGCGCACCAATCAACTCGTCCCAAGCTGCGATAATTTGATCAGTGGCCCCGTTTTTGGCCCATTCCTCCGCCTGACCTGGTACCATCTTGCCCTCTGTGACAGCCGCCGCGACATTCCGACCGAGCGCCAATCCTGGAGCCACGCTAACGGGGTTCATTTTGACCGATTTCAACACCTGAATGAGTTGATCTCGCACTTTGTCGCCACCTCGGCCGCCATACGTGACAACAATGGCGGGCTTGCCGGACCACTCATGGTATAGGAAATCGATGGCCTGGAATTTAGGAGAACATCAGTTGGGGGTTGTTGTGTATTATCTTCTTGACAGAACGTACATTCTTCAACGCGGCGGGGATTCCCCAGTTGTATTGAGGCGTGACGAAGATGATCGCGTCGTGTTTCCGGATCTCTGTGCTCCAGTCTCGAGTAAGTTGGTGTGTGTAACCAGGCGTCGGGTTTTCGACCGAGAGTTGTGCCGGCATGATATTCTCATTGAATAATGGAAGGTTCCAACTAGCAAGGTTGACTGGTGCCAGTGTGTAAGGGCTTCCAACGAGCTTGGGGGCAAGGACGCTCTGCACAAAAGCAGAGACATCGGGTCCGACTCGCGGGCTACGAGTGCTACCAGTGATCAAGGCGATGGATTTATGTGACGCTCCATCGGCGGGGGCGGTTGGTGAGGTAGTCTGCGACATGGGTGCTGTGTATGAGGATGGAGGAGGAATTGGAAGTGTGTTAGATTGGCGAGAAGAGATGATCTTGGGGAAAGTTGTGGAGATGCGCTGACCCATGAGCCTTGAATATAAGCTATCCCATCGTGCCCTTTGACCTTCTTAAATTCCTTGGTCGCAGCATCGCAGTGTGGTGGTCCGGGGGTGAAGTCGCCAGTTCGTAATACGGATTACTCATTGCGGAAACGGGTGAGTACAGTCGGAACAATGTTCTCCGCGTTGTGGCCAAGAACGTCCAACTAGGAACTCGGGGGCATCCTTGCACAGCGAGGTAATGATGACTCAGATGTTCAAAGAATAAAGGTTTGTTTCATTTCGTCATCGCCTACTACCTAGACAGAACGGAGAAAGTGAAAGCCGCTAACATACGCCACAGGCATGGAACACAAACACCTTCCTTAGTCATTTTCTTCCAGAAAGCTGACTAGGACTCCGCTATTTACCCCTCAAATTGAAGCCCGAACCAATCCAGCTTGGCTATCAAGCCCATGCCACATAGTACTCGCATTGGATATACACTGATGACAGCTGCTCCACTCGTGTATGTGGTAGAGGAAATCGAGGACCCGAGACTCCTGTCGTATCCAACCTTCAATGACTTGCTAGTGACCGTTCAGAATAAGAAACAGAGGGGCAAGAACCACCACCTATGTATCGAGCGGCGCTTGCCACCCAAACGCTTCATCTTCTCCTAGTCTGGACACGCCCTCGGATGTAAGCCCCAGAGTACGCCATGGCAAAAGCAGACCTATTAAGCGTTTTGCACCACATATGGATGTCTGCATCTATTCCGGGGTCACACAGTGACTAGCCGCTGAATGTGCCGAAAGCGTCGTCACGCAGGCGGCTTGCTCTCTAATATGCAGGAAACCTCCACCCCTATTCGTTTCTGCATATAAGGCGAACAGGCGCGTCGGGAGATGGCAAGCATTCACGCCACCTCGTTTAATCCAATAAGCCTCCCCGCAAATCATGACTTCTCCATCAGCTCCTCTACTGTCACCATTTATCATCGGCCAAATCGTCGGACTATCTGCGAGCGGCGCATGGGCGGCGAGTTCGCTGGGAAACGGACCATTCAATGTTGTAACCGCCCTGGAGAAGTACAGTTCGGTAAAGCCTCGTCACATTAGTAGCCTTTCCCCGCCCCCTGATGAGCTGGATATCACTTTCAAGCTGTCACCCTCATCCAAGTCTGCGATCATTGGTCCAAGCTTCTTTGGCATGGGCCGCCCAGCATTTCTCGCTTCCGTCGCGCTGACTGCAGGGGGGTACCTCACCGCCTACTTCACGGGTCCTAATACCACACCAATCGAGCATTCCAGGCTTTTGCTGCTGGGTGCGGGTACGACAATTGTGGCCCTTTTACATACCCGCGCGTTCATGGTCCCGCTATACAAGCGGATCGGTGACTCGAGTTCCCTCGTGGGGGAAGGTGCCGAAGGTAATTTCAGCCCACGTATCAAAATCCACGATAGCGGACTGAGTCCTATAATTTACAGCTCGCTGGGCCGGACTTGTGAAGCGATTCTATCGAGGTAACAGTCTTCGTGTCTCTCTTTTCTTGCTCGCCTATGGATGTGGAGTATATGGCCTTGCGAAGACCATCATCGTATAATGAAAGACCTCCAGAAGTGTATATCTACATTGTCCAAATAGAGAGAGATATATCCAATACCGCTCTAATGTTACGGTAAGCATGTAAGCACCAGAAACACAACGGGTATGGATATAGTACCATGAGATCGTCTGAGGAATGAAAGTGAAAAGGGTAGTAGGATTACATGAAAATGAAGAAAAGAATGTGCAGGTTTATCAACAATGTCTAAAGGAATAATGAAATACAAATGAGCGTCATATAAATGTTCTAAGTGATGCTGGGGAAGAATGGAAAAAACGGGCCATCTACTCCGTAGTGGATCGCCTCGCGCGGTGGGATTCCGTACTTGATCGTGGATCTTCCGCGATATCCAAGGTTACCTGAAGCCCGTGATACTTCTGCAGATTCTCCGCCTCAGCGCGACCAACTCCATTCGGGTCGTTCGGGAGCCATATCACTGGAGTAGGCGCGAGAAGCTCGGGTGGATACATGAGTCCTGCAGTCTCCTCTGACCGGTCTTTGAAGGTGATTTGCGGCGGAGCGCCGGGTTTGGTCCGCGCGGCTCGCTCAGTGGACACCATATCGTCAATGTGTTCGGTATCTTGGAACACCATGTAAGATGAGCAAAAGCGAAGGCAAACAATGTATCCAATAATGAGGCAAGAACTCACCCAGGGGGATAGGGCCGCGCTGAAGGTTTTCAGTGGGCACTGTCAAAATCGCGGACATCATATCTAACATCGACGATATTGAGCGTCGAGTGCGCCGTCGCCCAAGAGAGACAGGGGTTACCAAGTTGGCCCCTTCTTCGTCCTTGGACGGACGAGTTCGTCCGCGTGATAATCTTTGGAATCGATCCAACGAATCCTTCGTGGCGACGTCCAAGGACTGACGCCCGGGCGTACGTGTCTTGTGAGCCGTGTAACCTTCTACGGTAACAACAATGAGGACGGCCGTGCCAATGAGGATCCCTCCCAATGCCCAAAAACGTCTCGAGAAGAGGACCAGTCCAAGGAGGAAGGGCTGCAATGCCAAAAGTGTCCCAAAACGACGCATCACCCACAGGTGCAACAGCCCTCCGGTCTGTCCAACTCCGACACGCCCGTGCACATACCCGACAAGATAGCGGTGTGCGACGAGAGTCAGAATCAAGAGCACGACGACAGGCGGGCCAATAAGAGGGAATATAACGGAGAAGGTACAAGCGAATACGATGCCAAGTACACAGGCGGCCATTGCCATTGAAGGACTGTATGAGCCAGGGTAGATTGCTGTAAAAATATTAATTCTGTTAGATCCCAGTGATACATGCATTACTTAGGCATTACACTCGTACCTCTGAAATTCTGTCGAGGTGTTATGGACTTCCGCTGTTGGCGTATAAGCTTCCATAACCTGACAGGTTTAAGTAAGAGTAGACCTGGGGCAATGATCGCTAGGTTGAACATGATGAGCATCATTAAAATCGCAATGTAAACAGCCCCCTCGGCAACTGTGGTGCCTTGAGCCGATCCATTGGCCAACGCGCTCGTGGCGAAGAGAATCCCCCCAATCACTACGAGTAATACACCACAGATCACGACCAGGACAGTAAAGATAGCCTCAAACTCAGCCAATCGGGTCGTTGCAACGGATGGCTTCCCAGTGAAGCGGGAAGAATCTAGTATAACAAAGCGGTATCTTTAGTAACTGCTGGGGTGCAATATGGAAGAACTTACGGTGTATGAACCATAACGCGAAAGCGATAAAGATCGTTCCCGCTACAGCGGGAGCCAATGTCGTTGCTAGCGTGACCACGAGATTGTGATTATCGGATGCATCCAGTGGTCTCAGGAAGGGCAATTCTCGAGCGAAGTTGGGTGCGCCAGCATAGGCGAGGCCAACAACGAATACGACTGGGATGAAGGAACCTGTCAGAAGAATGGATCGTTTGGCAGCCTATGATACTGACATGATGCTCCCAGGCAGACCCCAACCAGCGACACCAAAATCCACCACCAAAATGTGCTCAATCTCCCAGCGCCCGCTTGGAGCTCGTTCCACCGAACGTCCTCTCTACTCCTTCCTTCAATCATCTGCATTCCAGGTATATGTCGAATACCTCTCCCAAGCATGATCCAGCCTTTGATCCTAGTCCCGTCTGCGATATCATTAAATGTCTCCTGCTGCAGATCGTTGATCTCTGCGTTCAATGCCTTCAACCGTGTCCGAGAAACGCTTATGGAGTTGTACGCCCTCGGGAGACTCTCGTCGTACCCCGAAAGGGGTTGGACCCCAGGATCGTGTCCAGGGTGCGGGAAGCTTGGATCATGAGGAACTTCGACAACAACAGCAGAGCCACCAAGTCCCGAATCGGTCCCATCAGCGGACTCGGGCCAAGGCTGCTGAGAATCATTCTGGTCGGGATGGGCATGATCAACCAGCTGACCAAATTCGTCTGTCACCTCCTCAGGACTGGTGGTATTTGGTCCTCTGTCAACCCTTGTCGGTACATACCGGCCCTTGCTGTCCATTCGAACAAGGACGCCAGCCGGCAGAGCCCCGTGTTGAGCATTATCATGGCTCACTTCTTGAAACTTTGACCCGATGACTCCACGTCGGATGGACTGGGAGAGTGTAGTTCCGTGATCATCGCCATCATCTCTAGGACGATCGAAGGATGTGTCCATCGTAAGACTGCCTCCGATACCTTTGGCCGGGTTGCTGAGATTGTAATATGATTTCGGGGCCAGATAGGAAGTAGGAGTTCCCGCACGGTCGTCACTGGAGGCTCCCAAAAAGGCTGGTTGTCGGTGCTGTGAAAAGCTCTGTTAGATAGAGCTTTGGAAAGCTATGCATAAACACCGAACGAACCACATAACGACTGGTTTTCTGGCCACTAATCGTCGCACTAAGCTCGATCCCACCTGACTGCCCTCCGGAAATGTTGCCAATACTGGAAGGAGCTCTCATCTGAAACGAGTGGATGTATTCTGCTTCGGCTTCCTCCAAGTCATTCAAAACACGATCTCTTTCAGAGATCAGCTCGGATAGGCGTCGCGTATCACTAGAGAAGCTCGTCAGACTCACGAGCCAACGATTCGCAGTTGCATCTCACTCACGGAACAGTGAAGACTCCCTGCACGTCTATGCTAGGTTCTGCCCTTTCTTCCTCTGCCGCTTGATCTTGAGAATTCTGTCCGCTATAGCTTGGTTCCCGATTGAACCAGCCTCTCCTTGCCGGCTTCGACCTACGATGATCCAGGGACCTACCCAGTCCATTCTTTGTCAAATAATCCTTCATCCGACTCTCGCTCCAGCCTGTGAGCCCAGGTGCCTCGATGAGACTTAGCCAACCCATCTCCAACCCACCGCAACGCACCGCCAACCAGCGCTGTCGATATGCAACCAAGCTGTTGAACTCTTTGAGGATCTTCCTCAGGGCCGGAAGGACGCCTAGAAGGATGAGGAGAACGGTCACCGCAATCAGCCGTGCGCGTGCAGTGTTGTATTCGTTCACGCCGTTGATGATGGCGCGTCTCTGATGGTTCGCACCAACCGTGGTCAGGTCGTTGTTATCGACAAGCTTAAGAAGACGCATGAGGGATAAGTCTGAAAGTGTTGAGTAGGCGGTGCCTTCGGTAAGTGCTGGCGTCGATGTTGCTAGGCAAGGCGTCGAGACCAAGTAAATAGGCAGGATAACGGCCAACCCAAGGAACGTCCATCCGAGCGTTATAAGGAATGCGACGTAGAGAGTTCGCTGGCTCAGCTGTTCGTCTGAGGGGAACGCTTGTGCAGCGTCCATCACCGGATTCCCCGTTTGAGGATTGTCGTTTGTGAGAGATGGCTTGAACGGCACAGGTGGATGAAGGAAGGCGAAGAGGCCGGAACCCAAGTGCTCCGGTCGCACCCTGCAAAGACGGGGTTGGTGTGAGAAGAACTCGGACGCAGGCGAGAAGCTCAGGCGCGTCATCGAAGACCCTTTTAGCCACTTACTGCGGGTTCACAAACCACTCACGAACTGCATACATCTGAGGCAGTCGAGGGCGGACGAGGGCGAAGATGAGCTATGAATAGTAGGGTGAGCTTTCTGCATCGTAGCTTGGACGGAAGCAAAGGGTAAATGTGGCCCAAACAAATCAACGCACCCAAATAAGCAAACCCAGTAGCGCAGTTATCACTGCTGTGGCCAGTACGCCCTCCCCGTTCGTGTCGAGGCCGTTTCCAGCGCAAGTCACACCTTGCGAACTGTTATCCATAGCTTGAGACACCGATGGGTTGAATGGGGATGTCGAGGTCGGGTTAGGTGTAGTTATGATCGAGGCCGGGGAAGAAATTGTGGCGGTGATTAGACTGACAGTCGACGTGACAATGGTTGTCGATGATAGATATATTGTGGCAGGTACATTCGTGGATACCATCACAGTGGTCGCGGATGGCTGGGTTGTCGTAACGTCGTTAACCGAAGAGGTAACTGCAGAAGGGAGGGCTGAAGAGAGGGCTGAATGGGAAAGGGACTGCTTGGAAGCAACCGAGGATAGCGAATGTGTAGATAGGGTGGATATGCAAGAGATAGACCAAATTGAAGCAAGAGACCTGGAGGACTCGCTGGACAGCCAGAGAGAATCGTGCCGTCTGAGCAGCGGGCCAGGTGCTGGAGTGATGGTAGGAGAAGCCGGTAAAAGCGTCATGTTGAGCCCAGCTTCTCAGGGAGGCCGCACGAGGCAAAGAGATCGAGGATGTCGAGGTAATATGGTGAATGTAGAGAGTCGCGGTCTAGTCGCGATTCAAATCGAACAGCCTGGGGGACAATGTTCTTGCCGCTCCACCTTGACTGTGTCTGCGTTTGTTTTTAAAAAAAGGGTGAGAGTAAAGAAGAGGCTCCTGGCCTTGTATCGTATCGTAGAGCAAGAGGAGATAAGCAGCAAGCGGCGTACGCTCAGCGTCGGCGAGTGAAGGGTGGACGGAAGAAGGCGAGTTTCGAGTTTCGTATGGCAACCCCCGTCGTTGCTTCTTCCCAAACCTCTGTTCAAGTTCCCAAATGTAGATCTGCCTCGGGACAAAACGTATCGCTGGCACCAGCCCTTTGGGATTATGCGGCATTACCAATTTGTCGTTGCACAGCCATCAATTGTCAAAACTGTTGCTGGCGTCTCGCTTTGACCAACCCAGCTCAGTGTCACCATACCTCTACACTATACCTAATGTAGACTGTGCCATCAACCATCTGTTGCTGCATATTCTTTCTTCCATTCCATTCGTCAACGGAGTGTCTATGCTTCTTTCACGGCCCTCAACGGTGACGCGGGGGAGCTTGTACTTGCCAACTGTTCTGGACCATCCGCTTTGAGTACTTGTAAACCAAAACCGCGACTCCTGGAATTCGAACTCACACGGTGGTTCGCCCGTCCGCTTCGAATGTGTCAAAATTCTTCTTAAAAGGCTGCTCAGACCGTCTTCTGACTTCCTTCGAGGTTGCAGGTTTCTGCCCGACTCCACTTTATCTATAGAAGGTCATCGCCTACCTGCAGTTCCAGTATTTTGTCTACAAGACGCTGCATTGTTGACCTGGAAAGCCAGCGCATCACGCGTCTATAGTGATATTCATTACAGAGACCTATTCCAGATTCCTATCGCAGATACGAAATGACAGGTACGTTGAAAGCAGCAAAAATGTCTAGGGATGGACGGTGAGCAGAGCTCGATGATACCAAAGCTGATGGGTCCGGTTACAAACCAGTCCCATCACAGTATTAGCAAGAGCATAAACTAATGCGAGATCTATACAACGAAGAGGTGATATGCAAGGAAGATAAATGCGAGGAAATAACGCCCAAGATTGACGCCATTCTGCACAGCAGCTGAAGTCTTTGAGGCTTGACAGTTAACGTCGCAAGCAGCCGAGGTGCTAGCGGAGGAGGTTGTAGAGGAGGTTGCGGATGTCACTTGCGAAGCCTCGGGAGGGATCGTTGTCGATGGAGACAGCCCGATGACTACGGTCGCGTTTGCGATGATGTCCATCTCAGAGACCGTCGACTGATCATCCTGAGCATTTTGATAGTATGGAAGGCCGAATAGTTCAGGGATGCTGCGGGTGTCCCAACCCTTGGACTTCATGAGGGGGTATGCTTGGACAAAGGCTTTCACGGTGTTTGGATCCAACTCGTGCTCGAGGATCACTAGAACGAAATTACCAAGGACCGCTCAATGTCAACGGCCAGGATGTATCAGCAAGAGGAAAGCGACCCACTAAGTCCAGGCGATTTGGGCATGTCGATGAATTTGACCATCGATGTATTGACTTTCGCAGCTGTAGTCAGACCTTCTGCCATCTCCCAGTCCTCCGAGTCTTGATTCCAGTTCACTTGCGTCAACCCGAAGATATGATGCGCGATGGCGCGTACGCGATTGTCACTGCAGGGCGCACACCAGGATCCGGCATAAGTCAGAGGCACGAACGGCGACCGGTCGTCGATCACACTTACGAGTCTCCATACGGTGGCCTCCAGAATTTAGGAACCCTTCCCCCAGTCAGATCACTGGTGATCTGTTGCGCCCAACCCAGCTCAGCGACGATCTCCGCGTTTGTTAACGTGGACATATAAGGATGGCTCCTGCAGTATTCGGAATCGTGAGCTTGACTCCGACTCTGATGTGTCGAAGCGACGAAATGGGACTGACCATGTATGGCACGCGATATCGTGCAACTGATTGAAGGCAGTCATGAAGGTATCCGGTAGGCCGAGAACATTGACTCCGATGTAGAAGTGAGTAGCAAGTTGTCCTTGCGCTTTAAGGAATGTATATAGAGCCGAGCTGGCCGTTGTGGGGCCCTATTTAGTGATTCGCGTCAAACACATGTAGAGTTTAGAGTTCATGGGTACATCACGCACATCATCGAAGGCAATACCAAGCATTCCATCTGGGGCATCCCAAATGTCTCCAGGCGCTCGACATTGCGACGCGGACGAGCATATCTCCGGGCCGCCAGCATTCACACCATCGGTGTAAACTCCTTCGCCCGTCGACAGTTGAATGTCCGGAATGAGGTTAGCTACCTCAGCTTTCTGCAGTGCTTCCTTCCAAAGCGTAGGCATTTGTGTTGGATCTGGGACCCCATAGCCTGGGTACATATTGTTCCGCTCTGCAAAACACGCGGCAGATGTGTAAATCATCAGTCGACAGGGTCTTGATTGATAGCAGGGTCACTTTTTGAAAGAAAGAGAAAAACCTCGAGGCCCCGCACTTACCATCGGAACCCACTGCAGGTGCAGAACCATTTTTGGGTGCTAACCTCTTGAATAAAGAAAGGGAGTGATGGTCGTAGTCGTGATACCAGTTGCTGCCACCGCGAGAGAGCAGACTGCCGGGTTTAACATGTTCATCATGACCATTTGAAGTGAATGGATGAGGTTGCACTGCAGTAACGATGAGAAACGCCAAAGCTATCGTAGTAGATAAATAGGGGAGCATGCTGAATGTATGCGCCAGTGTGAGTGATGATGATATCGATGGGCGCTTATGGCATATGCAGAGATTGAAGGCAGGTATGGGCCTGAATGCGATCGAAAAGGGAATGGCTGGAATGAAGGAATGAAGATGCGCGAGGTGACAGTCGACCTGCGCTGGCACTCGAATAACGAGGTTGTCGAGAAGGGGGAGAACAGTATATTCAGCCGGTCGCATCCTCGCTTTGTAGCGTCGCGTTATAGCATCGCGTATCACAACCCTCTGACCCTAGGTATGGAATTCAATGCATATCCCTTGACCTCCGAACGGCTCAACTCCGGGCTATTTATATCGCTTTAGAGCACCCAGTGGGTTTGACATCTCTTCCACATGGGAGAAAGGCAAAGCAGATCAGTTCTCTCATTGGTTGTGCCAAGACAATGCTCAGATGCGTCCCTGGTTTAAAATTTAAAAATAAAAAAAAAGGCTCCGCTCGGTTACTAAGCGTGCGGTCTCCAGGAGCCTGAAACAAGTCATCGGGGGCGCACTTCCTAAACGGCATGGCGACCTAGTTATCTGGTTGATTGATATCATGAGTAACGACGGTGAAGACTACATATATGTATCAAACTGCATAACTGGACAACGTTGCCAGGCTCTTATGCCAAGCGGCCATGGTGGTCGTCATCGCTATTGAGCCTGAATTACCTGTCAAACCGATAGTAGGTGCGTTTTCATGTTCAGATTGAACGCGTTCAAGCTTGGTGAGGACAACTCATGCTCATGCTCTAATGCAACTAGACTGCAACATACCACAGCGGTGTGCGCTTACTTTCGGTCGCTAATCTTCGTATAGCGGTCAAATCGACTATGATTTGCTAAGTCCGGAGCAAGGCAATCTGCTCCAGTGCTTGGACTTGTAAATGTCGAGGTGACGGTGGTATCTGAGATGCACTGTGGGCGTTTGCCTCGACGACGTGTGCATCCTGATGGCTCTCCATGACTTTTATCTTGAAGCCGAGCATCCGACATATAGGGACCAACTGAGGCCTTTCCAACACTTTATCGCCTCGTCAAGTCCCAGAAACGGCGAGCGATGCATTCCATGATCGGCAACAACACCAAGTTGGACAATGAAATCTTCCTGCTAGCCTCCGATCAAGGCCATAATATCGATGCCGCGACCGCATAGCCTCACATGCGTGGTGTCGCCAGTTCGTGTCGAGTCCAAGCAACAAGGGTACTGTGACAGAGGTGGTAGTTCCAGCATGTCGATACATTCTGTCCACATTTGAGTAGACAATGATACATGGGACGAGTTCAGCTGTCTCTACGACAACAAAAGCCTGTTTCCGTTCGACGGGCATAGCGTCGGCGTCCGGTATACGGGTTGGGCATCTTGCGAGCCATGTTGTAGATTTATGAGCGGGAGCTCCAAGTTGACAAGACGTGACCTCGAATATATATCTACTCACTATCGCTCTCAACGGTGAGTA
Source organism: Tulasnella sp. JGI-2019a (assembly GCA_019633535.1). Lineage (NCBI taxonomy): Eukaryota > Fungi > Basidiomycota > Agaricomycetes > Cantharellales > Tulasnellaceae > Tulasnella sp. JGI-2019a. The sequence goes on from WSUE01000010.1 coordinate 190,513, forward strand.
CCGATCCACCGGTGCTCTTGTCAATAGTTGAACCAAAGCATGAGCTGAGTCGCGGTCCGTGAACCAGCCGGATGAAGAAATAGGACGACTATAACCGCTGTGGCTATGATCGCTGTTGTGAGTTAATTGAATAGTGGATGATAGTAGCGAGAGGGCAGGCGCGTTATAAACTAGAGGAGGGTGGATGAACTGAAAACCGCACTGATGAGACGGGTGTTGGAAAGCGGGAGCCGAACCAAATGGAACAACACGCCAGCTTTGTATGGTCGCATACATGTGGAACAGCGATTAGCGTTACGCGAGCGGGGTGGGTGTGATTGCAACGATGTGGTTGCGCGAAGCGCCCAAATCTCATCCAGGTTTAGCGATATTCTTTTCATGAACTAAACAAGCCGAAGGGTTTAAAAAAAATAGACACGGTCTCCGCCTGCATCCACGGAGTGCCACCTCACTCGATCACCTCTCGTGAATCCACTTCTCCACCGGGGTCGTTTCTAATGTCCAAACGGCCCCACTCCATATTGCATTTAAACTCCAGAACAAGTGTGTCATGACAGACTTTGGCGGACGCACGACCTGTATACGCCCCTCGAACTCCTTCATCACCACTGGATCGTCTCCCAACAAGGCCTGCATGACTTGGGGGACTGTCGCCATTGTCCCTGGAACGACTGCCATGGGGAGCCACAGGCTGCCTTGACCCGGAATCAGGACGATACGCCGAAGGCGGCTGCAGTTCAATAGAAGCCCTCGTACCAACCCCGGAAGTATGAGCACCGAGCGCTCATGGATGCATAGCACGATCTCTTCCACCATAGTCGTAGCGGCCGCAGCCGTTACAGCGTCTCCATCGAATCCACCCCAGAGGGTGAGTAGCAGTCTCTTGACCTGTGGGAGGCGCGGGAACTGCACTGTTGCCGACGAGATCCCGTAACCGAGAGTATGAAGTTCGGGCATGGTCTCGAGAACCTCGCACATCCCGTTACGCACACCACCGGCCATAAGGATATGTTGAACATATGGCGCGATCCAGATCATGATGCTCCTCAACTCGGCCAGAGCGGCATCGGTGGGTGTCATTTCTGCCACCGAGTGCATCATCAGGAGCGATTGGACATAGAACCCGAGCGGTTTTTTAGGGGGTCGGAAGGCTCCATTGTACAGTGAGTTGTTGAGGGCAACAAGCTGATCCTCGTCCGAGTAGGTGACTGTTACATGTCGATACAGGACGGGCTCTGTCCAGGCGTGGAAGGCTTTACTGACGAGCGATAACGATAGCAGGGCGTTCAGTGCTTTTGGTGGGATGCGGAAGGCATCCAGTGGAAGTCTTCCAACTTCTTGGATTATCCGTCGCTTCATCTCGGCCGGGAGGGCGGGTGCGCTGGTGACCTTTTCAAGGGGTTTGAATCTTGGCCTTGCCATAGATCTATTGGCGCGAGATCCTTAGAAGATCAGGAGGGTGCAAAACTATAATTGAATAAATAGGGGAAATCCCACGCACGAAGAAGCCTCAAGTAGCACGCCTTGGGAGCCAAACGGGCCAGACTGCACTTCGACTTCCTTCCGTAATGAGTCTCCTGGTGAGAGTCCAACATTCGATCGACCACGTTCCTGGGTTGAACATCGTTGTTCGAAAGATGTTCCGACACTGCTATCGAGAAGTGGGCGCCCATCTACCGCCATCATCCCTCGTGGTCGAGACTCGGGAATTGAACGGATAACCGACAAAGCGCAGCAAGTGTTTTGCAGAGGTTCAAGTTGGCAGAGTCTGAGGATTTATTTTAGCTTTTAGACAACTCGAGAAGTTGAGTCATGGGTTACCTGTATGCTTCTTCCTTCCGGTCCAGGCAGGCGGAAATGTGACCGTAAAGGGGTGGGTAGAACCGAGGACAGATACTGGTGACGAAGTTCAAAGCAACACGGGGACCTGGAACTTTTGGCCGGCCTCTTTGCCAGTTGCCGCGGCGTTTCTTCCACCCAGTCCAGTCCAGTCCATTCGCTCCACGAATATAGCACTTTTGATCCAGGGATTGAATTACGGGCCTAAAGGCGGAGGAGGTCGTGTCAACCTTGGGATCGAACGTAAATGCCACCAAGAGCCCATCGTGGCCTTCCTGGCCCTCGGTCGACGTTATTGAACCATTCTTACCCTGTGAGCTTGACTCATGCGTGTCCTCAGAAAGCGCTAACAAGATAATTTTCCGTCACTGAAGTGTTTCTATGCGTGCTATCTGTTACGCTCCATCAGTAAACCTAATTCTCGTCCTACCTACATTGGAAGTACAACCCACCCGCCTCGGAGGCTGCGACAACATAACGGAGAGATCACGGCAGGCGCGAGGAAGACGCGGAAAGGCCGACCGTGGATTATGACTATGAACGTGTTTGGCTTCCCGTCGAAACTGGCGGCATTGCAGGTCGGTACCTCCGCTCCCTTTATCCTACGTCTAAAATGCTGAAAGACTTGCGAGGATAGTTTGAATGGGCTTGGCAGAATCCTAATCGTTCACGTCACTTGCGAACCGCTGGGCCCAAACCCATCCCACTGTTTCCTAGAAACGCTTCATCCTCCCTCCTCAAGACCAAAGTTGCGTAAGGCACACTCGCTACATATCGTTAAGCTCACCTCCCGTAAACTAACATTCCTCAAACTTGTTAGTGTCGTGCGGAGAATGTTGACGATCTCGCCATATAACAAATGGCCACTCCGCGTCAAACTGTATGCACCGGAAGCCGTAATGTTGTGGGATTCCTTAGATTCCGTATCACCACCTTTGCCACGTGGCTTCTCCAAGTCCATAGAGTTAGAGGGCGTCGATGGCAAGAGTGGAGCCACTGGCAGCGGCCGGATTGGGCCCATTGATATCACAGATAGTAAGCAAACTCACGTGCGTAAAGCAGGCCCAGAGGTATAACCGGTATGAGTTTTTATAGGCCAATTTACTTCCGAACATCTTGAGAAATACCATGCTCTGCTGGAAGGCCAGGCTACATGTCAATGTGCTGTTTGTGAAGATGATATTTCCCTTCCAACGACTGTAAGCCGCTCACATACTTGTGGCTCCTTTTGTATGCCAACAAGTTCGCAGGATAATCTCAGCATAATCCTTTGCACCCAAGGACCTTGCACTGCTGTCTCCCACCTTCGCTGTCTCGCCAATCAGTTCATTGTGTCGTCACCGGTCGAAATAGATACCACCGGTCAGTCCTCCGACGCGCCGATCGTTGCCAGCATGGTGCCACGAGGTGGCGAATGCCCCTCGTGTAAAAGTTGGATGCTTTGGGGAGATCTGATCCGAGGTTGTTATCGAAGGTATAAGGGTGGCGTAGGAGCCGTCGTAGCCGAAGCTCTAGAATCGTCCGAAAACGATGAAGAAGAAACCGACAGTGCCAGTGACGAAGAAGGGAAAGGGGGTGAAGCCCTCGGCATCACTGACAGCGACATAGACGAGCTCGGGCACAACCTTGCGAAGATGGCCGTCGTGTCGCCTAAGGGGAAAGGGAAGGCCAGGCAGCAGCGTGTTCCCTCCGAATCACCAGTTCGAAAGATCAAGACCGGTGGGCCGCGGAAACCATTGAGTCCGGCTAGGAAAGCTAGGACCCTTCCTGGAAAGTCCGATCGTGATCAAAAAGCTAAACCAGTTGCACCATCTGCTCCGAGGCCCCGAGGAAGGCCCAAGAAAGTCCCTGGTGCAGCAGGATTTCATACTTCTGCTTCCAAACCAGGGAATCGTCTCGGAGATAAGGATACTTCAGATAGCGAGATTTCCCTTGAGATGATCGATATATTTGTTGTGTGATGCAGGTTTCTTCAATTAAATACCAGACACTGCTGATACATCTAGGATATCGTACACATTTGACCGGTGCGATGGCATCGAATGGTCACATCATTCTTGCAACGATGGCGTATGGTTAGCGTGTACACAGTCGGAGAATAATTTCGGAGACAGCATGGAATCGACAACACAAGACGGGCTCAATTGAAGGCCTTGTGAATGCTTCCTAAGCGTGTCTATGGTCCTTATTAATCCGTACGTGGTGTCAATACATTGAGGAAGACTGTAGTAGTGATTGATCGGGGATGGCAGGAAAGACTAAACGTCATGCAACGACACAATTTAGGAGTTCAGCGGTCTGCAGTCTCATCGCGTCTGCCCTGCGCTCAGCGCGACTCTTGGCCGGACAGTCGACGATCCACTACATCTTCTGGTCTCCCTAGCTCGTCTTCGTAGAACTTATAGACGCGTCCGTGCACGAAAACGACTTCGTACATCCATCCTTGTGTTCCATCCTGGACAGACACCGTGGACGCAATCGTCAGCCGTGACCTCGCTCGACCCATCTATTAGTCTCAACAGACCTGGAATATGACCCATTCAGAATCGAGAACGCGTCCAATCTCCCAGAATCCTTCAGAGACTTGACCCATGACGGTGGCAAATTTCTGCTTACAAGCCATTAGGCCGAGCAAAAATCACCCTAGCTAGTTTTACAGCAGGTAGGACTGACCTGGAATAAGGGAGATTGAAGCGGGCTCTTCCCTTTTGAAGGCGAACTTGTACGAGAGGCACTCATGGGATTATCGGGGTTGGAGGGTGACGAGAGCGGGTCATGATACTATCCACGTGTGGTTTTTGGCCGCGTCGGTGGGAGCTGAAAAAGAGAGATTATTGCGTTGTTGCTTCCGAGGATTATCTTCTGGAAGCGGCACGCATAGTGGACTGGGCCGAGATCGTAGACTTAAGGTTCACTGAGCACTCCGAGATCAGATACGGCAGGTATACGACAGATGTGCCTTGACATTTCTATCTCCGCCGTTATGATTTTACAGTGTTTCAGCTAAGATAATGAAGTAGAGGGTCGCTCGTGATCGTCTCTGGTTGGTCTTCAATAGTCAGAAGGCCTTAAAGACACGTTTTCAACCCAAATGTTACACATCATTATCTACTTCGATCCGTAGTCCACATTGAGATTGCAATTGCGATGAACCCATTCGGAACGCCCCGGACGTTTACCATCCTTCGAATCTCTCTCAGTAGGCAATCGGTCTCAAGACATGCGTTATATCTTGGGAGCCGACGCAGTCTTGCCACACACCGAGAAACCCCGGCTTCCTCACTACTCTCCCAAACGCTCGATCGAGCGTCTAATCGCGCCGGAGCCGGCAATTCCAACAGTGGCCAGGTCGCAGATACCGTCGGGCCATTTAATCTGCCAATAAGGCCGAACTCTGCGAGTCAGACGAAGCAGAAGCCGTGGGCGGAGCTCAGCACAAGTGGCAAAGTGGCGAGGGGGACGGCCAGGACGTCAAACTTCACCGTCATTCTATTAGGAGGCGCCCTCACTTGCGTCTTGGCGTATGCTTTGGCTACCGAGCTATTTGCAAAGAACTCCCCAACACGGCTCTACGACGACGCGTGCCAGAAGATTTTAAACTCGCCCCAGGTATGTCAACCTCGCATTCATCATAGTGCTCATTTCCACTTATTATATTATATATTAGGTAGCAGAACACCTGAAAGGACCTCTTCGCTTCCACACTAATGCACCGTCGTACAATGCGCCCCGTCATCGAGCCCGGCACGTATCATCACAACTAGCCATGGACCAATCCGGCAAGGAGCACCTCTTACTTCACTTCTTCGTCGAATCTACACGTTCAGACGAAGCTTACGCAAGTGATTCACTATCATTCTCTCCATCCGACATATCTCTCGCGTCTGCATATGAATGGTCCAAGACACATGCCGCGACTGCGTTCGAGGCATCCAAAAGCGCCTTCGCCTACCTTGTTGGGAGCAACTCGCCACCACGGGAGATCAATACCAGACCCAATGGCTCTCCATCCTCGACTGGAATGCGGCACACAGACATCGGGAAATCATCGGGTGAAGGGTCGTCGGCTTGGAGTTTTGCAGGGATGTTTGGTGGCATTAGAACTACAAGCTCATCAACGAAGAAAGCCACAAGAGAACCAGCCGTTCAATATGTAGAAGGGGAGGTGCACGCGGACTTGATCAAGGACGAGAGCGGGGATTTCAAGTATCGATATTTGCTCGTTGACCTTCCTCGTAAGTGCCGCAGATAGGCGAAACGCTCACTTGCGGCAGACGGGATACTACTGACCTTCACATTATTCTGCCTGATGTAGATTCCCGGTCACAGAAGCCAACGCGGGTCTATGTCCACAAGGGACCCAATTTCCGCGAGGGCGAAGGTGTCTTTATCTGGGGATGACAACTCTCCCGGTCCATTCAGACGTCATAGGTCTTGTTATTTGACTTACTTGGTGTTATAATTAGCAGACTGGCCCAACGCAAGGGAAAGGTGACTAGAATATCTTTCTTAAACCATTGCACAAGGTCCTCGGATGTATATCTGGCATTCTTTTCTGATCAGGTATATCCCCGAACTACTCAGAACCGCGTACATGCATCATCGGCTCAGTTGATGGCTGTCATATCATCGGCTGCGACTCTCGCATTTTGCTTCACGTCGACGGGCTCAGTTTCCTCACCACGTCGCGCTCCAAGGACACCTCAACTTGATGCCATTTTGGAATCTGTCGCAATGAGATGTCCGGTAGGAGCCAGTGGAGTGCAAAGACCGACCTTTGTTGAGATTCGATTCGGCATCTTCCGAGACCATCAGACCGCGTGTTGGGTCGGCTACCCTGGCGTTTCTTCCCTTCACCTGACGTCGTGCCTGGCGCTCGTCCCGACAGCATCTGTCGCTTTCCCAAGTCTATCTTAGGTATGATCTGTTACATTGACAAGAATTGTGACGTCGCGAATGAACACCGTGTTATGTGCTTCCTTCCCGTCCCGCCCCCCGGTTTACGGCTTTACCAACTTCCTCGCTACCACTAAATCGATAAATCATTCCGTTCCGAGCATTCCGACTTCCAAGTCCCGACGTCTAATAACTGTTCCATGTGCTCCGATCTGTCGCCTGACGGCATAACTCCTTGGTCGACTCCCACCCGAGATTCTCTGTTCTCCCCGACGGGTAGCGCCTTCTCTTCGTCGCCACCGCCAGAAGCCAGTATATTACTTCAGTTTGGCCGACGTGGCAGGTCTTCCACTGTGGGGACTGTCAGGTTTGAATATCTCTGCAACAAACCTTCTATCTGCTTTCTTGATGGAAATGTACGCGTGACTAGCCAGTCTATTGTGCTCCATGTCCGTTCAACGGCGGTCATGTGGATCCTGATGTGATGGCCGGTGAATCGCGCGTCAAGCGACGCGTGGCAACACTCCGAACCCTTGTATACCCTCTTTTAGCCTCTCACTATGAAAGTGAAGCATATAAATTAGGCAGATGGGCAAGGGAATACAGCTTCAAGACATCGGCATCGATCTATCGCCTTCCTTGTCTGCTCCCTCCCCCTCCCTCGTGGTTATCTGAAACTAACGATGATTTCCTTCGTTGCTTTCGTCGCCTTCGCCCTCTCCACCGTTGGCTCTGTCCAGGCCTATGATAACACGTGAGTAGATATTCCATGTCGTACCCTCACAACCCGAATACTGGCGACTCCCATTCTAATTTGATGCTCATGTATCCATCGTCAGTTGCAACGGTCAGTGGTACCCGGTTCATTTTCACTAGCCGTGAACTCACGTTCTTCAATCTACCTAGACAACCTTGTTGAGTACTGGGGCCAGAACTCATGGGGAGCTGCCAATCCCAGCGATACCGCCAACTACCAGAAAACACTGTCCTACTACTGCGGAGACTCAACAACCGATGGTTAGTCCGTGAGCGGTCTTTTCTCATTAGGTACTGGACTGACTTGTCTTCGGATTCTTATAGCTTTCCCCATTGCTTTCTTGAATACCTTCTTCGGAACAGGCGGCGAGCCAGAGATCAACTTGGCTAATACTTGTAGTTCAAGCAGCGACCCAGTCTTCGCCGGTACGTTTAGGCCCTGACTCTTATCACTAGCCCTTCTAACCTTCCGTTACTTCTCAGGTACGGAGTTAGCTAATTGCCAATTCCTTGCTGCGGACATCGAAACCTGCCAAGCTGCCGGAAAGATCGTCACAATCTCTCTGGGTGGTGCGACTGGCGGTGGAACGTTCTCAAGCGATGCGCAAGCCCAATCGTAAATGAATTATTTTCTTGCACAGCTTTTCCAACATTTTAATCATATCTTCTCCAGCTTCGCGGATCAGATCTGGAACCTCTTCCTTGGCGGAACATCTACCACCCGACCCTTCGGTGCAGCTGTTCTTGACGGGTAAGTCTCGCCCGTACCGGATGAACCTCTGTGTCTAATTGGAATATCTGTAATAGTGTTGATCTCGACATCGAGAGCGGAAGTCAGAGCTATGTGGCATTTGTCAACCAGCTTCGCTCGCACATGAACACGGCCTCTAAGAAGTACTACATTACCGCTGCACCGCAGTGTGTCTACCCTGTGAGGATATATATATATATATATATCATTTAAAGGTGTGCCAAACTGACGCCTATGGTCGCGGGGCTTTAGGATACTGCAATTGGTTCTACGTTGAATGCTGTCGCTTTCGATGCCATTTACGTCCAGGTAACGTTTAACTTATGTATATTATTTAGACAATTACTGATCACATTGAATACATTGCAGTTCTACAACAACCCATGTGGCCTGACTCACTACAGTGACGGTTCGTACACCTGGAACTTTGGCGTGTGGGACTACTGGGCTCGTTATATCTCCCCTAACCCGTAAGCATCGACCTATCTCATGGAGGCGGCGCCAGGTAGCTGAATCCAAAATTGAAATTGCAGAAATGTCAAGGTTTTCATTGGCGCCCCGGCGAGTAGCACCGCGGCAGGAAGTGGCTACGTCCCTATAGCAACCCTTCAGACGATCGCTCAGGACACAAGGAAGAATTTCCCTTCCTTCGGTGGTGTCATGTTCTGGGATGCATCACAAGCCTACGCAAATGGACGATATGACGTAGCAACCAAGACGTTCTTGAAGAGCGGCGGATCCTGCGGCGGCGCCTATACCTATCAGGTACAGTATAAAACTGTATCAATGCTGCAATCTGATCTGAAATTTTATGCTTTAGACTTGCACGGCGACAGCGTACAGCTCCACCAGAAGCTACCCAGCCGGGTCCACGGTTCGTGCAAACTTTCAAGCCACAGGTCATATTCTGATTATTGTTTACTACAGGTATCGTACGGAGGATACCAATGGTACGCAAGGTACTACGCCTCAGGACCTCCAGTCGGAAGTGACGATAGCAATGCCTGGCGGGCACTGTTCGCCTGTGGCGGCACCTCGACCACCGGAACGACCACCACAGTTACGACTACGACAAAAGCAACGACGACAAGCACTACTTCTAAGGCTACAAGCACAACTGCCACGACAACGTCCATCACGACCACCACGACCACCACTGCGGCATCTGGAGGTAGCTGCAGTGGCGTCGCGGTTTGGAGCGCTACTACTACCTATACCAGCGGCCTTACAGCCACCTACAACGGCCAGCTTTGGGAAGCGAATCAGTGGAACTACAACGAGGTTCCGGGAGGTGCTTCTGGTGCATGGACGCTGCTAGGCACTTGCGCTAGCAAGAGGTCCGGGGCCGTACATGATGAAGCGCTTCCCCAAGAGACTGGGCAAGCGGCACGACGAAGCGTGCGGTTTGCACGGGATTAGGAGAGTAGATGTAACTGTACATCTTGCAGTCTCCCTACAAAATTCAATCTTTTATATTGATAACCCGGGTCTATCTCGGAATGAGCGGTACACTCAACGTTGTCGTCTCAAGGGCCTTGTTAGTGATTGACCTGCCATGTCGCAAAACTTGCAACTGCCCTAAGTGATAAAGGTATAGCCTCCACCAAGTCATCAAGGCAACAGCGATCTTCATTCTAGGTTTTGCGGTATGCTTCGCGGGCGCATCTATACATGACCGGCAATCCTCTTCACTATGTATGGTTCCTCCAGCGACTTGATCTCCTCGGGTGTTAGCTTGAGATCACCAATAATGGCATCCTCGAGGCGCTCCGGCTGGAAACGACGGACAAATGTCAGCCATAGATCCAGTTAAAACCGAGAAAAACCCTGAGGCGTACCGAGCTCATGCCAATAATGGGACTTGAGACCCTGGTCAACGTCCATGCAATTGAGATCTGCGCCATCGGTACGTTGTACTTCTTCGCCAGTGTTTCGACCCGATTGATGACCTCCTTATCGGCGTCCGTAACATGGTGCTTGAAAAGGGCAGTCTGTTCCCTGAGGGTCTTTTCCTCCACATTGAGTGGACGAGCGAGGTGTCCTCGGGCCAAGGGGGAGTAAGGTATAAGACCTATTCCTTTGTGTAGACAATAAGGAATCATCTCCCGCTCTTCTTCGCGGTACAGCAAGCTGTATTGATTTTGCATAGACACGAATTGCGTCCATCCGTGCTTCTCCGCGACATTATTGTACTCAGCAAATTGCCACGTCCACATGGAGCTGGCGCCGATGTAGCGGACCTTGCCACTGCGTACTAGATCATTAAGAGCGCACATGGTCTCTTCCGGAGTGGTATCAGGATCGAAACGGTGTATTTGGAGGAGATCGATGTACGAAGTCTCTAGACGCTATTGCAAAGAGATAAGAAAAGTCAGATCAGTCCACCCACGGGTGAAGGTACGTAGAGGCTGTAACCTTACCTCAAGTGACTTTTCGACTTGGTTGAAGATCGCAGTACGCGAAAGCTTTGACTGATTAACGTAATCACGCGTATTGGGAAGATGTGCACTTTCAGGTGTGATAGTATGCACGCCGTTTTCGCCAACAAGGAAGTTACATTTAGTCAGGATGACGAGCTTCTCTCTCGGGATGTTGTACTATAGACATTAAAGATAATCAGCAATCAAAATGTGCAACGCATGATCAAGGGATAAGCTACTCACAGTTTTGATGAACTTGGCGATGATCCTTTCGGACTCCCCATTCGAGTACCTAAGGTTCGATCGTTGTTCAATTCGAGCGCAGTGTGAAACGAAAACAGGGAAGTGGAACACGCACACATTCGCAGTGTCAAGAGTCGTTACGCCTCGGTCCCAGGCTGCTTTCAACAACGGCAAAGCCTAACGTAAAGACCGGCAGTAAGCACCAAAACTTCTTCTAAGGTGGAGATCTAAGTCCTACCTTGTCTTCATTGATTACCCAAGGCTGTTTGCAGAATTGAGAAATCTAGTTAAACGCCAAGGTCGAAACATGATATCGCGCGCAGCATCATCTCACCTGCCAATCAGAGCTGCCAAAGCTCATGCACCCAACGATGGGCACAGAAACACGGAGGCCACTCTTCCCGAGCCTGACATACTTGACCGAGGGCTTTTCAGAGGTTGATGACATCGTGATGTAAGAGAGGATAAAATGGTGAATGATTCGAAAATCTATCGTTTTAGATTGACTCTTTATATCCACGAATGATTCGGGTCCACCAACAAGAACCTCTAGTGGCTCACGACGACCTCCACCAGCAGACCTCCACCTCCACTCGTAACCTCCACCTCCACTATGGTGGATAGACGAGGTTCTATTTGACACTATACATACTTACGGTTGAAAGTTGGTCGGAGTTTAGGAGACACGTCCGCTTATCGCCGCTTCGTTAAACCACACTGTTGCTGCCGATATCAAATGACAGATCTTATTTCTTTGGTAGTTCATTCTAAGAAGGCTCTCCAACAGTCGGAGTCGATATGCTCAACAGCGAACACTACGTCTCACCGATCCTCAGCCATGGTTGTTGATCTACTCGCCATGGACGCCAAAGTCAGATGGATTTCTGAAGGCGTTGGGGATCAGCTTAATGTGAGGGCAAGACCGTTTGTTCGTGCCTGAAGAAAGACTAACCACATAACCGCTCTCTTGGTTCAAGCTAGCAACGAGTGCTGCCCAAGCGATGCACAATCAGCGCACGGGTCTTCAGGCTAAAGCCACCGTATGTCATCCATCTACTCGAACGCTTCGATCCTGGGTCTCATTGAACACCACAAGGCATGGGATTATGATAGGAGTTTACGAGCACAAGCCCTCGAGACTGTGTTAGAGGCTCTGTCCCAGCAGCTTGTCCCACCTTCTCTACATCAGACATCTTCTTCATCATCTCTCTTTGGCTCTCAGCATTCTGGGAGCCCAAGAGATGGGAAGCAGCAGGACGATCGACAACTTGCGCGCTCATCTGCCAATGAAGGGGGATTCATCCGCTCGCTCCAGGAAATTCGGAAGTTTGAGCACGAGTCTCAGGTTATGAACGACCGGACTAAATGGAAGTCATTACGGGATTTTGTAGACGAGCGTGGAATTGAGGAAGCAGCTGAACGGATGGACGCCGATCGGGCTTCACTTGATGTAAGCTCTACGGTATTCCTGATCCCAACCAAGAGAGTGATAATAAAGAATGTGATAGGCTCTCCTAGGTACTACTGCTTCGTACCCAGATGCCATCCTTACGACCATCGCTCAGGTCAGGTCCAATCTACCCTCAACAATTGACCTTGGGTTGTCACAACTCTTCGCAACTTCCATATCCTCACCATCTGCTGCTTCGCCGTCAAGCGCACCCAAGTCCCCCCTCACGCAGCAAGGTTTATACATCTCAGAGGCGGGCTCACTGGCTCAAACCATTGAAACTCTACTCATTCGACAGGATACTCTGGCGACTAATATGGCCCACAACTTGGAGAGTCTGGCCCTTCATTACGACCAAATGAGCCAGGCTCTGCGAGACCATGGCCTAGCCACAACAGAGCCAGAGATCTCGCCAACGTTGATAGTCGGATCTGCAGAGACATACAAAGCTGCGGCGGTTGCTCCTCATCGTCCACAGCAAAGTTATACGCAACAGCACCCGAGAGGAATAGATATGCCCGGGCGCTCTAGAACTATGCCGACATTGGCTGATGAAGATATGCAAGGTATGATTAGGCCTCTTAGTTCAATTATTTGACAAATGACCTTTGCTGTAGTTTTTGCTCGCGATACAGAAGAGCTCCCGGCTATTATCGCCGACATCGAGACGGCTGCTTCTGAAGTTAACACTATCAAGTGAGCTACCGATGTAATTCGGTGCTAGCGATGAATTAAGTGATTTCATCTTCACAGCAAACATCTAGGAAACCTACTCGAACTGTTGAATAGATCCTTAGAAAAGCTGCGCGGGGTTATGGACATGCTAGATGCATTAGCCGAGGACATGCTCGTCAAGATAGATGACCAAAATCGGGTAGAAGTACGTGGGAAGCTCTCATTGTAACCCCGGTATCTAGAGTATCTCGAGACTGACAAGCCCCTACCTCACTATAGAACGAGTCAATCCTCCTGCATGAGGCATTAAATGCACATCTTGGTTCCTTCGATCAATTATCCGAGACCTATCATGCGTATCGACATGCATATCTGAGACTAATTCTCGAAATGGATCGGCGAAAAAGGAGTCGAGACGCCATGGAGGAATTGGTTAATGACATGGTAGAACGACTGGACCAGATGCGGGATGGTAAGCCTTACGAAAATCTGCACTTTGACATCTGAAGTTCCCGACTGCTGTCTCGATTTAACATTGCGGCTTCTGATAACGACAGAAGAGCTTTCTGTACGTGAGCAATTTTTCGTTGAACAAGGGCCATTTTTACCGGATGATCTGTGCCCATTTGTGGGGGATCAACCAGGTAGATGGGCTGTGACTGTAGGCGATGAAACACTGTTGGACCTACAAGAGAGTGTGCTGGCGGAGGTGAGCCTTATCTGAGTGAGGGACACAGTCGGTTTGGGTCTTAAGTGCTCTTCCTTAGGCACGACAGAACCTGACAAGTTCTAGAGATGACGTACCTCCTATGGCAATATAAACGGTTCACGGCGCCACATATAGTTCTTCTTAGGCGTGCATACCGAGGTGGGCTCCTGGTGATACCGAGTGTCCCAGTACGGTGACAATGCCGTACTATGAAGTATCTCACGCCGCACTAAGGTCTCCGTATGTGGTTGAATCCCGTTTCCGACAACAGACGTATGGCCCCAAAGCGATCTGCATCTTCTGCCGCTGCATCCATACCTAAAGCAAAGAAATCCAAACCATCTCCCTCAAATGTCCAGCAGAGTATCGCGTTATTTTTCCCCTCCCCAATCGGCAAAGTAATGCCAACTAGTTCAACGAAGGTATCGGGCAAGATAAAGACTAACACTATAATGAACCATTTGGAGAACCACGGTGATCTGAAAGGGAAGGGGAGAGCGGCGGAGGTAGAGGTCATCGATCTTGTGAGCGACGATGACGACTGCGTTGAAGTGGGTACGAATGTCGGATATAACCAGGTATCGGGACCTGCGAACACGACAGCGGAGTCTGAGACAGGTGCTTTACTCGACATCAGAGCCGCAGGATCTCTTCCAGCAAGAGATCCCTCACTCGAATCCCCTAGACCGACAAAAACGATGGCCTTTGCCACTCAAGCACCCAACACAACATCTCCCGCTTACCCAGACCTGGCCTCCGATCCCTTGCTATTTGATGTCTCGCAGTGTCCATGGGCACCTGGAACATCTGCTCCATACTCTTTCCTGACTCACACATTCGTCGCCTTGACCGCCACTCGATCTCGGATTTTATTGGTAAACATCCTGGTGAACACTCTACGGCACATCGTCCGGCATGACCAAGGGTCGCTGTTGGCATCCCTTTACCTGCTTTCCAACTCAATCTCTCCAGCGTATATACCGGTGGAGCTCAACATCGGGCCGAGCATTATTTCGAAAGCTCTGCAAAGCGTGTCGGGCCTATCCAGTGCCGCGTTACGGAAATTGTACGCCACTGTGCCTTCTTTCTGCAAAATTACGCTTTAAAAATATGGGCTCCTTTTATAGATATAATTCGCTTGGGGATGCAGGGGACGTCGCATTTGAGGCGAAGTCGTCCGTCAGGACACTCATCCCTCATCCTCCCCTCCTCATCAAAGGAGTCTATGATTCACTCCTTCGTATCGCAAACTCTAAAGGCGCCGGGGCAGCGAAACAGAAGCAGTCCATCGTTGAGAAGCTCCTTGTATCAGCGAAGGGTGAGGAGCCGCGGTACCTTGTGCGGACGTTTGCGCAGCACTTGCGCGTGGGGGCAGTGAGAACCACCATGATCTCTGCACTTGCGAGAGCCTTGGTCTTGACGCGGCCGACGGGTTTACTGGCTCCCGACGATTCAGAGTACTCGGTGAAGCATGAACTTCTGAACGAGGTGCAACCGTTGACTACAGACGGGAAGAAGAAGGCCGGGAACATTGATATTGCGCGTGAAAACGTCAAAGAAGTGTTTTTACGAGCGGAAGCACTTCTCAAACGAGTATTTGTTCAACACCCAAACTACGAGCACATTGTAAGGGCGATTCTGGAGCACGGTTTTGAGACGCTGGCTGAGCACGTGCCATTGACAATTGGTACGTCAATTTGGTCCTTGGTTTCTATAAGAGGCAACGTCTGACAGGCAGTGGGACAGGCGTTCCGCTGCATCACACACTGGGATCCCCTACCCGATCCTTGGATGAGGTATACGAACGACTTGGAGAGCTTCCCTTCACCGCCGAGTTCAAATATGATGGGCAAAGGGCGCAAGTCCATGCTTCCCGTGGTGAAAGCGACGAACTCAAACATCGCGTTAACATCTTCAGCAGGCATCTAGAGGATATGACGAGCAAGGTACCGTAATTTCTTCAGAATACCGTACGCCCTCACTCATTGTCCACTTATCGGTTTAGTACCCAGACATCATATCTCTTGTGTATCACATCTTCGAACGGTCTCCTGAAATAACCTCATTCATTATGGACGCGGAGATTGTCGCGATAGACCCGTCAACGGGTGACGTCAAATCTTTCCAGGACCTTTCGAACCGACCTAGGAAGGATGTTAACCTGCACGACGTCAAAGCTGTCGTGTGTCTCTATCTGTTTGATCTGATGTATCTGAATAGTGATGTGCGTATACGTCCCACTCAAAAGCTTGAGTAACTATATGCTGATTGGATTAACTTAGATCCTCTTAGAAGAACCATTCCGACGGCGGAGGGAATTGTTGCAACGTAACTTCCCTCCACTAGTGCCGGATGACAGGTTCACAGCAAGCCTCAAGCATGTAGAAAGCTGTGAGAGTGAAGAAGGCAGGGAGGCTGTAGAAGGCTTCTTCCAGAGCGCGGTAAACAGCAGATCCGAAGGCCTGATGATCAAGGTAGGCACTTTCGTGGTTTTCATGTGTGGCGACCTCCTGTTGAAGCTAGATCAGCTCTTGGATAGTGGGGAGATTATCGAAGAAGAGGACGGTGGCGTCCACATCGACTTAGTAAAGCCAGATGAGCCACCAGCATCCCCCAAGAAAGGCAGAGGTAAAGGGAATCGAAAACCACTTCCAGCAACTTATGAGCCTGGTAAGTCCTCGCTACTTCTGTATGCTTAGATTATGGTCTTTCGTTTTGACGCGCGCTATTGAGATAGATAAACGAACGTCGGCGTGGCTCAAGCTCAAGAAAGACTACGTTAAAGGTCTTGGAGACTCATTTGATCTTGTACCCGTCGGTGCTTGGCATGGGAATGGACGGAAGGCCAAGTGGTGGAGTCCAGTCCTCTTGGCCATCTGGGATCCACAGAAGGACTCTCTGGTCGCCGTTTGCAAGGTATGTTAGCCAGTAACGCGTTATCACATAGACGAATACATAACCTTATTTCGGACTACAGTGCATGTCCGGGTTTACGGACGCTTTCTATCAGGTCAGTCGAGTGAATCCGATAGATCTTCAAGGAATGACGGCTGACTCTAATTGAAAGATCATGGCAGAGCGCTACAAGGAAGGGTCCAAATTCTGTTCCAGACAGCCTTATAAGGACATCCCTATCGAATATGGAGGTAAACCTATTTGATTGTGATATAGACATTAGGCTGACCTTTTGGTGGCACTGCACTCTGTGAAGATCTCGTCCCATCTGTGTTCTTCAAACCGACAGAGGTATGGGAGCTACAAGGCGCGGACATCACAATCAGCCCCAGATCTGTAGCTGCCCGGGGACACATATCCGACCGACGAGGATTAAGGTACCGCGTCGTATAAACAGAGAGGGTGGACGCGTTATCTGATATAGTCGTACCCTCCCATAGCATCCGCTTCCCTCGTTTCATCCGAACGCGGGAAGACAAGAAGGTCGAAGATGCCACAGGACCAGACATGCTTGCAGATATGTACAAGAAGCAAGAGGCGCGAGATGGCAAGAAGAAGGAAACTGTAACAGGAGGCGTGGATGAAGGTGATCTTGTTGATGTTGATTTAGAAGAAGAAGAAGAAGAGAGCGAGGTGGAGGAATTTGGCATATCCGTTTAATTCTCGCTTGCGATGTGGTAGATCTTCAGCGGACATTGCCTGGGAATAAAGACATCCAAACCCCCCTCAACGCGCCCATCATTCAGTCTCTACCCGTACGCTTTCGGGATCATTTCGCCCATCTTTGCCTCACTAGTCCATTGCTAGGGGGATAGCCGCTTTCATAGTTCACTACCGACAATCAGCGGTTCTTCCGAACCCCTATTGAAGACTTGACCATGTCTTCAGCTGGAGAGCCCGGGTCCCCTCCTGCACCGCACTTGATGAATCCCATACCAGGGACAACTGTCGATACGTCTGGCCCTGCTCTTGGGTTGAACCAACAGCAACCAGCCCAGGCGAGTTACCCGACATCACCATCCTCCGAGGGAGAACATGACGGATCGAAGGGCCTCTTTACTAGAGCCCTTGATAAGCTCAGCAAGAGCAAGAGCTTGTCCAAAGGCGACAAGCCGGCTAGCGATAGTAGCAGGAAAGCCAAACGAGTCAGTGTGACTGCCTTGTCGAGGAAGGCCCGCTCGAAGGCTGCGGTTGATGACACTGGTGCAAATGAAAGCGATGCTATGAGGTCAAATAGCAACTTGCAAGCTGGTACGCGCTGACCACATGAGCACATCCTGTCTTTGTTCTAAACTCTCTGCTATAGCCGGGCATCGTGTCGCAATCACGGGTCCACCGGAGGATGCACAGTCTCCTCCTGTGGAGGAACAACCACACACCCTTTCGGCACTCGGTGGCCTTGGTGGCGCGTTTAAAGGAGATGCCTCGGTTAGCACATCCCCATTATCTTGACTAATGCCCGTCCAGTGACTCACAGCGCCGTGCACTTGACCGCGTATATTGCTCACAGATGCGCATGGGAACTCAGCCCCTAATTACGGCCCTGCAGTCAATTCCCTGGGATGAAGATAGGGATGACGAACCCGCCTCTATTGCTTTACATCCACCCATCGGTAATCGTCACGACTCTGGCCTTTCCAGCGGCAGTGAAGACGAAGATCCGCAGAGTAGAAGAGGTACGCATTACCTTTCTGCACTCTAAGGTTGCGATAACTTAGTATTACTTGTTTTAGACTTCCTTGCATCTTCTATCCACGCCATCCACAGGCCAGTAGCACGAGCCCGTCGGACACCAATGCCCAAGGGGGCGAAAACCGGGCCATCAGGCTATTTCTCACCGCCGAGCGACTCAGATGCCTTCACTGAAGAGGATGATGACAACGGAGGTGATATCGAATACGAAGAGACAGACGAGCGGCACGAGGATATGGTATTGAAGTCCATGAACTTGCCCAAAGTCATGGGGGTGAAGACCGATATACCCCCGCAACAGATCCTAGATATGGGGAGCCGGCCGCTGAATCCGTCTCCGTCCTCGGCCGTTATTGGTGTCAGTACACAACGCCCAGCCGTGATGCCTATCATCTCCACTCGTCCCACGGATAACATGGCCAGTATCCGCCTGCGTCGTAAGGCCCGCCTGGCTCACAAATTGCAGGATGTCTTCAACCTGAGGCAGGAGGAGGAGGTCATAGCGGAGATGCCTTGCTGGCTTCTGCGAAGCGTACTTTTACAAGGATACATGTACGTCACTGCGAAACACTTGTGTTTCTTTGCGCATATGCCAGCACGGGAGGATCAAGTATTGAAGTCGGGATCGCTGAGCAAGAAGGCGTCGCGAACGAAGATGTGGAACAAGCACTGGTTCGTTCTTAAGAATGACGTGCTGAGCTGGTATTCTTCTTCTGCGGTATGTCTCATGTATGGAGTGGCTCAAACTCGTAGCTGATCTAGCTTTAATTCCCTTCAGGATCCGTACTTCCCTCACGGGAATGTCGATCTTCGTTACGCAACATCTTGCGATAGTGTAGGGGAGAAGGATTTCAAGTTGAGAACCACGCAGAAGTGTGTGCATCTATCAGCGGACTCAGTACCAAGTCGAGACGAGTGGGTGAAAGCCATCAAGAAGGTCATGTTCAAAGCGCAGAATTTGGGCGACAGTGTGAAGGTACGTGTGTACAGTCATCAATGAGGATAACTAGTCTGATCCACTTGTGTCAAGATTGCTCTCCCTTTCTCCGCCGTATTGGACGTGGAAGTATCCACCGCCATGGAATTCAGCCATATGATCGAGGTCAAGATTCAAGACAAGGACGAATATTTCGCGAGCGACTCGTATTTCTTTACCTACTTTCAGGATCTCAACGAGGCCGTGAAACAGATCAAGGACGCTCTCGCGCACTATCGAAATACCATGGCTGACACCGATGTCCTAAGTACGACTGGGGGTTCTCTCATACCAGCGAGCACGACCATCAGGGACACAACCAGAGCGATCACAGTTTCGACAACGGGGGGTGAATACCTTCGCACATCGCCATTGGCCCTCTCTCCCGTATCCCTTCCGCCCGTCCCTGCCCCTGCTCCGTCGAGGTTTGGTGGCTTTACTTCATTACTTAGCTTGAGCGGCAGAACAACGGCGAGCTCTCCAGCGTCATCGCACACTGTTCTCGGTGGTGAAGCCTCTGGTCGTAAATCAGAGGCCGGCGAGGACTTCACGCACATCAATATCGCCGACAGCCAGGCCTCGCCAACTCCAAGCAAGTCCTTAAGGCCTGACACAGCGACGGTAGATGGAGGGCGGACGATTACGGGGCGTGGTGGAGATCCGACCACTCCAACACCCCAGAACATAAGATCATTCCCCGTGACCGATCACAGGTATCCACCATCCTCATCACAGAACGACCCGGGGGATTACAGCCGCATCTCCGTTTCGGACGCGCAAGGCCGACCTGTTCCTGAATCTGCGTCCTCACTTGGGAGCGTCGTGCCGCATTGGCTGAGGAGTGCACCTAAGAACACGCTGAAGATGTTTAGCTCCACCCCCACTGGTGGCGTGGGTCATGAGTCCGACATCGAGTCGACACCACGAATGAGTGGTGAGCTCATCGACACACAATCTGCAGGCAGTAGGCATTCATCGGATGGACATCACGCGATGGGCTTCTCCATGATGGAGGCCCCCACACTAACTCTTCCCGGTGGTAACGGTGGAAAGGAGAACTTAGACCCAGAGATAGTGGCAAAATTTAAAAGCCACTTTGCACTAGATGAGAAGGAGCAGTTGTTGGGATGTAAGTTGGAGGTTTATGATATTAGCTTTCACTTACATATTTCTTTAGACTTTCCTGGATACATGGTTCGGATGTTGCCATTGTTTGGCCGCATCTTCATCTCAACGAATCACTTCTGTTATCGGTCATCCCAGCCCCTTCGGAAAACTATGGTACGTTCTTCGCATCTTGGTGTCGCACCTGAGCTTATTTTCGCTGTCTGCAGATGAATATTCCATTGCTCGATATCCTATCCGCCGAGAAATGCCGGGCCTTCCGCTTCGGGCACCATGGTTTATGTCTTGTCATCAAAGCCCATGAAGAGATCTTCTTTGAATTCAACTCTGTGGAACGCCGTGACTCTTGCATGGCGCTGTTACAGTCTGCACTCGATGAGGCTCAGCGCCGTCTTCAGAAGGGCGAGCTCGAGTCAGTCAGCCAGTCCAAGCAGGACGCTTTGATCTTAGAGGAGCTAGAACCAACGGGCTACATGGGCGATTCCTCAGATGGAAGCGACCTACCCATCCCTCACGGAGAATCGGACAACCTTCCAGCCGTAATGTTTACATCCGATTCGGCATCTTTCTTGGCATTCAAACCCCACGAACCGTTGCACATCACCTGTTTGACCATCGGGAGCCGCGGGGACTGTCAACCATACATTGCCCTGTGCAAGCGGCTACAGCAGGACGGACACACGTGTCGCATTGCAAGTCATGTGGAATATAAAGACTGGGTTGAAGGGGTATGCCTCCGTTTGTTGATACCTGTCCACCACTGGAGGCTAACCTATAAACGAACAGCACGGCATCCAATTCACTCCCGTCGGAGGAGATCCTGCGGAGCTCATGCGTATTTGCGTCGAGAACGGCATGTTCACATACGGATTCTTGAAGGAGGGATTATCAAAGGTAGATTTATAATGTTATTCATCACTGGAAATGTCTCATTATCTTCCGACCTAGTTCCGAGGGTGGTTGGATGACTTGCTGGCGACGTCTTGGACGGCATGTCAAGGAACCGACTTGCTTATTGAGAGCCCAAGTGCAATGGCTGGCATTCACATCGCGGAGGGTCTGAGGATTCCGTACTTCCGTGCATTCACTATGCCATACTCGCGGACCCGAGCTTATCCACATGCATTTGCCGTGCCGGAGCGTAAGGTGAATATCATTCCTGCGCCTTTTATGTGCTTTTTTACTTAATTTCTATTCCCGCCGTAGATGGGAGGGTCTTATAATTACATGGTAAGGTAAAATAAACCTCCCTTGAATAATTGTGGCTGACGTGCACTTGGTACATCAATAGACTTATGGTGGCAAGGTTTCCACGCACCACTCCCTCGAAGCTGCTGACACTTTTTTTATATAGTTGCGTTTGATCAAGTATTTTGGAGAGCTATCTCTGGACAAATCAATCGCTGGCGACGGAATACCATTGGGATATCTGGCACGACATTTGATCGGTTGGAGCAACACAAGACTCCTTTCCTTTACAACTTTAGCCCGTCCGTGGTTCCCCCGCCGCTCGACTGGTACGAATGGATTAGGATCACCGGTTACTGGTTCCTTGATGACGCAGACGACAGCAAAACCAAGAAATGGACTCCGCCACCTGACCTCCTTTCCTTTATCGATTCTGCGCATGCCCTTGGCAAGAAAGTTGTTTATATTGGGTTCGGGAGCATCGTGGTCTCCGATCCGGAATCGATGACTCGCGCGGTCGTCGAAGCCATTGAGCAGAGTGGGGTGTATGCAATTCTATCCAAGGGATGGTCGGATCGACTATCGACGAAGAAGAGTGATGCTCATCCCGAGGCGCCAGAGATCAAACTTCCACCTCAAATCTACTCTATATCTTCCATTCCCCACGATTGGCTTTTCCCTCGAATAGACGCTGCATGTCATCATGGTGGCGCAGGCACCACGGGAGCTAGTCTGCGAGGTGAGTCTGAACTCTTTTCTTGACTTGCAGGCCATGTATTGATGCATAATTTGTTGATCTCATGTAGCGGGAATACCTACAATAATCAAACCAGTGAGCTAAGATGCTGATTTAGACGTGCAACAATCTGAATTTTTCGAATAGTTCTTTGGCGATCAGTTCTTCTGGGCGGATCGCGTGGAAGCCCTGGACGTTGGCTCGAGTGTGCGCAAGTTGACCGTGGACAATCTCACCGCAGCTCTGAAGTCTGCCACCACGGACATAAAGCAGATTGAGAAGGCCAAACTACTGGGGCAAAAGATTAAAGCGGTATGTTCGTTGATACATGGTTATTTCTGCGATTCTTCGTACCCATGCATTTCTCGCCTGGCAGGAGAAGGGAGTGGACAACGCAGTGGAGGCCATATACCGCGATCTAGAGTACGCACGTAGCTTGATCAAGCAGCCATCGAAGCCAGAGGAGACGCATGGTGAAGTTGATGTGGATGTCGCATCAACCCCAAAGGATACTCCAGAGAATTCGATCGAAGGCTCCGGCAAGAGCGACTGGTCCATGCTCTCCGGATCTGAACATGGTCCCGATCACCGCTTGCCGCATCATCCTGGTCTTAATCGCGAGGGCTCTCCGACGCCGTTGCACGTCAAGCGATCGAGCATCACTGGCGCTTTCAGTGCTCTTTCGTCTGCGTTGCCTAACCTTAGAAGAGCCAGCTCGTCGGAAGGCCACTCTCACACGTGAAGCGACATGATACTTCCAGAACTTGTCATATAGATTTGGTCGACAGCATCCTTGCTTTCATCACACATCTTTTCCATTGTTCATTAACCAATAGTCACCCCAACAAGATTAATTTGCACTCTAGCTTAATCCTATTGACGTATTAAAAGTCATTGTGCTCCAAAGAACGTTGCTTAGATCGAAACGAGAAAACTACAATGATAGAGAATCCCATTACAACATGTACATGTACCTACAACAATATAATCAAAATGAATCGTCCACCTCGTTCCACCCAGTTCTACTCCTTACACGGACCCGCCGCTCGTCACCTGTGTAGCGTGGACGTGGATATGGCCCGGTTTCGCCGCTGTGGTACAGATCTCGATACTATTCAACCACTTGTCCTTGAGTACTTCATCGATGAGGATACGCGATGAAGGCTTTGGCTCAAGCATCTTCCTCAACAATGGGCGGCAGGCACGAGGGGAAAGGTTGTTGATGGTGGCGGGACAGTCCACTTGATCCGCATTCTTGGTTTGCGTGGCGGAGACGTATGCGGCGTAAAGTGGGTCAGTAAGTTGGGCTACTCGCCAAGGCAGCTCTTGGAAATGAAGACAATAGTAGACGATGCCACATGCCCAGATATCGACGAGACGAGCGTCATAGTCTAAATGTGTCAAAATAAAATAAAATACAAGGCATCAGAACGCGCCCTTCAGAAATGAGTTGATTGTAATAGACGCACGCTTGTTTGAAAACTGCTCCGGAGCAATGTATGGCTCACTTCCGCATAAGCCTGTCGACATATGTACGGTCTGCTCCCATGGCAGGCGGTAGACCGTCGAGGCGCCATAATCACCGATCTATAATCACGGAGTCCACGAAAAACGAGAGGCAAATGATGGAGGGACCAACAAGGGAATCAGGATACCAGCGACGCTTATAGTTTTCCCCAAGTGAGCGAACTCACCTTGAGCTGGCCTTTTGCATCAAAGAAGATATTCTCTGGTTTGATATCACGATGCGCAACACCTTGACTGTGCAGGTACCCAAGACCCGTCAAGATCTGTATTGCCCTCAATCAGATCCCATCAACATCTTAGTTGACAGAGCATTACACACCTGCTTGAACGAACACTCGACCTCGCTAGGGCTCATCCCGCCACGCTTGATAGCGGCGTACAGATCGCCTCCGGGACAGTACTCCATCACTTCACACCAATTCTGGTGCTCGTCTTGCACGAGGTCGACGGTCTCGACAATGTTTGGATGGTGTAACGTGGAACTGATGCAGAATTCGGCGGTAAGCTTCTTGACGTAGTCCTTCTCCGTCTCATTCTTGCGCCTCTTGCGGAATTCCTGATAAGTGATTGGTTAGAGAGGAAGCGGCAAGTAGAAAGGATTGGGCGAGCAATCGCACCTTGACCGCATACAGCTTCTCCTCCTTGCGATCCCACTTGTGCGCCAACCTCACGACGCTGGTCGCACCCTTCCCAATGGCCGCCCTCTCACACACGCCATACTTCTTGGATAAACTGGTTGCACTATCTCCACCGACACTAGACGCTCCCCTCGATCGCGGTTTGGGAATGCTCTCAGGACCGCTCGTGGTGTATCCAGGTTGTCCGGCGGTGATGAAGTCGCCTATGGCCGAAGATGAATCGGACTTGCGACTCGATGCTGAGCTCTTCCTAGCCAACTTGGGACCGCCACTATTCAACAGGTCCTTGAGATTGAACCTTTGACCAGGGCCGTGGTCTCGACCATCATTGGAATTCGCTCGCGCAGAGGCGGGTTTTCCTGGCGGATCGCCTCGGGATGGCCGGAGCGCTGCGTGTGATGCATCGTTCATCGGATCTGAACGGTCTCGTGCTGTCGGTGAGTTTGGTACAGTGCTTCCCTGGCGATCTGTGGCAAGGGCGCTGAGACCCAGCGCCGCCATCCCATTTCTAGCGGATTCGGTGCTGTCCACGGCGCTCCCGCCAGTACCACCGCCTCCACCAAACATCCACTTGAGAGCCCCGCTAGCCTTCTTCACCGACGCATCGGACTTGCTTCGGGCCGGTTTGGGTGTTGGTCTCACGTCATATGGCTGTGGTAGGTGTGGTTGGGGTGGAGCGGCTGGTGGAAGAACGGCGAGGGGCGTGTTGGCTCTAACCTGAGTGAGGTCCGCAGGCCTCTGCCAGTCGGTTGGCTCCGGAACCTTTGGAAACGGTGCGGACGATGACGGCTTGCGAGCCTGATGGGCCGATGTGTTGCTCTTGGTCGAACCTACAACAGTTGTCGTAGTGGAAGTCTGTGAGATGGATATTGCAGGTTCCTTGGAATTGTTATTGCTCTCGCCATCTTCTGTAGTTCCCCCACCCGTCGTCGGTCCTGTTGTCGATGCCGCTGTTGTCGATGAGTTGTGAGGCATGATGGCGGTGGCGATTGAGATGTACGATGAGGACGTAGTGATTGCTCGGAAGGAGCACGGTTTGTGGAGTGAGGAGTGATATGGTGGTGGTGGATGGCTTTGTAAAAAGGGAATTCAAAAGAGGAGGTCCAAGGGGAATGGACGAGGTGAAATAGGGGAATCAGGTCAGGCAAGTCAGTCAAAGTCAGCGTCAGAGCGGTAAGCAAGAAGGCTGGCAGGCACTAGCAAGGACGGGACTAGTCAGACGGAAATGGGTGGAATGTAGGTAAGCAAGGCAAGGAGGAAGACTCCAGATCGTCGGTGCGGGGTGGGATGGTGGTGCGTTTGCGTTAAGATTTTGTGGGTCAGAGGCGTGCTTCGGAGAAGAGACGTAAAGATGTCCAGAGAGGGGTAAGTGTGTCCAAGTCGTTCCAAGCGACCGCAACAGAGGTAAATACGGTTGTAAAACGCCGCTGGCCGTTGATTCCCGGAACCTTCAGTACAGTGCCTCTCCCACTCCGATTGGATACCTGACTGAGCGACTTGTGCGTTGACTAAGCTGCAATTGGGAGGATAATTTGGATTATGTTCCGCTGATTTAGACTGCGGCGTGATGGCTATTCATGGACGAGACATATGATACTCAATCATGCGAGGCAATCGCAATCGCTACGGACATGGCGGGCGCTTCTCCCCAAACCAGACCGGATCGAAATCACCCGAGTGGAGTAGAGTTCATACTCTGAGAGGACAGGCACTCGATCCGTGCTTACCTCAGAACGTTACAGGTATCATCAAAATTCAAAGGCGTGAGTGATTACGGCCCCGACTGGAATCACAATACCCAAGGGTGCGCACGACACCTTGCCCATCCCCAGACTTCACCATCTAACCCTCTCACCCTAAGTAGCGCTCCCTTCCACTAGCCCACCATGAATCTCCGAATGCAAAAACGTCTTGCCGCTTCCGTCTCGGGCGTCGGCAAGCGAAAGATCTGGCTCGACCCCTCTGAACAAGCCGAGATCAAGACTGCCAACTCTCGTGCCAACATCCGCAAGCTCATCCGCGATGGTCAGATCGTCATCAAGCCCCAGGTCGTCCACTCCTCCGCCCGTCATCGCATGTTCATGGAGGCGAAGCGTAAAGGCCGTCACTCCGGTCCCGGAAAGCGCAAGGGTACCAGGGACGCCAGGATGCCGTCCAAGCTCTTGTGGATGAGGAGGCAGAGAGTTCTTAGGAGGTTGTTGAGGAAGTACAGGGAAATGGGCAAGATCGACAAGCATCTGTCAGTACTCGTCATCTTAGCTGCTATCGTACACCGACAGGTGCTAATGTGCAATGATTTTGCTGTCCAGCTATCACCAACTCTACCAGAAATCCAAGGGTAATGTCTTCAAGAACAAGCGTGTTCTTATGGAATACATCCATAAGGCCAAGGCTGAGAAGAACCGCACCAAGATCCTCTCCGATCAACTCGAAGCACGGAAGAACAAGAGCAAAGTCAGTCATCTCACCTTACCTAGCACCTTATAACATCCACTGACCAATTGATTATTCGCTCTCACTTCAGGCTCTACGGGAACGTCGTGTGCAACGGACGGCGGAGAAGCGGGCGGCAATTCTCGCAGTGGAGCACGAGGCACCCAAGGAGTAGATTTGTCACCTCTGTCCTTCGCCCTTGGCCCGATGTTATTATCCTTGCTGTCGTCAACGTCGTCGTCTTTCATCGCCTCCCCTGGTCTCCTGGTTTCCCAGCATTAGTCCCATGACTCCCAAAGGCTGCACGTCGTTGTATATATTCCGGAATCTCCTTTTGACGTTTCTTGTAAAACACAAACAGTGGTGTTATGGATGTGTACAAATGACATGCAGTACCAAAAACATCCATCATCCGTGGGACGAGTCTTCAAATTGAACTTGACTACTATTCTATCCAACTACATGGAGGGCTGAGCATCGTAGTGCTTCGAGAATATACGCTTGGAGAAGCTTCCGAATGTATCGGTTGTGGAGAGAACCTGAGACGTATCCGGTTGCATAAAGAGAGCGAATGTTTCTGGAGAGAACCGCAGGAACAATCAACGATTTGCCAGTCGCTCAAAAGCCCGGGAATCAAGACACCCACCTCTCGATATCATATCAGCACCAGGTGTCCAACTCCCAGGCGACACGAGATGCGGCGTCGCCCTCAGCCTTCCATCCGTGCACAGTTCCAACGCCTCACCAGTTTGAAAGGCCAACGCGTCCTGCGGTATGGACGCCTTCTTGATCTCACCTCCTCGTGTGTGGATATACAGACCCGCGCCAGAGCTTGGCGCTGGAACTTCCTCCACTACTTCGGATGATAACAATGGCTTCAGATACATTGCTGAGCAGAGGCCAGTAAGCATGCTGTCTGAAATGACATTGTGCGAAGGAGGGTCAACACAAAAGCATGAGAGAGAGACATAAATAAAACGCACTATCAAGATGAGTGCCACACCACTCAGGCGAGGCTCCGTCAATCGGCTTGGCGGGAGGATAATAGTGGAGCAGCCGCGCCTTAGTTGTTTGAGACGTCGATAAGAGATTGGCAAGTGATATCGATTGATCTGAAAGATGGGGCGATGCTGAGAGGTTTGGCAGTCAGTATACCAGCTAGACAAGTAAGAACAACCTAGCACTTGATGCTACTCGCCAAAACTCTGGCACGCCGCCGCCAACTCGCATCCAACCTTAAAAATGAACCTTAAGAATTTAAGCCTCATTAGTCCAGGCTCTTTCTAAATCATCTGTGGGGCATCGATATTTACCTTCCTAGGTCCTTGAAAGCATCCTCGAAGTCTTCCACGCCCTTCTCGTCCGTGGCTGGCCATATGTTCTTTCCGTAATACTCCGGGAACTGTCTTTTGAGCTCCTCGGACACTTTGGGCTCGTCCACGATTGGGTTCGCGTAAAAACTGCCCTTCATGGTGTCCGGTTTGCCGTTCATGATTTCCCTGCCGTGACTCCATCCAAAACTGCGGTCGAAGTATGAATACGCATGTACGACCATGAATAATATGCAAGTAGCAGCTGTATGGCGACTTACCAATACTTGCTCCTCTCGTCCACGTACTTGTCTTGCGTCTGCTTAGGTAACCTCCCGAATCGTTCCGCGAGCAATAGCAATCGCTCCCTCTTCTGCTTAAAGTCAGAAGGTAGACCAGTGACAATCAGCAGCCCGAGACATTCTGGGTTGCTCCCAAACGCCTGCTCGATGGCGGGCGCTAGGGCCTCGGGTCGCGAGACAAGGTCGGCGTAGGTTACCGTCACTTCTCCTTGTGACATCGTCCGAATGGGCTGTGTAGGATTGCATGAGTGAGAAATTATTCATCTGGTTATGGTGTATAGTTTCAGGCTTACTAGAAGGGTTCTTGGATTCGAGGTCGCAAGATGGTGGTATGTTCCTAGAATAGGGGAGATGCGAGGGACACGTCTAGTGGCAAGGGAGAGGAACATTGTCAGAGAGATGAGTATAGCCCTGAATCTTGGATGCTCAAGTCGGCGAAAGCAACTCACTGAGAATATGCCAAATAGGATCGGATTGGTAAGGGGCGGGATGGGAGCCGAGTCTAACCCGCACGTGCACCGCTTAGATGCTTCACACCCGAGCCTCCCAAGTCTGTTCTACCTGAGCGTGTTTCACTATTGCCGAGTGCCAATTACTATCCGTACACGTTACATTTTAGATTAACTTTTTCTCTTCCTTTCTCCCTCCTTCGGTATACACAACGCACATCTGAGTGGCCAAGCATCCACATCACGGTACTCCGAATTCACACGTGGTACAGACGCGAACGTTGTTTGTTTGTTCGTCAACGTCTCACCCTCCTCTTACTTATATATCAGTCTGTTAGGAACAGGATTTATAGCTATCTTAAAGCCTCCAGATACTCGGATGTTGCCCACACCATTATTTGTCGTAGGACTGGTGACCTCCCTGGCGATTTCTGCGTTTGCGCTACCCTCACCGCCTCCTATCAAGATATTGCAAGGAAATGATGATGGGTGGGCTGAGGCTAACGTTCGGCAGCTATATTTTGATCTGAAATCAAATGGATATAATGCGAGTGCCATTATTCTCACCCTCACCCTCATACACAGAGGACTCTAATCCCTCTGCAGACGCTTCTATCAGCCCCGGCCTACGACCAAAGTGGGA
The DNA here is from genome assembly GCA_019633535.1 of Tulasnella sp. JGI-2019a. Lineage (NCBI taxonomy): Eukaryota > Fungi > Basidiomycota > Agaricomycetes > Cantharellales > Tulasnellaceae > Tulasnella sp. JGI-2019a. The sequence goes on from WSUE01000010.1 coordinate 220,226, forward strand.
GAGGAAGCCTCGATCTCCCACTCCATGTCCGTCTATCTTTCCCAGCTGTCATCATATCCTAACCACTCTGTCCGAATCTCCTTCTGAAAGAGCGTAATTCCTTTGCTTGTCATACCAGCGGAGTATAACAGCGTACCTGCCTTCCGGCCGTCGATCGGGCACAACACCTCAGATGGTCAGTTCAAGATACTGATGTGATCGTTTGAATCCTGAAAACTGAATTGTCGCGTCCCTCAAACATCAGACCGCCTCAACTATGTAGCGTCGTTCCCAGTGACGGCTATGAAATATGGGCTCCAGAAGCTGGCGCAGTCTGTACTCGGAGGCAGCCCCGATATTGTGCTATCCGGTCCGAATGTCGGGGGTATGTATACATGATCGGGAGCGCAAGCACGTCGTCTGACCCAGCTGCTTCGCCTCACAGGCAATATCGGGCCCCAGGACCAGTTTTCGGGGACAATGTTCGCTCTAGTCACTCAGGAAGTTCTAGGTTATCGTATTAATTCATGTTTCTTTGATTTTTAGTGGAGTAGCTGCCGCAGCCGCAGTCTCGTATGGGATACCGGCGATTGCATTCTCTGGTGCCGACCGCACGAAAAGGCTTGTCACCCCAACTACACCGTTCAGATTTCCAGCTGAAGTAAACCCTCATTTCTCGCAGACCATATACCGATCTACGACCAGGAGACATATCTCACCTCTACTCCGCGCTCTCCATGACGATCCTCTCGCAAGTCTTAGCTTCGGGCAAGCCCTATCTCCCGACCAACACGTTCCTCAATATCAACTTCCCAAAGCCATCAGACGCATGCCTCGCAGCGTCTGCGTTCAAATTCATCTTGACGACATCGGAGCCAGTCCCATCGGGCCAGGCCGTTCAATGCGGCGGTGCTATAATACCTGACGAAGCCACCGTGATCGCCTCGGAATGTCGCGTGTCCATCACCGCCATGACATCTGAATCCGCATTAATGATCAAGAAGGATGTTTCTTTGGATGTGCAGAGACAGGTCCAAGCCAAGCTCGCTCCCATTCTGAGCTGTTATAACGCTTAGTGTTCATGTTGCAATTTCAAGGACGTGATGTTGTCAGCCTCTCAATCGTCTACTCTTCTCCTAGTTTCGAACCTTAGACAAATAATCACTTGCGTAGCAAGCTCTGAAATGCACAGATGCTGGGAGTCGAGTACGGCAGGTATAAGGATGATTGATCCTACCAGGGCATCTCTTGCTTCGGTCACTATATCTCCATGCAGGCATCCAGCTTAGGGCAACAAAGCATTAAGCCCCCAGCACACGCATGCTCGCAAACCAGGGACCATCGCACAAGGATGACAGGAAAAGGATCGCATTGCAAGCAAACATCACACCTCCGAACTAGGTTGCCTGTGGTAGCTAAGGCCGGGTCCTTTGGTCCGGGATGGGTCGACGATAGGTGTGTGGGGTGGGGTGAAGTCCGCTATATGTGGTTCAAGGCGTATTCTAAATATTAGGGCGGGTATTCGTGAGTTCCAATGCACTACAGGCATCCCAAGTCAACGTACGTACCCCCATCGCCATAGTCTCCAAAGGTGCTGGAGGTTTGTTGCGTTACGGGTGGTTGCTTGCCTGAACAACCAGCGGACTAAGTACAGCAAATTGTGCTTGTATCATGACATACCGCGAATAACATAAGGTCCATCGCTATCGAGAGTGATCTTCTTCGCCGGCCGTGTATCTTCATAACCAGTGGTGAGCCTCGCCACAATTCGTGCATGTATCATGACCTACCTCTGGAAACCTCTCCAGGCTTCCACTTGTGGCTCGGAACGACAGGTGCCTCGCCTACATGCACTGGTCGTAACAAGTGCCGGAAGGGGTGAGTCTCACAGCGGCTTGTGCCTGTATCATGGCGTACCGGAGGGAGATCCAGGAAGGCGGTCGCTCCGAACGACGGACGTCCCGCCTACACTGGGACTTTGACCAATATTAACCCTATTTCGGCGCCGAATTGTTTGGCGGTTGGCTTGAACTTGGTCTTGGGCCGGAGCCTCTTCATTCCAGACTTGAAAGCTTGACCGATTTTCCCTGTTTGAGATGAAAAGTAGCTGAAGTTTTAAGATAATGCTAGGAGGGGTTGATGGAGTTTACTGAACACGTTAGATTTGGCGACGGCACCTTCGACCGCAGGCCCGCCAATTCTCTTCGTTAGATATGTCGAGTCTAAGGAGACGGAGGTTAAAGAGACACGGGGTCGTAATCTCGACACCAACTCACAAATAACAGGAAGCGGCGCTGCCAAAGCACAACTGATAGCCAGGAGGTTGACGAGCCCAATGGCGTAGAGGTCGATGCGCATGAGTAACAAAATAAGGGAATGTAAAAATCGAAGTGGAGTAGAAACTGAGAGGTGAACAGGAAGAAAGTCAAGGAAGGGATGATAATAGAAAGAAAGAGTAAGAGTGTAGGAATAGAATGCTATTAAGATCACTGATGTACGAGGATTATATCCCATTGAGCCGTTATCAGGGCGTGTTCATAGAAGTGGGTCGTAATGTATTCCAACATCCGCATTCGAGGGAGTACATAATATTTCCAGGTGTTACGAGATGCTACATAGTATTAATGATGTAGTCAGATATCATAATATCCAGAGCCCATGGTGTTTCGCGAAACGGAAACAGGGGGTTGTGATTTTCCCGAGCACCCCAGTTATGCCATGGTACTGATGTTTCGCGAGTAAATGTATAAACATCATATGTAGATAGAGATTGGCAGACACATAGTTCCATGCGATGACTACGAACCCAATAGTAGAGTCGAGCTAGCGGCGATACGTAGTTTGATTCATGGACGGTGTCCTCGAATTCCACTCCTTGCCACCGGCTAACTCGAAATGACATATGCAGGGACTGACCCTGAAGAGGTACACATTCAGTCCGACGATACGAGGCGTTCTCCCGCTACAGGTGGGTCGCAAGTAGAGTGTTCCTTCCAAAATCCTGCGTGCCGTCATTTCAGGAGGTGACAAATCCACCGCTTCCCTGGCACTCGGTTGTTTAACTTCTCCGTGCCGTACACTGAGATTCCAAACTTGAATAGTAATAATGAAGGAGTTCTGGTGCAGCGTGAGCCCATCCCAGAGGGAGGGACCTGGTCCCCAAAGTATGTATCTGACATGTTAGACTGCTTGGAGACCAAACCATGCGCACTTGGGAGATCAAAATGTGATTGTGCAGATAGGGCCTAGACATGCGATATAATATGGGGGAAAGACAAGACGAAGTGGGAGCACATTGTGAATGAGCGGGAAATATGACAAACAAAAAGATATGGCAGAAATTCCGCAAATGAGTAGTCAGATGGTATACGAGATTGGGGTACAAGGTCCGCGATGGGGAGATCATGGAGGAGGAGAAGGGGTCTGGGACTTGTGCAGCCTGTTGGATATGCCCGATATCGACCGCGCCAACAGACCATGATGTTCAGTGGAAGGAGTCCCCAACCCCGGGACTAACGATTCCGTCGTAGGTCGGGGTGATCCCGAGGCAAGAGGGCCTTTCTTAGGAGACTTTTCTTTGTCGACGTCTTTTGAGGAGAATAATCCAGAGATTCGACGCCCGAGTTTCTCCTTCTCCTTTGATTTCTCTTTATCGCCGACGCCGAGGAATGATCCTGAGCCAGATATGACACGTTGGCGAATGGAGTGACCAGATTCAAGACTGGCTTTGCTGGGACTCCCGCTGCTGCTGCCACCGGAGAAGGTGAATCCATGCCGAGGGCCGCTGACCTTTCTGCTCCTAGTCGAGGATACGGAGTCTTGACGTGATCGTTGAGAAGCGCTGGATGGTTGAGGAGGGAAGTAGCTCGTCGCCTCCTCGGGATGTTTCTCAGCCCACATCTGGTATTTTTGGTCGGTCTGAGCACCCAGCTCCGTCCACTATGGATGGAACGGCGAGTAAGTTATGTTGCTCATGGTCAAGGTAAGGGGAACAAGATGATGTACCTGATCACCGCCCGCGTCTCCCCAAGGAGATTCGCGCTTCTTCCGTGGCCGCTCCTCTGGAGGGGGGGTCTCCAACACGATTGGCAGGACGGGGACCGTAACCTCTTGGGATCCTTCGGCACTCTCGTCCTTGATTGATGGCAGATCAGACAACCGATCATGACCCTCGCCCTCGTTCTAAAGGAAGGATCGGTTAGAAATCTGATATTGGTTTAAAATATAGATGCGACCAACCTCATGAACTGGGCTTAGCGAGCCACCACCAGAGGCTCTGAGCTGCGCAAGTAGGGCTGCATTCTCGGCCTCGAGAGCACGGATCTGCTCGGCGGCCTGTGACGTTATCAAATCCCAGAATTAGTTTCCCGAAGATTATACCGAAATCGATTGGTCGAACCTTTTGTTGTGCGTCGGCGGCCTTCATGTCAGATGCTTTTAAGCTCTCGCTCAAGGCTATGTTTTCACTATCCGAGCTCCTGAGCCTCTCTTCATGATCTGCGACCTGGTTAGAATGACGAATGTTAGAGATTAAGTTGGCTTGAGAGTAACACAATAAGATCACACCTTCTGCTGCGCGGTGGCGATGGCGTCTTCTGCTTGCTTTAGCTTCTCTGCAAGAGATCCGTTCTGAGCTTCGAGGTCTCTGAGTTTGTCGTTCGCGCTGCCAAGCTTTGCAGAAATGACTTATTAGTTTTTGTGGCGCATGAACTCGGGGAACAAGCACCAACCTTCGTCGAGGTGGAGTCGTGGGCCGCCTGCAAGTCTTTTGTTTTGCTGGCAGCATCCGCCTTGTCTGCCTCCAGGGCGCTGAGCTTGGCCTCGACCTCGGTTATATGCTGCTGCAGCTCTGATGCAGTGGTTGCGGCCACCTCGACAGCGCTTGTAAGACGGCCTTTCTCCGCAACAGATTCTGCGACTTGTACCTCGAGAGTGGCGACAGATGCTTCGAGATCTTTAGCCTATAGGATATTCTTGTTAGGGGACCTATATTGATCATGAGTATAACAGTACTGACCCGTGAAGCAGTGCTTTCATTCGCCGAGTTCAATCCCTCGATCTTCTGGCTGAGGTCGGACTTCTCTGTCTCGAGGGCCTGGCGAGCTGACCGGACATTTGCCAGTTCTGCCTCCAATGAAGTGGCCTAGGTGGAAGACAAAATATAGGTGGGCAGCTACAGAATAGGGCGTTCGTTGCTCACCTTCGTCTCCGCCTCTGTCAGCTTGCCTTCCAGAGTACGAGCTGTCGCCTGGACATTACTATGTTCAGCATCCAAGGCTGCCTTGATTGTCGCTGCCTCGGCGACGCTCTTCTCAAGTTCAGAGATCTGAAATCCGCCAGCGTGGTTAGCTATGAGTGACGGACGAATCACTATCAAACGCACTCTTGCACTGAAAGTGCCTAATGACGATTCCCGGTCCACGATAGTGTCGCGTAAGGACTGCCCGGTACGTTCGTGGTCCTCGATCTTCTGGCGGAGTGCGGTCGTTTCAGCACGTTCACGCTCAAGGTCTGAGCAGGTGGTCGCTTCCTTGCCGCGCGAACCCTCCAAATCAGACTCGAGGGATGAGATCTAGATGTAAACAATCCATGTAAGGACACGTTACAATGGAGGTATTCAATGTACCTCACCTTGGTCTGGGCCTGATTATGATGCTCTACTTCCTCAGCCAGTTTCGCGGCAAGACTCCCTTTCTCCGCGCTCGTCGTCGCAAGTTGTTGTTTCAGATCAGAGACTTGGGCCTTGGTAGAATCGAGGCCTTTCACTTTGTCATCCAAGGTCGCCTTATCCGCCTCTAAGGATTTCACGAGTTCCGCACTTGTGGCTGCCTTCGTTCAACCAAGTCAGCGGGGTCATAAACTTCTGCAGAAACAATCATGACATACCTTTTTGTCTGACTCAGAGACATGGGTCTCCGCTGCCTCCAGAGACTTAGCAAGTTCAGCCTTCGAAATCTCGAGAGTTGCGAGTAGGGCCTCGATATCTGTGATCTTCCTCTGGAGCTCAGATACGTGCGCATCGAGTTTGTCTCTGGCCTCCGTCAGCTGCGCTTTCTCTACCTGTGCGGTGCCCACGTCGTGTTGAAGTCCCTTGGACTCGTTCTCGAGCTCAATGATCCTCGAGCTCTTCGAGTCGACAGTAACCTTCAGGGTGCTAACGGTGGCCTCGAGGGTGTCCTTCTCCGCCTGAAGGGCAGTTTGGGCTGCCTCCATAGATTTGATATGGCCGTGCACCTGGTCAAGCTATCATAGCAAAGAGAAAAGGAAGGTTATCAGAGAGAACGTGGCAGACAAGCAAAGTGACGCTCACCTCGATCTTCGCGGCTGCATGCTGATCTTCAGCGGCTCGAGCACGGTCCAGCGCAGCTGTCTTTTCGCCTACGAGAGTTTGCAGCGATATCTTACTGGCATCTAGTGACTCGTGGAGAGAGGCCAACTAGAAACCAGTGGGATATGATTAGATCTTGCCATCTCTTTCTGTATTGCGGAATGTACTTGCCTGCTTCTCCAAGTTAGCTTTGTCTTCGCGTAACAGATCAGCTTCTGCCAACAAGACGCTGTGCTTCTCGCGGTCGGACTTTTGCTCTGATTGTAGTTGGGCCAAGAGTCTCTTCAACTCCTCAATTTCCGCTGTAAGATCAACAGTCTATGTGGTGTGAGCCAGAGGTATGAGTAAAATCAAGAACTTCATAACTAACGACTGTCCTAACCTTGCTCTCGAGGCTTTTGATAGTATCATCGCGCTCACGGATTTGAGCCAACAGGGCATTCTTCTCATCGCCCGCGGTCTTGAGCAGAGCCTCCAATTCTGTAACCTTCCCGTTGAGATCTTTGACATGCCCTGAGAGCGTATCCCGCTCGGAAGTGGCTGAATTGGTGGCCTCATGGGCGGCAGAGAGCTCGGCCTTTAGTGTCACGATCTGTTTGTAGAATCATTGCTCAGCTGAAGACGTTATTTGGGTGAAGCATTATTTCACCAACCTCCTCGCTGGACTCTTTCAACGCTTTGTGGGCCGTTGCTGCGTCCTTCTCGACCTCGACTTTTGAAACTTCAAGGACGGCCAAGGCTGCAGCGCCTGCTTCCAGCTCGTGGCGTAGCTTCGACACCTGGAACCAGACATTGAGGATCGCATCACATTGAATTGCGGAACGGTGACTAACCTGCTCTTCCACTTGTTGGATCTTGAGATTGGATGCTTTAAGCTCTACAGATATCGCGTTCTTCTCTTCGAGGGTGGTTGAATGGTCTTGTTGAAGCGCCGTGTACTTGTCCATGAGGCTCTTGTGGGCTTCAAGGGATGCTGCCTTTTCTGCCTCCAAAGTCGACACTTTGGTCTCTTTCAAAGTAAGCTGATCCTTCAACGAGCCCGCCTGCCAGCATAGTCGCTTGATTAGTCTCGAACATAACCGCAAGCACCTAGCTGCTCCTCACCTCTGTGTGTGCGGCTACCGCATCCGCCTTTGCGCCATCGAGCTCTTGTCCTAACGTGTTCTTTGAAGTCTCTAAATCAGCAATGTTGCTCTGGTGGGCGGATATTTCGGCCCGTGCTACGCCGAGCTTCATCAGGGTGTCAATGTGGTGGTCAGACTTAGGAGTATATCCTACACATTACCTGCTCAACAAGCTCCCTGTCGGTGGCATCGGTGGCCTCGAGTTTCGCTGTCAGGTTCGCGTTCTCGGACTTGAGGCCAGTGAGTTGCTCGTGAAGCGATGCCTTCACTGATTCCAGCTCCGACAAGGAAGTTTTCACAGATGACAAGTCTTTCTCGAGTGAAGTAGCCTAATATCGCCAGAAGGCAACGTCAATTAGGTTCTGGGCTGACATTCGATAAGGAGATACATACGTGGTCGCTGGAAGTCTTTAGAGCCTGGGTACGAATAGCATTAGAACTGAAGAGCTTCAAGGACAAGCATCGGAGGTCCTCGTTACCTGGTCTGTGGAGTGAAGCTGTGATTCTGTCGCCTTGAGGTTGTCTGAAAGCTTCTCTCTCTCGGAGCGCGAGTTCTCTAGATCGGCTTCAAGCGACTTAGATTTGGCATCCAATGCGTCCGCCTTTGATAACAGTTCAACCCGTTCTGCCTCTAGAGACGACAACTTGCCATCCATCACGATCTGAGCGGCTCTAAGAGCGGCGAGCTGGGAATGGGATTGGTTATTGTACGCATCAAGTCAGATAAGGTGCATGACTGACCTCAGTAGATACTAAAGATGCTTCTCCTTTCGCTGTCGCTAGTTCAGCCTCCAAAGCCTTCTGAGTTTCCTCGACATCCGCAATCTTAACTGTGCTCAGGCGCAGGTCTTCGCTCGTGGCATCAAGCTATTTTACGATGGATATGTCATAGAATCAAGTCCCAAAGTTAGTCTTGTAAACGCTTACCTTCTCTTGCAATGCCTGTGCTCGTTTCTCTTCCTCCACCGCCTTGGCGTCGACAACCGCCTTGCTGCTCTCGAGGTTGGCAAGCTTATGTTCAAGCTCCGCTTTGCTCGCTTGCTCTGCGCCGAGGCGCGACGCAGCTGAAGATAGTTCGTCTTGAAGTTCGGATTTCTAGGAGGGACATTAGTACACAAGCTTTTTGTCATCGCAAGGGTGCATTACCTCTTTTGCGGCGGCTTCCTTCAGCTACGATCGGGAGTGTTGAGAATCAGCTCCGGCTTTGATTACAAACTGATCAAGCATCTTACCTCGTGGCTGCTTGTCCTCGCGCCCTCTTCGACTTCAGCGACCTTCTTCTCAAGGTCCGCTTTGCTCGCTTCGAGGCCTTTAATGCTGTGCTCAAGTGACAAGACCTGCTCTCCCAACTTCTTCTCTTCAGCCGACAGTGCATGCTTTTCGGACTCCAAAGCAATAACAGACGCTCCCGCTGCTGCCAACGCAACTTTCAGCTCTTCGACCTAAGGACAGTCAACGGTCAGCAGGCTATATCAGACATCCATAGAGAACCACTATTGACCTCTTTAGTGACAGTGGACGTCTTCGTGTGAGCAGCTTCAAGCTCGCTTGTTAAGGTGTGCTGTGCTCCTTCGACCTGAGCGACCTTGTCCGTGCTTAAACGCAAATCCTCCGCCGTGGCATCCAACTAAATACGTCCATCAGACTATGAGAGCCATTCGGTAAGCCGGAGGGCGTTGAGCGTACCTTCTCTCTGAGCGTCTTGGCAAGTTCAGACTGTTGCGCGAGTTCGGCGTCGACGGCTTGTTTGGCAGATTGGGCCTCTGTGAGCTTGTGCTCTAGATCCACTTGGCTGCCCTGCAAGTCGTTGAAGGAAGACTTTGCTGACGAGAGTTCCTCCCGGAGTCCGAAAATCTAACAAGCACGGTTGTCAGATCGGGATCTATCCCAGTGTGATAAAGAAACAAACTCGTACCTCCTCATCTGACGATGCCTTGAGCTGCGGAATCAAACAAAAGCTCATTAAGTCTCAGGTAGTGAATACGCGCCTGGATCGCATACCTCATCGATGTGTTTGGCAGTCTCCTCCTTGACCTGGGCCAACGTCCTCTCCAGCTCGGCCTTACCAGCTTCCAGTTCTTGAATGGTCTTCCCAAGTGATGACACCTTCTCGCCTAACTCTTTCTCATCCAAGGACAATGAATGCTTTGCCAACTCTAGAGCTGCAACGGACGCGGCAGCCGCTGCAAGAGCGACCTTGAGCTCCTCGACCTGCCAAGAATCAAGTTCAGAACCAGACCGTTTTTTAAAAAAGAGATCAAGTCGCAAAGGATTTCGGCACGTACCTCCTTGGATACTGCAGATGCCTTCCCATTCGCGGCCTCAAGCTCGTTGGCCAACGAAGCCCTGGCTGCCTCAGTCTGCGTCACCTTCTCCGCCGTCAACTCCAAGTTCCTTGTCGCGGTGTCCAGCTGCAGAACAGATTAAGCTTAGCGGGATATGCATGTATTACGCGCAGGAAGGCGTACCTTCTCTTGCAGAGCCTTGGCTTGATCGACGTGTTGGACCACCTCAGCATCCACGGCAGCTTTGCTGGTTTCGGCCACAGTGAGCTTTCCCTCTAGATCCGCTCGAGTAGCTTGCAAGCTCTCAAGAGACGACTTAGCCGATGATAACTCTTCCCGAACGACGGAGATCTAGTGACATGGTTTTAGTATGACTACGGCACTACGCACCAAAAGAACGGTCACTCACGTCGTGCTCAGAGGACGACTTCAGCTGCAAAAAGAAAACAGATAAATTCAATATCACGTTTTACAACCAAGTGTTTGAAGACAACTCACCTCGTCAACAGTCTTGGCAGACTCCTCTTTGACCTCGGTGAGCCTTTTCTCCAGATCAGTCTTGCCTTCCTCGAGAGAGCGAATGGTGCTTTCGAGGGAGGACACCCTCTCACCCAAAGCTTTCTCGTCTTGGGACAGGGTACTCTTCTCCGTCTCGAGGGCAAGCACGACTGCCGTTGCTATTGCCAAAGCAGCTTCAAGCTCCTCAGTCTAGGGATGCGAGGCGGTCAGCAAAGGAAATAGCGAGGTGAAATTGGGTTATCGCACCTTTTTCCGTGAAGCTTCCGCCTCTTCCTTAGCGGTGCTGACATCCTTGGACAACGCATCTCGAGTGGATTCGAGCTCGCTAAGACGTTGGTTGCGAGTCTGAAGGTCGCTTGACGTGGAGGAGTGCTGTGGTGGGAAGGGTTTTAGAACCGTAACGTCAACATAGACTGCACATAGACTCACCTTTTCCTCGGCCTCTTTCAACGACGCTTGGAGCTCCGCAATCTGTATCTGCAGGGCGCCTCGTTCCTTCTCTGTCTCGTCCAGCTTCTTCTGAATTTCCGCCTTTGCAGCCTCTGATGCCGATGCTGATGCCGCTTCAGACTCGAGCCGTTCTTGCAGCGCCGATAGCTAGTAAGGAGAGATGTCAACACCACGAACATCAAGGTTTATAGCCTGACTTACTTCAGTGTGAGCAGCCTGGAGCTTCTCTTGCAAGTTGGCTCTCTCGGCTTTCAGGGCCTTGGTGTCACTGGCAGATGCGGCCTTGTCCTTCTCGAGTGCATCAATCTGAGGAGATCATTGTAAGTAAGAGATGCTAGTAGATCACTGGACAAAAGAACCCATCGCAGACTTTTTCTTGGACCGAGGTCAGTTCGGCCTGAGTCTTGGCGGCTCCTTGGCTTAATTGTGCAATACGATGGTCGCATGTACGATGCGCTGTTCGTACAACTTCTAGAGCGCTCTCGGTCGTTCCGAGTTGATGTTTGAGGGTTGAGATCTATTCGGATGTGGATTGGCCATCGGTGTGGTTGACAGTGGATGACCGGCCCTTAATCCTTACCTCATGAGAAAGAGCCTCAGAGAGCTTCTCCGATGAAATAGGAGAGTGCGCCTGAGCATATTCGAGCTCCCTCTCGAGTTCCGCATTTCGTACTTGCGCTTCGGCGACCAGGTTTTCGATTTGACCCAGCTAAAACACACTTGGTGTTAGCGAGGAAGATACTACAAACCCAAATCTCATGCATCAGAATCACCTTATTCAGAGCATCACTAAGCTCAGACTTTGTCTGCTCGAGGGCCTGGTCAATGGATGCACCTGCTGCTTCAAACTCCTGTGCCGCCTTTTCAGCATCCTCCAGCTTTCGTTGCAAAGACAATGCCTCCTGATCATCAACGACGTCCGTTAACTCGAAGCACGTGACATTATTGGGGGAAAGAAACTTGCCTTTGCTGGAATAGATCGAGTCTCCGTCTTTAGCAACTGCCGAGACAACCCTTTCTTTAAGTCCTGAGTGGACACCAAATCTGACCGCGACTTTTCGAGATTCGCTTCTAGCCGCTTGATCTGTCCCATGAGACCCTCGAAGTGATTGCTCTGAACATTGTAGAGGGTCGAAGCGGAAGAAAGCAAACTCGATGAAGAATCGCTGGCTTCCCTCCATTTCTTCAGCCGCTCGATCTCTTCCTCAAGCTCTGACTGCTTCCTGTCGGCTTGTAAAAGGAGTTGATAGGCCCTCTCGCCGACCTTTAGGGCATTCTTCAATTTTTCGTCCACGGTGGACTTGGCGCTGCGAGCGCGCTGAAGCTCAGTCTGAAGCTTTGTGAACCGCAAGTTGTAGGCGGCGCCTTCGGTCTTGGTGCTTGCGAGCAAGGTTTGAAGGAGCGCGATCTAATTTGCGCAGTGAACCGTATGTTAGAAAATCCTGACGTAATGGCGGCTAATATTTATTTTGGCTTACGCGCTGCTCATACGTCTGCTCGGTTTTGCGCACTGAGAAAGACGAGTGGTGTGAGCTGCCTGACTCGAGTGCTTCTTGTGTTGAGTGACGAAAGAGAATTGTGGCTTACCACGTTGTGTCCAGGTGACGAAGAGGAGAATGGCAGCGACGGTGACGCCGACGACCTTGTGTTCAGACTGGACCATGGAGATGTCTGCTACTTGGAGGAAACGGTCCATGGAGAGATTGGGTAGCCTCGACTTTTTGAATGAGCGACTTTACCGCGTGCCCTTCTTATCTGGGGGAGAATGTTGTTCGGAGAATGCGAATGCACAATGCACGGGATGGCCTTTGTGAAATTCAGGCACCTTTTCTCACACGCCGCCCATGCCTCAAACACCGGTCGCCGGACGCCGGAATTCGACTTCTCCTTCTTGAGCGCTTGATAAATGACTGTGTCGCTCGAGTCCCTGTGTGTCAACTAGTTATTGAGACTATTACCGCCGGCGATCCTGATGCTCCTGCGCACGCGAGATACCATTCCTTCTGCTTCTCGTGCAATGTCGCCTGAAGATCCCATCCAATTAGCTATGTCACCCTGTCTGGAAGAACTCTCAGCACTGCTGACCTTGACAGGAGTTTATCTTCGGCAGGCGCCTTTCGGGGGCCCCGTGGTATAACTATTCCCTACCGCACCCGATAAACTTGTGCTCGGCAGCTGTAGGAGGTGGGTGGCAGAACGTCTTTAAGCCACTACTCCGCCCACGCCCTCCTGCTACTCGCTTATACAACGCCCTTAGTCTTCCTCTAGCCGACAGTTTGCGGACGTGTTTTCACTTTTCGGACACTAGGCAGCTATCTCCTTACAGAACACCTTCAAGCCAATGGGAACCTCCCAACCTACCCACACGCTTCCACTGCTCGATTATATGGGCTGACCAGAAGCCAGCTAGTTTGTGCATGACGCTCTTAGCCTTCCTCTGGTCGACAGTTCTGCCACCTTTTCGCAGGCCTCGGACGCCACATTCCACAAAAACTTTAAATTAACGTCTTCTTTCGTCCTTAAGTCTTTGCTCCTAGGGCACGAGCTGGAAGTTGAATGCATCCTCCTCACCCTCACCTCTACCCTTACCCTCACCCGTACCAGTTGCCATCGCGAAGGTGCTCACCATCCATTCTCTGTAAGGCCTTACATTCAGATATCATGACCGTATCTCCACAGAGTACTGTAACGTCATTCCAAGCTACCAGTTTCGATCTCCTTCCTATTCACGCTTGATTGGTCCCATTACAGAGGTGGTGTTTTACTAATCAAGTTGAAGCTGTGCGCATGTCGCCTTCGAAAATCTTGCCTCGGTGTTGTCGATAGGGGCTGTGTTCGTTCGACCAATCGATCCCAATCTGGTGATTGAGATGTTCCCGGGCGATGACGGTTCCACTTATCCCGTAGTGCCCACGCGAGATACCTTTCCCATCGCTGTGCATATCAGAAACCCTCGGTGCGGCAGTGCTATCCATTCTTAGCTCATCACCATATCAAGGAATACTCTCGCGCCACCCACCGCCTTGCGTCTCCAACATTCTCAGTCGCGGTATCTCCGACCCGCGTCCGGACTCCAGGAGTGAAGCTGTGCACACTCCGACGTTCCGACACGCCCGAAAACCCCGTCTTTAACGCCTCAAGTGGCTAATAAAGATAAAGAACAGGCGACTCCCAGCTTGACAAGACACGTTGGTTCCATCTGCCCTGACCGCAACGAGTATATAACACGAGTGCGTCGCGGCGCTTCCGTTGCATTATCGACTACCAACTCTCCCCACCATCAACATCGAATTTCCCCATCAATAGACCTTGCAGGTCCCCCCAAGCTCCTCCTACGAGTCTCCTAAACACAAGAGTGACCGTCGATGTCTACGCGACCCACAAACTACGCTTATTATTGCTCGGGACATGGTTACGGACACGCGACTCGCGTCTCGGCGTTGACTTCACACCTGCTGCAGTTGACGCCAAAACCGACCGTGACCATCGTTTCGCAGGCACCTTCTCATGTATTTGCTGACTCTGTGCGCATGGGAGCTAAATATCGAAATGCCGCTGTTGATCCAGTGATCTCTCAACCTTTGGCGTATCGGTGGGTCCCGATAACGGCGCTTATCGCTTGACCACGCGATCGCTTACATGCACGTTTTTGTTAACAGGGTGGACAGGAAGAAGAGTTTAAAAGTGTTAAAAGCGTTTATGCGCAATCGAGAAACCTTGATCGGAGAAGAGGTTGCTTGGTTGAAGAAGAATGACATCACATGTGTTTTAAGTGACGCCGTCGCAATTGCTTGGTATGTTCACCCCTCTTTCTCTCGATGACATTTGAAGCTCATTCCAACCCTTATAATCCAGTGCTGCGGCAAATCGCGCTTGCCTTCCATCGGCTCTAATCACCAACTTCAGTTTCGACTCGATCTTTTCTTATCTCTCATCGTTATACATAGACAAGCCAAACACCGAACCTCCGCAACTCCCGTCGCTCAGCCCACTCCCCGACGCCCTAATCCTCGAACCAGATGAGCCCCTCGGGCGCGAAGAGCTCGGCCCCTTGGCCGATCAGATCGCACAAGACCTGAGATGTGCTGATCTACTCTTGCGACTACCCGGATACCTACCCTTCCCATCCTTCTCTCCCGTAAATCCGCTCCCATCTCCAGATTGGATCGATATCGAAACCCAGCGCTTTTATCCAGCGGTCCTAGCTAAACTCAACCAACCGATCAGTGAACTACCCATGTATGACTCCGTACCATTCCCCGAGGGAGGACCGAGCAAACCCCTGCCACGAATGATGAAGGACGCTCCGCTTCTCGTGAGACACCCTTGTGCCGACGTGTACTCGCCCGAGGCGCGGCAGAGAATCCTCGACACCGCAGGCGTACCGAGAGAGTTCCAAGACCCAACCAAAACGAAAGTTTGCGTCGTGAGTTTTGGCGGTCAGGTCATAAAGCGGCCATCACACAGTCGGAATGGGAGCAGGAACATGTCCACTAGCACCACGCCTATGGCAAGACCAACTGACTCGGGGCTGCCGACGCCACCAAAGATGGACCTGGAACTGCTGCTACCACCTCCAACCACCGAACATTCACTTCCTGGAAATGCTACTCCGTCTAACGAGGTGGTTGTGGTTGAGCCTGCTCCTCTCCCGCGGTCCATCCGCCCAGAGACGCCGCCAGAGTTGAAGATGGAGCACCTCAGGACGAGCTTGAAGGACCTCCCCAAGATTGCTAGTCCGACACACATCTTCATTCCTGGTGCACCTCCTGCGTAAGTATTGTCGGGCCCTTCGGTAACCTCGCAATGGTCTTTATTAACGATATTACACTCCATGCTTCAGCTCAAATCCAACCTCGCCATTGGTTGCAAAACGATTCGACTTCCTCTCCGTTCCAGGGTCTATTCCTCACAATCTTAACGATTCGATAGAAGAGATTTTGGAGGAAGAGCCGCGTATCCTTCCTGACGGATGGATCGCGATCGTCTGTGGAGTAGCAAAGAATTGGGGAGAAGAGGATCTGCCGGAGGGGTTCTTTGTTGCGCCAAGAGATATGTGGATGCCAGATCTCACAGCTGTCGGCGACGTCCTCCTCGGCAAGCTAGGGTATGGTACCTGTGCGGAATGTGTTGACGCTTGTACCCCCTTTGTTTACGTCCCTCGCCCCCTGATCGTCGAGGAACACGGCCTTCGGAGACTAATGGAGGACTCAGGGGTCGGCGTGCTCTTGCCGCAATCCGAATATGAACTCGGTAACTGGGCCGGAAAGATCGAAGAAGCCTACGAGAAGGGTAAGGATATCAAAGCTGCAAAAAGGAGGTCTGGTTGGGATGATACGAGGAAAAGACAGGCAGACGTGATGGCGAAAGATCTGAATGGTTGGGTCGAGGAGTGGTGGGAGAAGGTGGACAACACGGATCACGGGCCAAGCACAGGCGCAGGGAAGGCAGTCAGGGAGCGCACCTCGGGTGGCTTCGCAAGTTCCGTTGGTCCAGCCATGGCGTCGCTTGGCTACGCAGTTGAGCCCATCTCAGTTTGATCTCATCTTTCATTTGAGACGGCTCTCTAGACGCCTTCTTCTTTGCCTTTCTTTCACAGATAATGGTTTGCCTATTCTCAGTGATCATATGACTTATGTAGAGTTAGATGGAGTTAGAAATTAGATGAAAAGTTATCTTCATGCTTTACTGTTGATCTGGGTGTGAGCTGCCAGTTGGAGAAAGAGAAGGGTGATAAGCGGGAGAGATACCGTCGACCCTTGAGGGGGAATTCCACGCGAAGTTGCAAGGTCCCTGCAAATTATTGTGGTCTCGTTCAAAATGCTCCGTCCAAGATCCTTTTAACTCATCTTCGTCTCTCATATACCATCTTTTATTCTTATACTTCTTATACCTATTCCCGACCGGGAGAGGAAAATGCTTCCGCACCGGTCGACACTGCAACCTCCGGATATCGTGCCTGCTCAGCTTCGGACCACTAGTGGTTCCCTCAACCATGCACTTCATCCTCCATCAAGTATATCGGACGGCCCATCCCAAACTCAGCATATGAACCACTCGCAAATTACGACCCCATATGATTCGCAACCGCAAGCTGGTAGCAGCACATCAACAGGCATCCACCCACCTACTTCAGACGATCCTGCCGCCGGAAAGCGCAAGAGGGGTCGTCCAAAAGGCTCAAAGACAAAGACCAAGCGCGCAGACACCACTTACGTCCCTATTGAGTCTACGATCCCTTCTCAGGAGATTGCTATCACGGGAAATGACAATGACTACACACATGACGGCGTTCCTTCGGGCGCAGTCGAGAGTCTGCCCCGGATGGGAAGTTTCAGCGAGCCGGGGCGTATATCAGATGGACCAACGTACGGTTTGAGCGTCGCCTCAGCCTTAGCATCTTCCGCGCCAGGACCTTCAACGGGAACTTCTTCGGATTTACCCGCTACCTTGCCCGAAGCAATTCCACAGGTCGATACAACCAATAACGCGTCGTCGTCGTCAATCCAAAATTTCTATGATTTTCAGTGCCAGGTTATCAGCCTTTGCTCGGTATTCTACGAGTCGGCCGGAGATCTAGTGGTGTGTGTGTCGCGGTTCCCTTCTCTCCCCCTATCCCCAACATGCCTTTGCGCCCCTTACCACCGTTTCATGTCTGACGCAACGTTGATTTGGTTTCTTGCTATGTTGCTGTGCAGCGTCGTACGGATCCAGCCGTGCTCGCGCAATCGTTTCAACTCGGCAGCCGGCAGGACCCGATGGTTTTATTGCAGAATGCGAAGGACTTCTGTGATGGGTTGGTGCGCGTGACTTTCTCTCTCGCCAATTCGGATACTTTGCCTCGGCCTCGGCTCATCATCTTTATCTCTTTTAGTTGGCCAATCCGGAAAGTTTTCAGGAACAATCGTTGCCGCCTCCGACGCCTGAGTCCATGTTCCCGGTCGCGTTACAACCTCTCGCATCCGCTTCGAGTGTAGGGGTACAACCCCAGTTGGGAATAATGCCCCCTCCCAGCTCATATGCTACCTCCCAAAGCAATCAAGGAGCGGGCACCTCTGGTATACACCACGATGTCCAATCCCAAATGCATGGTTCACCCACCACACCTATCGGACCACCGTCGTCTCATATGTATGGTGGAATTCATCCACATTCTATCCACTCTGGTGGCACGCAGCCATCGGCTTCGACCAGCGGGCCACAGGGATATTCGCCGTCACGCTCAACCCCAAGCCACCACGCGCCGCCGCCACACCAGCTCGCAACATCTGCATCTCCGTCTTCTTCGACATCGCCTCTAGTGTCAAATTTCACTGGAGTGACTTCTCATGGAGCGTGGTCCAATGAGGATACGGAACGCCTTAAATCCCTTGCCGAGCAATCAAAAAGTAGGTCCTCGGATGGGGAGATCGATTGGGAATGGACTACATCTATGTTTGGAGAAACGCGATCAAGGTACGTGCTGGTCATTCACTTGAGGGGCCAAGGTTTATGCTGATGCTCCAAAAAAAAGGCATCAAATCCTAATCAAGGCAGTGAACCTTGGATTGAAGCGAACTGGAACGCACCCCAGCAGGCTGAGGAAACGAATCAGCATGGGGAATGCATCTGAGGCTTCTACAAGCGGTTCGACGTCTATGTTTCATGGAGCATCCGGAGCATTCCAGTCGCAGCAAGCATCTGCCGCCACCATCCAAGAAGGACAGGTTCAGCGTTTCATACGCGAGAGCATGTCCTCCCCGCAACTGCGCCAATCAGCAACAGGTGGTTTTCATATCCGGGCGGCGTCTCAGCCCCAGGGTATGGCGCCAGATGTGTCACCATCGGCCTCGGTAACACCGATTCCACCCTTTCCCTCCCAATCCGACCAAAACCCTTACCTACCACAGCAACCTCTCAGACCACCAGTTCACCGCAGGCTGTCTGGTGTCAGCATGGCATCTTCCTACCAGAGCTCGCCGAACACGGGATCTATCGCCATAATGCAGCCACCTCAAACAACCTCCGTGTCCACTGCAGAGAGCTTCCATGGACAGATGCAAGGTTATGTGGAACATGATCAGTCGCAGCCGCAATTGCAGCCGCAATTATCACCCCAGCCCCATGCGCAGCCATCGCCGTCCCCATTCGCACCCTTCCACCAAGCGCGATCGAACAGTCAGATGATGCAGGCACCCGCCCAGCCTGTCGCGGCTCCGGGGCCAGGGATGTCGCAAACTAGTTCGCCGCATATGTATCAGCGACATTCGAGAAATGGGTCTGGGACTCAACGGCCCACATCGTCGTCCTCTGCATCGTCTACGTCGCGCGCAGCTTCACATCACCACCAACAGCAACACAACCTTGGCGTCGGGCAACCTAGCTCTATGACATCTCCAACTAACCTTATGTATCAAACGGGCTCAATGCAGCAGAATCAGATGCAGATGCCAATGCAGCCGCACGCTGAAGCGTCGCAGCAACATATGGCCTCGCCTAGATCGGCGAGAAGGCAGGGACCACCCACCTTACGTCGTGTTGGTCCATCTTTTGGTCCAGGTCAAGCTCTTCCGCAATACTTTTCGTCATCAGAGTATGGTGGTTCTAGTTCAGGCGGGATGGTGATGGGTCCAGAGAGCTTGATTCCTGGAAATGGCGGGTATCATAGCAGTGTTACAGAGGAAGCTGTGACACAGCAACAGCAACAGCAAGCTATTCGTTTGCATCAACCCGACCCGCGGAACCCCCAGCAGTCGTCAGGATACCAACAAATGGAGTAACGCTCGGATCTTCAGTCACGAATGCTATGAAACAATTTTCTGCATATTCACTAGACTATTCTCGGAACTTTCATTCGGGACTTTGCAACACTTTGGGCCCCTTGTTGATAATGTATACTATAGCCTACAGTAATGTAGCATACATGCCTTGCCTGATCCGTCGGAAGTCTCCATGAGGGTTCCGTCCTATGAGCCGGTGTATCACGCGCTAAATCCTCATTCAGCTCACATTTCTCTTCTGACCGACCAGGCGGGACTGCTTAAAATTCGTGACGTGGGGTTGAGGTTGCACCTACTACAACTAGACCTGCTGTCGCCTGGTCTACCTAGCCTGTCAACTCATAGTAACGACATCGGATGAGCGCGTCCCATGCGCCTGAACGCAACAAACAGAGCTGGGGTTATATCGTCCGATCGGGTCTGGCTGGTGGCATTGCAGGCTGCGTGGTGAGCCTATTACTATGATCTTCCGATGACTAGAGCTCTTTCCGACTCAAGACGACTCCTGTGGTTAGGCAAAGACGGCCGTAGCACCCCTCGACCGTGTCAAGATCCTATTCCAAGCCTCCAACCCGGAGTTCCAGAAGTACAGTGGATCATGGATGGGCATGTTTCGCGCCGCGAGAGACATCTATGGGGAGGCCGGTGTGAGAGGACTGCTTCAGGGACACTCGGCGACGCTGTTGAGAGTATTTCCATACGCTGCAATCAAATTTATGGCATACGATCAAATGCATCATGTGAGTATGTTGTCTGCTCAGCGGCGGGATCTTGGCCACGCGTTTTTCATTATTGATTTGGATTTCCTCGCCATGAGGTTAGTATTTAATGCCGACAAAAGCTAAAGAAACGCCTTGGAGGAGATTCGTGGCCGGATCTGCAGCTGGTGAGTTTCCCGCGTCATTCATTTGGCTTTTCAAAGGCAGTTTATTTACATGCTTATGCGCTGTTAGGAGGGTTATCTGTGCTTTTTACGTATCCGCTGGAACTTATCCGGGTGCGCCTCGCGTATGAAACGAAAGCACCGCCCGATCCAACAGTCTCCGCGACAACTTCTAAGACGTTGTTTCGCGCCTCACTTCGACGGACAATCCAAACCATTTATCACGAGGGCAATGGATGGCCAGCTTTAGCCACGGGACATCGCAACACACCCATTACTACGACTCTTCCTGAACATTCATTACGGAAGCAAAGCCCTGTCTTCACGGCATTCCCCATCCTCAAGTTCTATCGTGGCTTCAGCGTAACATTAATTGGGATCATACCTTATGCAGGGACTTCGTTCCTCGTTTACGGATCCTTGCGGTCTTTGGTATACAACTCCAAGTGGTGGAGGCGAGAGTCGATCGGGCCCGTGTCTTCTGGGAAGCCGCCCCGACGGACTTCCGCCATGATTGACCTTTGGATCGGTGCACTTTCAGGAGCGATATCTCAGACTGTATCGTATCCTTTCGAAGTTGTGCGACGGCGTATGCAGGTTGGAGGTCTCATTCGCCCAGGGGCTTGGATGGGGTGGCAGGAGACTGTGATGGATGTCTGGCGGAGGAGAGGGTTTAGAGGGTTCTATGCTGGTCTTACCATCGGATACGTGAAAGTGGTACCAATGACAGCAATCAGCTTCATGGTTTGGGAGTGGGGAAAGGCCGTACTAGGGGTTTGACATTCTAATGTATCCATTGCCTCCTCTCGCGCTAAGAATATTTCGTTCCAATTACATCTTATATCCAGCATATTGTGTAACACTATCGCAGGCCCTCAATAAGGCACGGTATTCACTGCGTAAAACCGTCTGATTGCAGGAGTACTGTAAGGAACTGTCTAACCGTCGGGTATGAGCTCGCAGAACCTTGCAGAACCTTGCAGCTCCTTGCAGACGTTTGCCACCAGCTGCCAAGCCCTGCCAGGAGCTGCCGGCTCCTCCCGGCGGTCTGGCAGTATTCCTGCAATCTGGGCGTTTTACGCAGTGATTGGTCAAAGATCGATGTCGCACTTGGAGCAATGAGTCGGACAAGGTAGGTTGGTATGTCATGATACTGCGGTCAATGGAAAGATTAGTGATCAAAGAAACTTATCGCGAACCACATAGGATTCTTGACAGGGAAAGCGGCAAATATGCGCGGATCACAATCAGCTGCTTCTGTATGTACTGCCACGGCGCTTGAGCTGACGAGGTGCCTCGCCATGCGCGTCCTCCAGTAAATAGATCTTCGTCCCAGTACATTGGGCCAAGATACGATTGCCACGACCCGACGTATAGTGAAATGACTCTTTAGATGTTATTCCCTATGATCGCGTGTCCTCCCATGGACAGAAAGTAAAATATGCTGCACGACGATATATACCCGGCATACCGAAATCACCGAGTAACGATACCCTCGGACCTGGCGAGAACAAAATTCCTCGACTCCATGGAGCACATCTTAGCGATCCCAGATCTTGGAGGAAGCCCAACTCCTAGCATAACAAAAGGGCCAGATGGCCTGTATCAGGCCTGGACACATCTGGATCGATGTGTTGAGTGGAATGCTTCAGACGTAAAAACATCATTCTTCAGAGACCGTGCAACACGCGTAAGGCCATCATCGGATTAACATCGTTAATCAATGAGGTATGTGGATATTGCCGTATCAAAGTCTCGTGGCAGATATCCAGCGGGTGGTTGAAAGGGTTGTGTAAGGGTAAATCCCCTATCATCCGAGGATGGCAGTGTAGATAGAGCCCCTCGAGCTCCGAAGGAGTTTCAAGGCTGACAATAATAGTGGTAACAATTCGGTGGCCAATCGGCGCCTATCAGCACAGCTCTCGAAGTGCTCCCGTAACTTGATTGAACGATGTTGTTTGGGTTGGTGATATGGCCTTAAGCCTGGCAGCCTCGTGGGTGGGTCTCACCTCATGGGGAATGCATGTGAAGGGAGAGACAATGGTCCACGAGATCCGTACTTGGCAAGGAGGCAGTTCGTCATTTATGTTGAGCATCAAAGGATTTTGGTTTTCGCGGAGAAAGACAGAAAGGAGGTTGAAGACGCGTCGAAACATCAACGACGGAACAACCGTTCCCGCCCTGAAAGTCACCTCCTAGCTGCGATTTCTCCCCCGCAAGTTGGGGAGAAGGAACCTTATATCTCGTCAATGAGTACATATTCCCGTGTCGGAGACTGGTTTGACCGTTTTGTGACTCTTTTGAGAACCAGGTTCTCAGTGTATATCGCCATACGCCCCGTCTCATTCGATCTTCGCACCCCCATATTGATAGTACCACCACCACGAGTTATATCTTTCGGTCGAATACGCGTCCTTCCAAACCTTGTTTTATTTCACAGGCGCGCCGCTGCTCTTGGAACATCCCAAATCAATCTTGCGTAACTGGCAACGAATCCCCTCAACGCGTCGACATCATAACCAGCCGACCCATCCGCCACTGGAGCACTGCCTATTTTGCGACAATTAACGCCCGAGTACCTGACGACGGACACGTGGAAACAACAAGGTCAGCACGCTGAGGCGAGCCTGCTTTTGTTCGGGACTGATTCTAACGATCCGCGACGTCAGCCAGAGCGGGGATATATATATACGGCAGCATCGTCTGGAGGTTCTCCGCAACAACTTACCCTCTCTTTTTAACGACATCAAGAGTTCCAGGTGAAGTGCGTGTCTGAAAATATTCGGTCTCGGCGTCATATGAGGTTTGGCTTCTGACCTTCAGCCCCACAGCGCGTCACAATTCCGACCGGCCTCACATCCTCCTGCCTAGCCGAGACAACCAACACCTTATCATTCCTTGCCTTGCCTCTCAACCGTACCTCAGACCCGTACCCACCGCCTTTCTCCCCCATCCAACCGACTGTCGCTTCCGCCCACGACAATTCCCTTTTCGTTACGTTTTACGCCCAGTTGAGATCGCAATTTACGCCTCCCAAAGCCAGTCTTACCCTGACTCCTTCATCCCTCCTACTGCAACTCGCCTTTTGAATCGTTATACTCTCATCTACATCTTGATTCAACGTTCATATCATCACCTCAAACTTTCACAATCGCATACCCCCTAGTCATCACCACCTCTTCGTCACTCAACCCGGACCTACTCGAAATGCCTCACAACAAGTACGCTCCAGAGCCCGAACTATACGGGATCTTAGGGGACAAGGATGCTTATCGGCAGCTCGAGCATCTACATGATCCCGAGTCTCGTTATCCCTCCTTCCATCAACCAGAGGCATCTACCTCAAGTCCGTCACACAAGCCTGCGTCTGAGGATCGATTACATTCCGATTCCGCGAAAGCAAAAGCCAGACGATCTCGACAGCCCGGGATGGAGGAGAATGCGCGGCCTACCTATGTGAGTGTACTAAGTTGCTACGGAAATACATTGCCCAACTAACAGTATCTCCGTCATCCAGCTGTCACCGCAACAGACGGGTGCCACCGATCTGCTCAGTGCCCCAGGCGGCGGTGGGAGCAGCGGTAGTAGCTGGTATGACCAGGATGTCGAGCCCCCGAAGATAAGCAAAGCCACGAGCAGGTTGACACGCAAACCCCTCGCTCCCTCTCGCCCTGCACCTGCACCTGCCGCAGACTACTCTACTCCAACGTCATTCGCCTCCCCAGCTCAGTCTGGCCTCGCCATGTCCGAGCCAGTACAACCATTCGCGAAGCCCAGAAAGTCCGCTCTCAAGAGCTCGAACGCCGGGTCGTCCACCATGGGATCATCGGCACCGTCCGGTCTCTCCTCTGCACCATCAGATGCCATCGCGTCATGGGCAGCATCACAGCAGTCGGGACCACCACAGCCATCACCGCTACCGGCTACGGCCTACTTGTCGCCTGCTACAGCCCAGAAACGTCGAATGGAGTTGCGAGGCCATGCTGGTCCACCTCCTTCAGCGATGCGTCCTCCGTCTCGGGAAGCGCAAACTTCTTACTGGCAATCGCCCGCGCCTTCACATGGACGGTTGTCGTCTACAGGCGGGTCGCATCGGGGCTCTTCAGCGGCTACATCTTCGGTTGCATTCACATCTTCATCGTTCTCCAATTCCAATTCCAATAACTACTCCTCATATGGATCCACCTCAGCGTCCAACACGAGCCCATTCATTCCTGATGACGATGGCGAACCGTACGAAGCCGTTCCACGATCGACCCTCTACGTCGTGAATGCGGACCCTACAGCCTCTGAATCCGAACAGTCCCTTCCTCTTCCCAGTCGCGGCGGTCCGAGACCACCAGGAAAGCCTACTGGCCTCTCGCGTCGCCTGAAGGGCCTCAGTGCGCCCGCAGATGTGCCTCCTGTCCCGAGGGTCCCACCACAGTTCCAAGCTCCTCCGCCTCCCTCATTCCCGCCGCCATCGAACAACGACAGGTCTCACAGTGATCCATCTGTTCCTGTTCTTCACAATGGTCAACGCGATCGGTAAGTTACACCTTTCCTGTTCCTGTGTGATTCCCTGGCTAAAATGCTGTTCCGGTTGCAGTGGTATCTTGAAACGCAACAATAGCGACAGTGTGTCTGGCAGGGCTACGCAGCCTCGTCCGCTCACGTCTCCGCCTCGAGATTTGCGCCCGAGCAGCGCCCAACGCTCTCTCGGTCGCTCTGAGTCTAACTCATCAAACGGGAGTTCACCATCACCCCATACCCCACCTACCCAGCCAGTTCTACAAGCCGATATTCCACCGGAATGGGTGCATCCCCTCCCACTCACCTTGGAGCAACTCTTCCGAGGCGGAAAGCACGAGTTCCGGATCACGAGGCATATGCTTGATGGCTCGAAGAAAGATACGACTGTACTCGTGGATGTTCAGCCGGGGTGGAAGTCCGGAACGCGGATCACATTCCCTGGCGCCGGAAACGAGCGCACGCCTGGACAATACCAGGATGTGATCTTTGTGGTTGAACAGATTCACCATGAGCGGTTCGCTCGTCTTGATGGCGGGCGGTTGGTAGTCACCGAGGAGATCTCTCTTCCCGATGCTTTAACTCCCGGGAGGAAGCTGCACACCCGGAGGATCGTTGGCCTTGACGGCAAGGTCATCGAGTTCGTGGCTCCTTCGGTCATCATTAAAAATGGGTTGGAGACAGTGGTCAAGGGGCATGGGATGTACATTCGTTCCAAGAGCCAGATTGCTGGTCGCGGTGATCTTGTCATTCGGTACGTTTTGATCCCAACATCCGATATCGACTATTTTTCTGACCTAGGCTCTCTTCTCCCAATGTAGGTGGAGTGTTCGAGTACCGAACGACATCACCCCAAGCCAATATGAACGGATGCGGGAAATCTTCTCCAAGTAAACACTTATGCGGCTCGATCGCTGAACCCTTCATCTCATCTCATCTCATATCTCTCTCTCCTCTCTTCTGGCCATGCCGTGCATGTGGGCTATCTTCGTCGTAAGCTATTCACTTGTCCTTCTTGGCGAGACCGTTGTCTTGGAACACGTTCGCCCTTTCCTTTTTCTCCCTTTGAAATCCTTTCCTCTCCACTCTCGTCACCATGCTATGTATACCCTATTACTCCACATTCTACGCACATCATCCATCCATTCAAGCACGTCCATCATCATTTTTTTCCTTATCGTTCCGGCTTATTCCTGTCTACCCACGGTACCACCATGGCAGCTGTATGCCTTCACTTATTACGCCTCGCCTGTCCTCGCTAGTCAAGGCCTCGGCGGTGCTACAATTAGTGACTTGTAATGTAACAATCTGTTTGACACACGATTCGCAATATATAAAGTTGATGAACTGCTTGCAACTGCAATATGTACTTAAGAAATCAAGTCATTCGTTTCATTTCATTCGTGAAGTCGTATCTAGTAATGTACAATCTCGTCTGATCGGGCCAGCCGGATAAAATGCATCAAAGAATGTGAACAGCTTTACAACGCCGCCGACCATTGCGATTAAATATCAGGCCTGCAGAAGATAATTTATTTCTATATCATCACGGGTTCAAAACCTGATCTCCTCGATTCGACGTGGGGGTGGTAATGCTGGAGCTTGGCGTCCCGGGATAGGAGGCGCAACCCTTCTGGGAGGGGGGGTCGGCGAGCTAGGCCTTGGCGGTCCACCACCAAGACTGGGACTGCCTGGGACGCACACAGGAGCTCCTCGATGACGGATTAGTGGCGCGGGAGGTGGCCCTACGAGACGAGACATGGACCACGGGAGCTCGAAACGCGCCTGGTTAGCGTGTACGATGTACCTTCCGATCTCGAGATGAAGGTTGGGATAGTAGGTCGTCGACGACTTTCTCGATGTCTATGGGAGCAAATTGTAAGAAATTAATCTCCATGGGAGGCATTCAGCTTGCATAGCACAGACGTACGAGGATAATCTTTTCTAACCCAGACTCAAAGAGGTTGACGTGCAGCTGATACGCTGATTGTTCATCACTAGCCGGGAGTTGCAGGTCGGCTGCCGCCCTGCACAGCGTATTGAGGAGTCGGAAGTGGGTTGTCTGAAAGGTCACTCAGACAACAAGTAGGGCAACCGCAAGATACCGTCTCATACAGACTCACTAGGTATGACATAGCCTCGAATTCCACCCCACCCGTCATTCCACCAGGTGCTTTAGGTTTCTCAACCTGCTCCTCGTCCGTCTGCGTCAGATCCCAGATCGTATTGTTCTGATGGCAGAAGACCCAAAAATAGTCTCGTCTGACATCGGAGAGCTCCTGCAGATAAGTCTTGTAGATTCTGGGACGGTGCAAGGCAGCAATAAACGCATGAGGATCCACAGGTGTCGATGGGCACTCGCTCGGAGCTGGGCGTGGAGTGAGGAGAATCGCGCGCATGAGGGAGAAGATGGATTCGTGCGGTGCGGGGAGAGACGGAGGCGGGGACGTGGTAGGTGTCGTGAAAACGGTAGGTCGTGCTGGGGGGATAACATGTCCAGACCCCTTCACATCCCAGGCGGTCCTTTGACGGCCGATGGTCCCGGTCTGGTCAATGATCTTAGTGGGCGATGGATACAACTCAAAGAGGATCAGCAAGAGATCCACGATGAGTTGGCGCGACGCCATGTCTCCGGGCTTCTTGTCGCTGTACAGAAGCGCTGTAAGTTGGGTGAAAGGCGTAGGACAGGAGCTGCGCAAAGCGAAGCAACCAATAGATGATGTGGATAGAGCCTTGAAGCAGCGAAGCAACTCGTGCAAAGCCTGGTCGTCATGTTGTTCCTCCCTACAACCAAGCAACGTCAAGAAACAGCTTGATATGTAAAAAGAATGAGTCACGTACCTCCATTCAACTGTAAGGAGTTCATTCAAACGACCCAATAGCGCAGAATAGCCTCCCTGTCGCAAGAAAGTCTCCGACCAACTACATGCAACATGTCACTCATGTAAGAGATCGCACGCAATGTCAGCAGAGTAAACCGTGCACTCACGAGGCTGTTTCATTTCGCAAGAAAACTCTCAACTTCCTGATCCTCTCAACATCCAACGCTGTACTCTTGTTAGAAGCCAACCACATCGCCATAGCTTCTGGGGTCTGTTCTAGTTCACGCTCTTTTTCTTTCTCTCTAGCAGCCCTGTCCTTGCTGGCCTTCTTTCCCTTGGCCTTGGCAGCAGCAGCCAACGCATCTGCCGATGTGCCACTCTCGGCCTCGGGGTACAAAGCGGTGTGTGGAAGGAACTCCATCGATGCATTTGCAGACGGCGAGCCCCCAACGCTCGAGCTGCCACTTTCGTGCGAGGATGTGGTTCCGAAGTTGTTGGACAGTGGACGGGGCGCCATAAGAGGCTGGTCAAAATCCCCGCCATCAAGAGAAGGAGAGCGGGTATGACCCTGGCCGAAAGGGCGAGTCGGGCTGGAGAGCAGACTTTCACTGCTCTGCGTCTTCCTTAAGGAGGGGAATTTGGGAGGGGTGAGAGGAGCGGCGGCGGCAACGTTGAGAGTGTGAGATGACTTCAACATTGCGGCCTTGACCGGCGTATCTAAGGTAACCAGTTTGGGCCGGAGGGTGGAGGGGATCTGCATGTCGTCCTACAAAGAGGTGTTGAATGCATCAATTACACGAGCGTTTTGCGCGCATCGATGGAATAAACTGACCAACATCTTCTCAAAAGCTCTGTTCATTGCGCCAGCCTCTACGAGCCGTCCGCCTTCCTTTGCAGCGGGACCCTTCACCATAGGTCTCTGTGGACTGTCTGAAATATTGACCTTTCCTGCGAAAAGAGAGGCTCGCGCTTTCTGGGGTTCGTAGGCAGTAGTCATGGTTGCCAGCGGATGTTGAGGCCTGTTCTCTTTCCCATTGCCACCGACTGCATCGACGACAATAGGAGGATCCAGGCTCGACATCGAACGCTTATGGGGTATGAAGCTCTTGAACATGGCGGTTGGTACTGTGTGTAGCAGTGAGTGAACAGCGATGAGGGAAGAAACTTGGTTCAACCAAACACAGCCGCGCCGCGCGCGGACCACGCATTCAAGGGTTCAATTCACATCACGTGCAGGGAATCTGTGCAGGCCCTATGCTTCAGAGCATTACTACCGGCTGTCGAAGTCACTCCATCCTATCTACTGATATGGTATGTCATGGTAAGGACGTATGCTATCGAGACCACGAATTGACAAGGTCACCCAGGACTACTCTGGACAGGTCGGTAACTCATGCACCACACTCATACTCGTCATCTACTGCTTTCAGGAAATCCAGCATCTACGTAGCATATCTATCAGCCGTCAAGCAACATCCGCGGGATTCCGCTTGGACTCACAACTTGATGTCTCTTCTCGCCCATAGCCCGGCCGGCGTCTGTTTTTAGCCTCTCGCGAATCAAAAGCAGCTTATCGTGAAAGTGTCCAATAGCGGAATTGGAAGGGTCACGTTCACCGCTGCTATCGTCTGAGGGTAAAAAAAGCGGCTGGTTCACAACGGCGCTGTAAGCAGCACAACGTATGATGCCTACGCATGCCCGGCCTCTCAGTTTGCGTCGAAGCGACAGGTACTGAAGCAGGACGACAGCGTACCAAAAGCTCCAATAGCATCCAAACGATCCGCATCCTGGACGCAATGAAGTTCTCGGCACTCGCGATACCACTCCGTGATTCCACCGTCTTGACCAGCTCTGAGACGCTTCTCTGTCGTCCACGACACGTTCTCGACGATCTTGATAATCGTTTGTAGTCTCCCGTCCGAGATAATGTCTAAGGTATCGTTCTTAGGAAGCGCTTGGAAGAAGGGCAAGAAATGCTGGTACGCCGTCGTCCCTTCGGGTAACTTGACATATTTCTTGTCCGCTAAGTCGTGCATCAACGCTGCGAGCTCGACGACCAGGAGATCCGGGGCCGGATCGAGTGTCCTGGCGATTGCAATGGCAGTCTTTCTTACGCGTCTCACTGGAGATGGCGGTAACGGCTTAGTTGGTGACAAAGAATCTGGAGGATGGAAAAAACTTGTGCACACCGTGCAAGGCGTCATGGGAGGGATCATACTTCTTCATTGTCTCCTCCATTAGCCCCTCGACAGTGGCTATTAACGATTTCACGCTGTCGGTAGGGTGCATCATCATGTAGTGGTACTGTATGAGCTGGAGTGTTAAATATATACTTTACGTCCAACGATTCTATGCACTCACAGATCACTGTGGAAAGACCAAGTTGTTCGCAAGATCCTCCTAATAGCTGATGAAAGGACTTTTGGAAGAGTAAAAAGGGCAAGACTAGGGCAATCCCAATCCCTCCAAATTCGTGACACATGGTGGCCGTAAAGAAGCACGTTGCACATGCGTTTTTCTGATCTCAAATACATAATGGATTCTTATTGTACAACAAGTACAGAGTCGAGAGAACGAAAAGATCATCTATCTCCAATTAAGGAGTTTAAATCAATCACGACGCCAAACCTCTCCGTATCGCCTCCTTTTGACCGAGGGACAGGCGATCAGGGAAGATGACGTTGAACTCCACCACCAAATCACCCTTCCCGATTACCTTCCCCTCTTTCCTCTTTGGCATCCCATGACCTCCCACTATGACCTTTGTACCCGGCTTGATCACTCCTGAAGGTAATGTTGGCGTATGTGTCCTCCCATCGATGCCTTGTACTGTGGGCAATTTCGCGCTGGGCGACAATCCACAGAGAGCGTCGACCAAAGGAATATCGACTTTGACTCGGATGTCGTCTCCGTCTCTGGTGAATCGGTCGTGTGGCTTCTCCTCGACCACGAACACGACGTTCTGAGACGAACCGTCCTCATTTTCGTTCCCTGCGCCGTCAAATTTGACCTTTGTACCTGCTTTCCAGCCTGGCAGGACTTTGACCTCGATGATCCTAATTCAGACGAAACGAATCCTATTAGTACATCTCATCCCCGAGGAGATAAAATCTTCGTAGGTTCAAAAACATACTTTTCCTCATGCTGGCCCGACAGCAATTTTCTTCCGATCTTGAGTTTCTTTGTCACACCTGAATGAAGCTCCTCTAGCGTCAGCTTGAGTGGCCGCGTGATATCTGCTGGAGGCGGAGATCCTCGTCGAGCGGACTGTGTTGACGATCGACGCTGCCTGGGAGCTCCCCCTCCCATACCGCCCATGCCGCCAAAGGCAGCAAAAGGATCTGATCTCCCTCCAAATGGTGATCCACCTCCGAATGGATGGCCGCCTCCTCCGAATGGCGAGGTCTGGTCATCGACGTCCATGAAGCTCGCTCCTCGGCTAGGGCCTCCTCCACCCATGCCTTTGAAGAATTGCCTAAACAAAAAGACGTCAGCCCATTTCACACAATTAAAATATCAGGTGTCTTACTCACTCGAATATGGCAGTTGGGTCTGATGGCTGAAACCCTCCTCGTCCACCTCCTGGACCAGACGATGTGAATGAGAAGGTTGCGCCTCCTGGGAATCCTGCTCCAGCGAAAGGGTTTCCAGCGCCTCCGAAGTCAGCTCCGCCTGGGGGCGCACCACCACCCTTCAACCCCTCCTCGCCGAATTGATCGTAGATTGCGCGCTTATTCTTGTCAGATAGGACCTCAAACGCTTCTCCAATCTAAGGACGGAGTTACTGTCAGTAACGATTGTCAACCGGCTCAAATAACATATGCTCACCTCCTTGAATTTCCTGTTGGCCTCCTCGCTACCAGCGTTGCGGTCAGGATGCCACTAGAAAAGCAAGCAATGGAGAGTCAGTTGAGTCGGCAACATGAATGTACGGTATATGTTATGAGATGACTCACCTTGAGTGCCAGTTTCTTGTAAGCCTTCTTGAGAGCCTCGTCGTCTGCATTGCGATCGACGCCGAGTAGCTTGTAATAGTCTTTGCCAGCCATGTGTATGAATAAGGTAAGAGGGAGGTCAGATATCACTGATTTTGATGCAAGTTATAGTAGGAGCAGGTCCAGCGCAGCAATTCTGGCCTGTGCGAGCGATGAGCAGCAAGTTCTAGCACAGTCTAGCAAGTTATCCGAGTTCCCATCCCGTCATGAGGGTTCAGCCGGCTTACCCCGGAATCAGCTCCCGCGGTTAGGTAGACCCTGATCAAATTGTCTCCATTCACGGCAGGACTGACGCTTCACTCAACGAGAACGATGGCCTCAATGAACTCTCCCGATGGAGGCGACTCTAGCCCAACTAGCCAGAACTTGTCTACAAGAGCATCTTCCCTTATCCGACGTTCCGCACATGTCATGCATGACGTCTTCGCATTCCCATTCTCCAACCAAGCCCTCTCTTCCTTGCCCACTAACCCAGAAGGCCGCCGGGAACGAGCGACCAGAGTAGATAATATCCCCGATCAGCAAGATGACGCTCAACATCCCAACTACCAGTCAATCACAGGTTTACCAGGTGGTGTCAGGATCCCCAAGAAGATAGCTTCACCGATCAAGGTCGAGGCTAAGGTCTGGTTTGCTAACGAGCGGAGTGGGTACCTCTATGGCCACGCCATTACTGCGTTTTATTGACTCTTCTTTGCAGCATGGATATCCTACGTCAATGTTTGCATCTTGTTGGGAACGCTCTCAGCTGCACTATTCAATGCTTCTAAGGACGCAGTCGCGCGGAATCTCGCCTACACTTACGCTTTCATCAGTCTTTCGACTCTATGCTACTCCTATGTCTTGTATCAAAGAGTGAGTTCGAATAAGAACAAACCGTCTCGTTGCTAAACTTGGCGTGTATTCACAGAGAGTAACCATGATCCGACGTCGCGATCCAAGCCATTTCGGTATGAACCTCGGGGTCACTCTAATCTAACTTCATTTCCCTGATCTCAAGCTTCTAGATGCACTCGTGGGCCCGGTTCTCATCTGCGTCGCGTTGTTCGTCGCGGTCCTCACCAACTTCATCATCCGATTACGGGAATAGTAAGTACTGCTAGATCTGAGCTGCCTCCTATTTCTATAATAATTCCCCTTTCATGTTATAGCCAAAAGCAAAACCCGTCGGGTGCGCCACAGCAACCTACTCCTTGGTGACAACCTGTGCATACAATACCATGATCGTTCTATGCACGAAATCACTTCAGATTACAATGTGCCCAGTATAAATCCGTCATAATACAAAGATATTGGTGCCGAATCGTTCCGCTCCAACCTTAATCCAAATTGCGCCTCCCGAGAAGTGTTGTGATCTCCCTATGCGCAGCCAACCACGCCGCGAAGTCGTCCTCCTTGGTCTCCCCTTCCCGTCGCTCGATCAGGTAATCTGATAAAACGATGAGTGTCCCGTATCGGAACCTAATGGATATGAGGCAACGAGCAGTCGTCAGTTGGTTTCCCCAAAGGCGAGGAAGCGACCGACGTACAGATAGTTCACGCCCAAGTCGAGCAGTTTCTTGTGTTTCGCTGATCCTGGTTCACAAGCATCCACCTTTATCTTGTAACTGGATGGCCGGGTTAGAAGGCGGTTAAGAGATCAGCGAGTTGGACCGTTTCTACTTTAGAAACATCACCAACTCACTCGAACACTGCCTTTCTCAAATTCTGTACCCCCTCCATCTGATCGATCGCCATGTCCGTCAACCGCTTCGCCACTTTGCCATACGACAGGACCCCAACAAGTTGCAGGATAGTCTTGTACTCCCCTACGATCCCAAAGTCCAAACTTTTGCATGAGTCCATAGGCATGAAACCGACGAAAGGACACACCTTGTATATACGCCTGCTCCTCGGATCCATCCTCTCTCCCGAACACCAATCCTCCAAGACCGCGGTTCTCGGCCTCCTCGTCTTCTGGGCTCTTTGGACCGGGCCACTTGGCCACATCATAGCTGAGAATGGTCGCGATGAGACATGAAACGACCATGCCTGTCGTTGTCCGGCCACGACCCATCTGACAGTTTTGTATTATTACATCCCCGTCTTGAAGAGCGAGCTTAACGCGCTGCACTAGTTGGCTGAGAGCAGCAGGTAGCGGGGCTTGCTCATCTGTCTATGAAACGGGGCGGAAGAGCATTTCGTTCGGTAGAAAATATAAAGCGGCCCTGGTTCACTCACGATGGCCACACGTGTGTAGTCAACCTTCGGGTCAAAAGGTAAGGCAATGAGCATTTTCCCCAACATCTCGGTAACACGAGGGTCAAGAGAACTAACCTTGTAGCCCTCTTCTGTCATCATATTGAACACCTCTCTCGGGGTCATCGCATCGTGCACCTCCACATTCTCCCATTGCGCCGTAATGGTAAATCGCCCCGGCCCATCCTCAACCTCATCGTGCAGCAGGATCTTCTGGTTGTTCACCTGGATCTCCCGTTGCACATCACGTCTCAAGGCCTTCTCCATCGACTCTACGACATCAGTGGTGATACCAGTTGCCCTTCGGGGTTACTTGAGCGTAAGTTACCATAAAACCAACGCAATCAGGGGGCCGTTACTCACTCGACGTTTTGAAGGGGTCGATCAACCAATCTCAACACATGCGGTCTCCCGGCCACATAGATGACAGGTTCCTAAGCCGTGCATATCAGATATGACCGGTCCTAACATACATGACTGGTAGCTTACCTCGCGCAGAGAAGTCCAGTAAACCTTACGCTTCTTCTGGTCTGTCGCTCCCAATCTCGCCAAGACGCGTCGCGCACTAGCAAGTCACATCAGGATCGGCGCCTATGACAGATTCCTAACAACCATCTCACCCTTCCGTTTGTGGCATACCTGTCCCAACCACGGTCTTTCCTTTCGCGTTTACTCCTTCCATCGGCGCCCAAAGGCTCTCAGGCAGATCCAACAGAAGTGATACCTCTCTGAAGTTCGCTGCGCCCTCAATTCGCCTAAGGTTTATCAAGGTCAGCATCGTCGACCTAGATGTCCTTCCCACAAAGCTTATCAACGCACTCTGGAAGTGACATCTTCTGCAAGTTGGAGAAGAAGTCGCTCTTCAGAATTGTTGACGCTGAAAGAATGCTTCCAGAGCGGTTAGCAACTGTCTGGGCGATCTCATCAGGCAAAGCCACTCCTTCCGCAACATCCTTGCGTTCAAGGGGTTTGAGGGAAAGGATCCCTTCCGCCAACATCTCCTTCTCAAATGTCTTGAAGACGGGTCGGCTTTTGACATAATGCTCGAACGTCTCTACTGTTCGCACAGTATCTGGAACTGTCGCTTGCAGATACGCCTGAAAAATGATGAGGTCGAAATAGCGGCGGAGGTTTTGAAGGCCTGGATATCGGATGCATCAGTGTTTCGATCTGGACTTGGATGCATGTGCTTCTTGCCTCGCTGGGCAAAAATGTGTTTCGATCGAGGATCAGAGCTTTGTTCCGCAGTGATCCTAAGCGTCTCAATCGAGTCGCGGAGGTTAAAGACCTCCCCGCACTGGTCAATGGCGTCATCGACAGTTTGCTTGACAGTAAGACCATTTCGGATGACACGCAGTACGTCTGGAAAACTATATCAATATCGGAATGTACCGGCCAAGAAATCATGCGGCGCTTACTATTTATGACTTGGTACGACTGCTTTCGCTGACCTTGAGGTGCCTCTGGTTCCATCTCGGTAAACGTCGACCTTCTGGAATGCTGTCGTCGAGGTTGGGATGGGGAGCGATCGCGGGAGGATCCTTGAAGCCATTTTTGAATAAGGAGTAATATAATCTGGGCACCGAAGCCGTTCCTCGGATTAGCCTATGTATGTGGCATGATTAGAAATATTACCGACTGATGTGAGTGTGCTCCGTCCCCTTCCAAGCTGACAGTTGACCACAATCGCCACTCCTTCCGTAGGTCCAGTTCGCAGCACCACGTCCATCAGGTCAGAGATATCGGTAAAGTCGGGAGGCTTCTCTGAAGTGATGGGTATCCGATGGTATTGAAGCGAGATGCCTTTGGGAAGGGTTTGTCGCGTCATCACTTCCTTCAGGACAGCGATGTTCTGCGGCTGAACCTCCTCCCATACCGGGATCACCGCCCCATCGTTCGTTTCGGCGTGCAGTAAGAGTCGCTGTTCGAATTGGCTAAGCTCAGCCGCTACATCTCCCTTAAGCCGCTCCTCCAGCGCCTCCAAGCGCGAGGCTGAAATGCCGCCGTAGTCTTCACCATTCTAAGAAGTCAGCTGATAATACGATGCACGGGATGAAAATTTTACCTTTTATGTTTCGTAACGAGGATGCCTCAAGGCGCAAACAGTACGGATCTCCGTTAATATACACAATGGGCTC
This sequence comes from Tulasnella sp. JGI-2019a, assembly GCA_019633535.1. NCBI lineage: Eukaryota > Fungi > Basidiomycota > Agaricomycetes > Cantharellales > Tulasnellaceae > Tulasnella sp. JGI-2019a. The sequence goes on from WSUE01000010.1 coordinate 256,255, forward strand.
TTCCCGGAGTGTGATCCAGGCTATCTGCTCGATCGCAGGATGTTGCCCCGCAACTCTAGCGAGAACTGCGCCGATAGCTTCTTCCGTCGGCTGGCCTAGGTGCTCTACGTCAGGCGGGGGTGTCCATATGGTATGCCCTAATCAGCTCACCAAGGCAATATATATTACTGCCTCCGACATTGCGGAAGTTGATGGCGCCTCGGACACCATTAGCGACACGAGTAGACTCAGCACGCCACTGATCTGATTTAAGCAAAGTTCCAGCGCGCAGCACAATGCCACCTCGGTTCTGTGGTAGATGACCAAGTCAGCTGGTAGTACCGCGGATGTTTTGAAGTATCCGGCCGACCTTGATGACGTGATCTGTCCACTCGTCCCCGAGTACTTGCCCTCCACCCACCGATACCTCATGCTGCCTTGCCGCCTCAACTTTACTGATGACCGACAAATCAGCAACCGGTGAAAACACTTTGAGCCCTTCCGCTTTCCGGAGATATCGCACTTGGCTACGGAAAGGCGTTAATGGTGAGCATTCATTGAAACAGACGAGCGAGACCCACTTCCATATCTCTACGCGAGCCTTGATCAAAGCGTGAGGTCTTGTGCAACTTATCAACAAGCATACAGCATACCTGCATCCAGTCCGAGAAAGTGACATCACCTTGACTATGTTCATCCACATAGCTAGTGAAGGCGATCATGAAGAAGCTGCGCAAAGAACGGGTTAGAAAAGGAAGCTTGCGACTGGCAGGTTGGTGCCCACTATTTTTCCAGGGCCTTCACGGCTTTTCCCAAGTACACTGATCGGTTCTTGTCGTCCATGCTAGTCAGAGCATATCGCAAGCGATGTACCAAAATTTCCTCCCGGAGATTCGTTACATGGTCGCAGTCATCGAGGACTCTATCCACCAGCTTCTTGTCCGATACACCATGATCTATGCACCCTAGGAGACTCAATATGAGCGAGTAGGTCCCTTGATGCGCCTTCCGTAGGGAGTCTAGAAGGGCAGGCTCATTCATCAGTAGTTGGATGGCGGGGCTTGAGTCGTGACCATGTAGGGCTGTAAGGCGTTAAGGGTTAATACGATTGATAGATAACGCGTGATATTGACGAACCCTGCTGTAGAATGTACGTGATCCGTAGAAGTGACTTGTTTAGCTCTTGCTGGACGTTGACTTGCTCTAATGTAGCAAGAGCTGACGGCTAAATTCCTTATATCAGAAGGGCTGCAGGATACAAGCGTGCGTCGCTCACTGTAGAAAGGCCGGAAGTAGGAGCTGCACCTCTAACACTCGCGTATGGGTCTGATGCACCGCGAAGAATCAGCTGCTTCCGCCGAATGATGCAGGCCGCCGTCATAGCAAATGTCGTGCGCACGGCACCCATGCCACAGGAGAACACCTGCGCGGGTCAGCGAAACCTATACATCCTACAACCTAAATACAAACATACCAATGGCGTTTCTAGCGGGTCCGTATCCTTAATGGCATTGAGATAGGCATCGAGATAACTGTCCTCTATTGGACGATCTTGGGCAATTGGAATGCTTTTAAAATACAAAAAATGGGAGTATGAGTGCCAGTGGGTGTCACCACTAGACCTGGCTTACCGATGATATTCTACACTCCACCCCTCCTCCTTTAAGTCATCCATCAACTCCCTTGGTGTCCTCAATACAAGATTGTCCACAGCCGTCCATGTGGGTACGATGTCCTCGTTATCTGTGATACGAAACCATGTTTGATATGAGCGGAACGATGCTTGGGAATAATTTATTCGCGTACCGAGCTCATGATGAGTTAACATCAATCCACTGAGTCTAAACAATATCTTCATGAGCGCTAGTCAGGCAATACTGATTTGCTCGCATACCTTGATGCTTCAGCCAGGATATCTGCTTTGAGACGTTTCTCGATGGCTTCCAAGTTTTCAGCTCGGTCCGTCAAGGTAAGGCTTTCTCTGGGAGAGGATGAATCACGCAGGACGAATGGCCTGCCGGAAATATAAACTGAACGGAGCTACTGTCAGGCGTGGACACACTTGTGGCATAACAATCACCCACCGATAGGCTCCTCGCGCGTAGAGATAAAGTGACATCGCAAATGAGAGCCCGCGCCTGGACTACATCGAAGTAACGACAATACTGCCCTCAGTCCAGCCAGTCTTGGTTGGGCCACACCATACACATTCATGGCTGACTTGTTCTGTCTGAAGTTGGGCGCGCCTTGAAGACTGATATCAAGTTCCAATGCGCGGCCTATATTCATGCGATTGGACATCATCAGAGCGCCAGTCATTTGCATGTTAATATACATACCAGATGGATAGTAATCGGTCTTCAGAATGAAGCCTCGGGACAAGACACTCCCTTGACGTGTTTTGACAACGCCTGGGGCTGATTTATGCAGCTGCGCGAGGACATCGAGCGGTTTCGCAATCGAGACTTTCCTTTTGACGGTTTGAGCCCGTGGGTCGCTCGCAGAACGAGCGTGACCTGCACCTGGGGGAGCAGTTACAGGCCTGAGTGCCTTCGTACCAGGCGACGCGTTTATGATAGCGCTACCCAAGCGCGTCGTTGACGAACCGGGCGTAAGTTTCGGTGCAGACATGCAATTCTGGACGAATATGGAGGATCAATTGGGGGCGCAAGGGCAGTCGATAATGCAATCGCCGCACGAGACCCTTGGCACGTGCAAAGCGCAAGGCGCGAGTGAAGGGAAAGGCTTGCTTGGTCCGAATCAGTCTCAAACTTTGTATAATGATGATAAGTACAATTCAGGAAGTACAATCAGGAAGTACCCATAGGGACACCGTGGAAGTGATGCTTCATTATACTCATTACTTTCACCACCCATGCCTCGAGATGGAAGATCTTTTTACTCCCAATTCGCATGCGAACCTCCTACAGTCTCAGTAAGTAAACGAATTCACCGATAAACGGGAAAGATACTAACGTAAATCGTAGCCCAATGCATAATATCAGCTTTGATCGCTTCGTCTGCTGCATCCGCCACATAGTACGCAATAGTCTGGGCGAGTGAGCAAGTATTAGTCTTGGGCCAGACAGATGATCATACGAAACTGAGCTTTGCATAACTGACCTTGATTACTGTTGTCGGGGGTATGCAATGAGCGAGCAGCTCGTATAGCTTTGTCCTAACTTCCAGAACCTGTTGCGGCGATTGTTCCTTTACGATCAAACCCGCTACCTTCATGCAATACGTCTCCCAGTCCGGTTTGGCGATTGTGAGGTTCGAAGATAGATCAGGGCTGCGGCAACGCGTCAGAGTCCAGCAGATGAACCGCTTTGGTCAACATACGATTGTGTCTTCAAAGCTTCCAGGACCAACAACGCTTTCCGCATGTTGCCTTGCGAGTCCTCAATGATTCCGGTAGCTGCTTCTGATGGTAAGTCGAATCTTTCCTTCTTCGCCACGTGATTCAGCACTGCGAGCATCTGTAAAGCGTGGTTAGAAACCCAAATGCAGAACAGGGTCGTGGAGAGACAGACCTCATCGGGTTCCGGTCCTGCAACCCGCATAAGGAGACATCTACTCTTGATAGGTGCGATGAGCTTGCTGGTGCTGTTGGCGCAGAGTATCAAACGCATATTGCTCATGTATTTCTCCATCGTTCGACGCAATGCAGCTTGAGCATCCCGCGACAATGAATCAGCTTCGTTGATTATGACCACTAAAGCAACGACAGGCGCGGTTGAGTCCCACAACATCAGACGCTCAAAAACAGAGCGCACCTTTGAATCTCTGCTTCGCGTTCAAGTCCACCTGCTGCGTTTGAGCGATCTCCTTCAGAATTTCTTGGATAACGACACGGTCATATATCCCAACATCACTGTGTTGAATTTCAGCAGTGATATGTCTTCTCTAAGCGACTGCGAGCATACCTGGGCGTGATTTCAATGTGGAAGTTGCTTTGAACGATGTTCACATCCAACTTCCGTTTTGAGGGGGTCATGAAGACGCGTTGGTCGATTTTGAGCTGCAAAACCATAAACATGAACGTATATCCTATCAAGGCTGCCTTGCATGTGTCGTACCTTTTCAACTCCCGGACCGAATAGTTGTCTTAGTGTACACGCTATGCGGGTCTTCTTTCCTGATCCCGATGGGCCATAGAAGAGCATATGAGGGAAGTCACCAGACGCCGCCTATATGAAAGCATCAGCATCAAGTTCAACATTATTCAAGTATGCAATCGAGTCTCACCAGAGATCGGAGACGCTCAGAGAGGTCCTTTTGATAGTGGAGATCCTCAAGAGTACGCGGTCTATACTAAGAAAATCACAGAAAATGAGGACGGTTGTCCATTCTTCCAGGTGCATTTCCCTACTTTGTCCACCCAGAGCGACATGATGTAGTGAATCGCGTATATTAAGGCTGGATGTGATGGTTGGACTGGTCCAATTGAGAATGTCTGGCACGTCCACACCAGCAAACACAAGTCAAGGTACGTGTGCGCGCGCGTCCTCGATTTTGCCTCCGCAACGTTTGCCTAAGTCGCAGGCTAAGGCTGAGAAAGGAAGTCGGCTACTAGCGAAAATTCGTTACCAGCCTCGATAGTAATGGTTTGCATTAATTTCCTCTGTTGATTGCATCTCCCCTTTGTGCTATGTTTTCGGTCAAGTAATATCACAAAACTCATCTGGGATAATCCTTGAGATGCATATCTCGGTCGAAAGAAAGAAGGTCCCGGAATGCGGCAAGGGAAGAAATGGGGCACATAGAGTTAAGGGGCCAGATATCAGTCCAAGCAATGGTAGGTTTGTAGTCCAGGCGGAAGGTGCGCTTGTGTGGTTGTAATAGTACCACGGTCGCCTTCGGATCTGTTTACTAGACTAGAGCTTGAAGGAACAGGTTATTTTTATTAGGGTCATAAAAAGTTTACGAGCAGTTTCGCGATTATTTGACAAGCCGAGATGCGAGATAACGAAATGACCAAGTATATATTCATCTTCAGAACGATTAATAACGTGTACTTAAAAATTCTACGCTTCCCAAAAGGTTTGGAGACCATCAAGCATCGTGACTGGGCAGCTTCTCTCCGTGGATGTCCATCTCAGAATCATGCCTTGCCGCCGCCTTCGGCATATGCACCGGTTCATCGGATTTGATTGCCGTCAACTCCTTGACGAAGTTCGTGCCCCAGTATGCTGAAGAGTACTTCTCGACGTACTAGAGGAGGAGAGCAAATCAATCTCACATAGACTCTTCAGAAGAGAAATCTACACACCTTGAATAGCTTTTCCTGATTCGTCTTCCTCGTCTCAGCATCCATAGTGACCGCCTCGTGGATAGCGTCAGCCACCTGCTGACTGTCCCAAGGGTTGACGACGATACTGCCGTTCAGACTCTGAGCCGCACCGGCAAACTCGGAGAGGACCATAACACCTTTCCTCTCCTGCTGACTCGCAATGTATTCGTATGACACCTACCGACGGGTAGGCGCCATAGTCAGTGGTAAAGCATCAACCATTTGAACGTCATCGACCCACCAAGTTCATACCATCCCGAGTACTTGTCACGAGGCAAACGTCACTGACGGCATACAGGGCGACCAAATCGGTGAAGTTCAAACTCTTGTGCATGAAATGAATGGGCATGAACTCGATGGTACCGAAACGTCCGTTGATTCGTCCGACAAGCTCGTTGACTGTAGCGCGTAGGTTCTGGTACTCCTCAACGTCTCCTCGGGACGGCACCGCGAGTTGACATAAGACAACCTGCGGGGGTTCGATGAATACAAACATAGGAGACGTGCGAGTTGGCATGTCTCACCTTTCCGACCCATTCCGGATGCTGGGATAAAAATACCTCAAGCGCGTGTAGCTTTTGAGGCACACCCTTGATATAATCCAGACGATCAACACCAACGATGACTTTTACACCCTCGAACCGCTTCTCAAGCGCGGCTAGTCGCGCCTTGACAGGTGCAGTTTCTAGCCCCTGTTGCAAAACGAGTCTGTTAGTGTCCGGATAGCCATTGATTAGGCACGAGCGCACCTTAACAAACTGATCGGGATCGATGCCAATGGGGAAGGTGCCAACGTGTGCATATCGACCTTCGAATATCAGACCATTGGGCATAGTCGAAACGTTCAAGACACGGGTGCAGGAAGATAGGAAGTGACGGGCGTAATCGTACGTGTGGAAGCCGAGGAGATCGCAGTGAAGGACACCAAGGAGTATTTCGCGACGGACAGGAAGAATCCTGTCGGAAAAGTTTCAGGAAAAGTACACTAAAAGTTATTGCAGATAACTTACCGGTAGATTTCGCTACTCGGGAAAGGCGTGTGCAAGAAGAAACCAATCTTAATGCCAGTCACTTTTTCATTGTCAACGGGCTCTGGCTCGATGTCGAGACCATCCATCATCTTTCCGAGGTCGGTCGACTTGTCGGTGAGGTCCTTTCCTTCGATCAACCCCCTCAGCATCATCGGCATCAGCATCAAATGGTAATCCTGCACCCAAACCATATCACCATCCTTTAGCAGGCTCCTGACTGTCTGTGCGAACTTCCAGTTGGCTTGGCGGTACGCAAGCCAGTGAGACTCGTCGAAGTTCATCTCCCCAGGGTGATAATGGAAGAGCGGCCATAGGATGGAGTTGGAGAAACCGTTGTAGTGGCGTTCAGCGACATCGTCATCAAGATTCACCGCTTGGCAAGAGAATTCTTCGCTCAAGCGCTTGTCGACGATTTCACGGTCCTGTTCGGGAATGCAGAAGCCTGGCCAGCCGATCCAAGTGAAGGACATGTACTTCTTGCATCCTGAGAGTGCGGAGACCAGGCCACCAGATGACATCTTGAAGTGATGTTCGCCCTTGGCGTCCTTGGAGATGGTGACCGGGAGACGATTGGACACGACGATTAGCCGTGCGCTGCCATCACCAAACTCTCCGTTCATGATTGCGAGGGGTGAGGGGGGAGGGCGAGAAGGAGGTGTTTGGGTAGGGAGTTGGGGGGTGCGGTCGATGGGGGAAGGTATTGAGACTCTCGCGTGTTGAAGGTTCTTAAAGGATAGGGGAAAACTGATTCAACCTGTGAATGACGCGGAAGAATGTGGGTAGAATCGTTAGGCGACCGTCAGTAAAGCAATCCGGGGCACCCCAGGGGGTAAGGCTCACAGCACGACCGGCTCACAGCGTGATGCTAATCCGATCTGGCAAGGACGAACTATAGCTGCTCGATGCCAATGAATATAAGGTCCGAGAGGATATGGGTTCTGGTCTTAGCAGCATCATTCCCATACTGCAGCGTCATCGTCATCGATATCAAGATGGACCGGCTAGGAACCAACACTACAGGCCCATTTACGGCCTATTTAGGCGGATACGGTCGCTAACCCTCTATCCTCTACTACCTCGAACGTGCGATCTAACAGATCCCCAGAAAACATGCGATCGCGTATTCCCATATATGAAAGAGCAAAAGGACAGAAGTAGAAATTGCGGTAAAGCCATACCCCGCAGAACGTCGGTAAAATGGGCATGTACGGAAGCGTGCCGTGTCAATCAATTGGCAAGCCTTCCCATCTCCTCATTAATTTCTTTCCTTCGGTCGTTCGCCTTCTTAGAGTCCATGCCTTCCAAGGCTTCAAATTCTGCTGCTAATCTTTTCAGACGGGCTTTGGGCGTTTCGTCATCGTCGTCGTCGCTGCCACTCCCAGCTCCCGCTTTGAGCGTCTTACCCTTCCTAGGCATCGGAGGGAGTGGAGGGGGTGGCGGTTTCCGATTGAGATGGAGAGGAACGATGGAGATCCTCTTGTGCAATCCTGACGGACGGGCTTGACTGCCATGTGTGGTTTGTGTAAGGATGTCCGTAAGCGGCTCTGTAGCGAAAGGGAAGTATAGTTAGCTAACCAGTATCACGGTAAAATAAATCAATGAGAGACGCACTATTCGGACGACGCCAATACGGGACACTACTTCGCCCTTGGCAGGTGGGAGTGGACATGATGGGCGTCGAAGGTCGAGAGCTCTTGGCGACAACATGATCAGACACACGATGCTTGGAAGCTGGCGGCGGAGGGACGTAATTTTCGGGCCCCGGTTCGGGCTCTGGCTCTTGCAGAGGCTCGGGTGGCAAAACGGGATCCACGGCTACGGCGATGGGCGGTGCTGACGGCCGAGCATCTAGCACGACTTCGACCACCGTTCGTTGTTTCTTGCTCTTTGACTTCTTCCCAGGCTTCTCGCCGACTTTGTCTGTTTGTTCTCTGATCGGAGTATCGGCCTGATCTGCATCTTTGGGAGCTGATGCTTGCCCATCCTTTGCATTCTTCGACTTCGACCGTTTGGCGTCCTGGGATTTATCTTCGAGTCTCTTCTCCACCACATCAGCAGGCTCCTGCTGTGCCACCTCGGTCACACTCTTGGCGATTGCAACCCGAACACTCGAGCGCTGCGTGCGACTCACCTCGAAGGCGGAATCATTGATGCCTGACAAAGACTGTCAACTACTGCATGGTGTTTTGTTCTAACATCAAGAGGAGCATTCACTCACTTTCTATTTCGCTTGCTCTCGCCTTCTTCGCAGGCGGTTTAGAGCTGTCATCTGCTTCACGCTTTCTCTTCGGCGATGGTTTTTGAGGACCAGGCGGAAAACCAGCGGACGCCAAAGGATCAACTGCAAAACCCGAAATGTCAAGACCTCCGACGAAGGCAATTGTTCAAGCAGAACTACCTTCATCGTCACTGTCCTCGATGAACTCTTTTGACGTGACAGTGGCCCTCCGACTCATATTGGCCGACGCCCTAGCGCCTGCCAACTCTTTATCCTCACCACCCCCCTTACTTTTCTGCTTGCTTGCCTTTTTCTTGTCCTTCCCCTTCGACTTCTTCTTTGGGGCGTTTGCATCCTCGTCTTCCTGGTCAGTGTTAACTGCTGCTTTCGATTTCCGTTTGCCCTTGCGCTTTGTTTCTGCAGCAACGGGGTTGAAGTCTGAGTCTGATCCGGTATCAACTTGTTGAGCTGGTGGAGCAAGCGCAGTTGCCGAAGGTGAGTGGGATCGCTCGACTCGCGCCGGAGGTAATCGAATGACCTTCTGTAACATTACAGGATCGTCGTCAACTGCGTCTGAGTGCAACGAAATGCGGGGTTTCTTGTTCTCAGTAGGTCGGGATGGCCCTGCTCCAGTGAGATGCTCAGGGGGGTGTACCGTAGCAACTTTGGGCGTGGTGGGTTTGGGATGTGAGGCCTTCGTCTTCTTAGGGAGCGCAACTAGCCCAAGGGGGAAAGGTTCAGCAATCCTCTTCATGGTTAATGAAGCACATGTGCGAGCTCACCGACTAGAGTATCATGTTCATTGTCGCTTGAGATAGTGATAATATCAGAATCGTTCAAGCCCTTCGGGCCACGCTGCTGATCTGCGCTCAATCGCGAGTCTCCTACTCGCGAGATATCCAAAGCAGGTACAGCAGGAGTCTTTGAGTTTGATGCGCTCCGGATAATGGAAATGTCGCGGTTCAGGTTCGTTGGCATAGTATCGTCCTTGTCGCTTGGGTGTGGCTCCAGCACGCTTTCCGTATTCACTGAAGGCATCACAATGTCTTTCGTGGTTGAGACACTCGATATGGTCGAAGGTGCGGTTGATTCTGCGTCTGGTTTACGGAAGCGAGGCTTTGGTCTTGGGCGTGGCTTCTTGGCACCCACAGGTAGGTCAGAGGAAGCCACAGAAATTGATTCTATAATTGATGTTGCAGCGGTGAAGGTGGCTTGGACTTGTGGGAGGGTAGCATCAATGGAGGAGATCGATGTGTCGGCGATGTATCGGGAGGCGGTGAAACTAGAAATGCTAGATGAATGGTCGTTAATTGGTGGCATGGGGTCGCTTGTCCCGAGGAAGTCCTTCAGCGCGGCTGTTGCTGCCAATGTTAAATGGGGTGCCGCATCCCAGATTTCTGGACGCGAAGGTGCTACCATTTCAAGCCTAACTGTCAATTTCAAGGTTCATTCTGAGGGCTCCACTACACCACTCACGATTGGTAGGCGCAAGATCCAACTCCCTCTCCTCTTCGCTATCTGCAACAACTTCATCATCGTGGAAGCGGGTTGCCATTTATTGCCAAGATTCGCTGAGGAGGCGCGTCGCGGTGGAGATGATGAGTAAACAAAGACGCGTCGAACAAGCAATGTCCGAATCGTGGCGGTGACCCACAGCCGCATCTCTGCCATATATAGCCAGCACCGTACTGGCCAGTTCAAACAATAACGCCTCTATCACCACTATGGAATATCTCTTCAATTCTCTTGAACTTCTCAAGGAAAAGGCCCAAGACGCTGTCTTCGCTCTTACATCCTGCGTCTGTCAGCCTTCGGCAACGATAAAAGTGAACGGCCGATCCTTTAAAATAGTTAAGATCCTTGGTGAAGGAGGCTTTTCTTTCGTGTATTTGGCCCAGGATGAACAGAGCAGAGTGAGTATGGTAACATCGGGTGTCAAAGAAGTATTGAGGGCTAATCGACCGTTGTAGCGTGAGTTTGCTCTCAAGAAAATCAGATGTCCTACTGGACAGGAGGGAGTGAGAGAGGTAGGCGATCCTATCTATCGTCTGGCGCATATCTCGTCTAAACTATATATGTAGGCCATGCGTGAAGTTGAGGCTTACCGCCGGTTCAAGTGAGTAACTGTCATTCATTACAAGCTCAGTCTATTCTGAAACTTGCGATTAGGCACCCTAATATCATTCGGATACTGGTAAGACGATACTGCCTACCTTGTTTCACCTCCAGAAGAATCGAATCGCCCTACTTTGTGATAGGACTCGGCTGTTGTGGATGATCGCGATGGAGAAGGCAAGATTGTCTACTTGTTCCTTCCGTATTATAGGGTATGCGCCTGCCGTATTCCTCGGCTCCAGCGCACTCTGTTGAATACTCTTATAACTTCAATCCAGAGGGGCAATCTCCAAGATATTATCAACGCCAACTCCATCCACAACTCCCATCTCTCGGAACATGATATCCTGACATACTTCCTGGGCACTTGCAAGGGCCTCAGCGCCATGCACAACTTCCGGATGGTCGTTCCCAAGGCTTCAAAGCACCAAAACCGACCATCCAACGGCGCAGGTCCTCGTCCCCCCTCTAGGCAAGAGAACCACGCGGAGGATGATGACGAGCACGAGCAGAGCTCCATGCTACCCCATCCAGAAGGAGACAGTGAGGGCGGATTCTCTTACCACGGGAGGTCTTCTAGAGGAGCACCGCTCGCGACGAGACCTCCCAGGGCGGAGAGAGGTGTTGAAGTAGTTTTCGACGGCGACGAGGAGCTGGATACCTTGCAACAAGCAGCTCCAGGCGAATCCTCAGGTAATACGGAGTTAGTTCCATATGCGCATCGGGACATTAAGCCTGGGTACGTCGGCGTGACGATCGATCAATCTGACATATTAATGAGGCGGGCGTTTACGGGTGCAGGAATGTTATGTTGTCTGACGACGGCACTCCGATTCTCATGGACTTCGGGAGCACCATCAAGGCTCGAATTCATATTGAGAACCGGAATCAAGCCCTGATGCAGCAGGTACGTAGAAGTATCCCCCAGGTAGGCAATCCACTGAGATGCATTTTCGCCGTTAGGATCTTGCGGCAGAGCAAAGCACGATGCCATATCGTGCTCCTGAGCTTTTCGACGTCAAGACTGGTACTACTATAGACGAGAAAGTGGACATTTGGGTAAGTCATCGACCGATCTTGGATTCGAGGTCGATCTCCAACCACATCTTTTGCCGTAGTCTATGGGCTGCCTCCTCTTTGCTTTGGCATACTCGCATTCGCCGTTTGAGACCACCCAGACCACCGAGCAGGGTGGTTCGCTGGCTATGGCTATCATGAACGCACAATACAAATATCCTCGGGAGTCACCATATTCAGAGAGCTTCAAGGCAATGATCGACTCATGTTTGAAGGTCAACGCTGGCGATCGGCCCACCATCGATGAGCTTATTCACACTACCGAAACAATGCTACAAAGCTTAAACTAAAATTGAAGCAGAGTAGTGCTTCGGGTGTGCAGATGTTACAGTCACTTCTTCCTCGCCAGAGAGGGCGAATGTAGCTGACTTTGTGATCGGAGCAAGATAGATTGTATTCGATAAGCCAGCTGTACATAATATAATACCCCATTCCCTATGATCACCTTACGTTTCCATGGCGGTTTCTCTATTCTTCTTCGGTCGTCTCCCTCGCCGTCGCTTCCTTCCTGTGGTAGTTGGCTCGCCCTGTTCGGACTTCGAAGGAGCGGGCATTCTGGGGTTCTGGGCTACTTTCTTATCCGCATTGGAGACAATGGCTTTAGGCTTGTCCTTCTGTGTTGCCTTCCCTTCCTTGGCCTGCCGGCAAATGTTGTGTTAGTGGGTAATAGTACTCAGTCAAACTTGCTACGCACCAATCCACGAACGATCTTGCGCACAACATCCGCTCGATCTGCGGCCAAACTGGTGTCTCCGGTCTGATTCAGTCGCTTCATTATCTTTGTCTTGAAGTATAAGAGGCGACGCCGGTGAGTCTGCACGTAAGCGATATCGGCAGTTCAATCTGATGCCTCTGGTGCAGAGAAGAATTGCATCATGAATATTACGCACTGCTGACTTCAAGTGCTGTTGCACAACATTCGACTGCTTGCTCCCATCGCTTAATAGTTTATCGCAGAGGACACATGATCGAATACCAGATTTCCGACGTGTCATGAATTCTGGTATATTCAGATGCTTCAAGGTGTTTGTTTTCGCTTTCTTCTAGTAATATTGTGAGTTCTCGGGCGTAAATCGTTGCGGATCACAAGACGTACAATCGAAGGTGCGCTAGAACTCGGATCTCCTCCTGAGCCAGAGGCATAACTGGCTGCATCTTCGTCAGACAGCAAGACATTCCCTCGTTCCGCCAAACGCCCTGTATTGTCCTGCTTCTGTTTGCGAAAGGATTTAACCAAAGGCTTCTCCATCACCAGAGAAGGTTCAGAATGCTCTGAGCTTTCAGAAGGGGCGCCAGATTCAGAGCCGGACGATTGCGAACCAGTGTCGGAATCATCGCCAATGCCCATTTCCTCTCTCATGTCCTTAGTGATGCCGAGCGCTTCGTACTCGGCGTCTCGCTTTTGTCGCTTCTCCCGCTGTTTAGTGATCCGCTTGATCATCTTAAGGCAATGAGGGGTTGATAGCTTTGGGACTGAGGTGTATCCTCGAAACTTTCATGGATTGAATAGCAAAGTTGGCCAAATGTTGTCCCCCCCCTCCGCCTTGATCGAGCTCTATAAGGTCAGAGATACGACGACTCGACAGTCGAGGAAACACTGGCCATAACTAAGTACCCTATGGCTTCGGCAGTTTTACTCTATCCTTCTCTAGACTGGGTTTATCCGATTGCCATTAAATATCCCGGTCTGAGGGACCGTCTGAGTACCCAGAGAAACAATGAGACAGACAGCAATGAGCATTGTATATTAAATTCTTAAGACCGGGGCATTGGCGTGTGCCAGGAAGAAGACAAGCTCGGGATCCATGAGCGTCAATCGAAGAACTCGGAGATTCAACGACAGGCTTGTGCGTGGTGCCACAGCCGTGGCTCCATTGTTGGACACTTACTTTCTTGTGCCGCGCTGCACTCGGGAGCTGCCAACACTGTTATCCCAAAGCAGGGGCTTTCAGGCGGCTTATGCGCGTCAATCAGGGTCGAGACTAGGCGAGAAGCCACGGCTGTGGCAGCCAAGGCCCCAACATGCTATTTCGTGTGCGTTTAACGCATGTCTGAGGATCAAAAATCCTGCCACCCGATGTGCGACCGAGAGAGTAAACCTGCTTTGGAGAAGGCTCTACGAGACCGTGCGGATTGACCCAAGAGAGGTGCCTCGTATCGCTCTCGCTACTGTACATGCGGCATGAACAACGAGCTATCTGTGTCGGGGCAAGGGTAGACGACGGAGAATTGGTAGAAAGGCAACCAGTCGTGGATCGCATGGACAACCATCTGGCTGACTGGAAGAATCACAAACCCAGCTAGGAGGTTTGTTTGTGGGAGTGTGGTGACGAACCATCATCCCGATCTGGACGACTCTTGCGACCCCTCCCTTCCTCTTGCTTCGCTAGCAAGTCCGTATAATCTCACAATCGACTACTTGTATAAAAAATGTCTGGTACGTAGCGCGGGCCTCTTTTGACAGACATCCTCCCCCGCCATCTGATCTTTCGCTCGCCCCGATGTCGCAATCTCTCCACCTCTTCTCCACACCAGCCCCCAAAGTCCAACAAAGCCAGTCCGCGCCAGTAGCACCACCTCCTACCGCGGCAGAGATCCAGCGCAAGCTATCCGTTCATGCTGCCAGTCCACCAGCGAACCACAGACGGAAGAGTTCCTTCTCGGTGATTATCCCATCTTTCCTCGCCTGAGAGATCGTCTTACGGATCTAATCCCACCTTTTTTGCTCTGGTCAAATCATCCAGAAATCGCCTGTGATGCCTTCAGCACTGTCTGGGACAGAGTCCGACTCTGACGCCGCAAGCGTGACGTTCAGCCCTCCGACAAGGCACATGCCACTCGCCGCATTGGACGTCTCCAACGCGCTTCAACCTACTACGTCTAATACCATCCAAGGAGGACCAGCGCTCGAGGCGATTGCGGAAAAAGTAGGGAGTGGCGAGGATACGGAGGACGATGAAGATGACGATTGGGATCCTGCTGGAGCCAGAACTCAGGAGGAGGCGGCAGCGTTGGATACGGAAAATGTCGTCAAGTCGGGGTATTTACAAAAGAAGGGGGAGAGGCGCAAGGTGCGTCATGGCTCTTATATTCACATACAAGCAACAGCGCCTCAAAACCATCCTTTCCTAGACCTGGAAAAAGCGATGGTTCGTCCTTCGACAAACACAACTTTCCTACTACAAATCCAGCAAAGAGTATCAGACGCTTCGAGTTCTCCCGGTTTCCGAGATTCATTCCGTGTCGCAAGTGACTCTCAAGCGACACGACTACACCTTTGGGATCGTGATACCTTCCAGGACGTTCTACATCCAAGCCAGCTCCGCTGCAGAGGTCGACAGCTGGGTTCGGGCGATCAACGACGCCAAAGCCAAGTTGTCTGCCAATACCGCAATAGTCCCCATAGCTGCGGAAGGCAAAAAACATGTCCCTCCCGCGATCAATGTCCAACGATCTAGTGCTATGGACATTCAGGGCCCCCTTGTAACTGCTGGCGCCGGTAATCAAACCCCACCACCGCATGTAGCCCCGCAAAGCCTTCTCTCTGCCTCCCCGTCTTCCCCGTCAAATCTCAATTACCATCTCACCTCCTCCGACTCGGACGACCATGACGCTGATGACGCCGGTGCTCCCATCACTACTCCTTGCACATCCCCTCACATGGGCAACGCCACCGGCGGACCGATGATCCAGTTTGCGGCCGACCGCGATCCGAAAAAGGTGATCCTTCAGGGTTACCTGATGAAATGCGGCTCTCAGCGTAAGCGATGGAGGAAGCGATGGCTCGTGTTGACATCGGAACAGCTTGTCTACGCGAAGAGCCACATGGAGCTGGGGAATGGAATTGGGAAGTTGGGCAGGAACGTGAAAGTCGTCCCACTTGAATGCATCCTAGATGCGATCGAGTGTAAGATGTCAAAGGCAGCACACGGTCTGGGCTTAACGACGAGCGCGTCGATGGGTGGCGGGTCGACTTCCGTGACCGATGGTGGGAGGATGTCGATATCGAGCAATGGGCCCCACAACTACGCCACGAACCCCCCATCTTCTTCCCCCCAACATCAACATTATCCCATTGGAGCAACCCAGCAACCTCCATCATCGGCTGCTGCAGATGGGCCACCTGCGCCTCAGCTCCCACACACGTTTAAGATCATCACTGCCAAGCGGCCTCTAGTCCTGTGCGCGCCAAGTGAGGAAGAAGAGATCAAGTGGATGTCCGCCGTAAGGGCGCTCATTGCGCGCCGTTGCGCGGCGACCGGGAATTGTACGGGATTCACAGCAGACAACCAGCAGGGCACATCAAACCCAACGTCAACCACTGGAGCGTCCATTCTTCAAGGTGGCCAGCAACCATCGACGCCTCAACCTTATCAAGGCTCGATTGCAATGTCGGCTTCTTCTTCCCCAAGTAAGCGAACATCGCGACGGGAGGGTTCAGCCTCTATCTCAAGCATCAGCGCTACAGACCGTGGCATTTCGTATTCGGGCTCGCAACAGATCATCGCACCACGGAGGAAGGACTCGGTCTCGAATACGAGGGCTATCTCTGCTGTGGCAACGTAGGTCATGTATATCGGACATTGTCCTACTAATGCTTTCTCTCCACTTATTTTCCCATTTCTCGTTGAGGACCTAGCGGCATTTCATCTGTATTAGTCCTTTTATCTTCACTTCATTCAGAAGCCTTAGACATTGTCCTTTAATATACACATTCGACCACCGATGATGCCATGTGGATTGTATTGCGTGTGTGTGTGGAATACCTATGCTTCTCCTATACGGAGGGTGTCGACGTAGCCATAGCACCATGTGCTATCAGTAGATCCCTCGACTCTTGATGATCCCCTTCCAACTGTTCAAAAAGAATCCTCCGAACTGGACGGCATTTCCCACAGCATCTTCCATGTATTGCGCATCCTCCAGAAGCCGGGTTAAGAAAGCGGGTGCCGTTTCGGGTGATTGCATCTGATGCAACTCTTTCAAGGGGAGAAAGGACGTCCACGATCAGCCTTGCACCGTTAATAGTTGGAACGAACACACCTGCCGCTGCGTACGCAAGTGCCAATCCACCACGACGCGTGTACCACTGTGTCTGGATAATGATATCGGTTGGATCTTTAGCGCCTTGTTTTCAATGAACATATATGCTATCACCATCCACTAACTCCTCGCGACACGTCTCCAGATAGATGGAGCGCCTGGTCAGCTATTTCTGACACGTGCATCGCAGCTGGCCTAGGGTCAAAGAGTAATGGCACATTGGTGACCGCCAGCATCGCAGCAGCCTGAAAAAACGCGGAGGTGTCAACCTTTTGGACAGCAACATACGAAGCTCCCCCATTTACCTCTGGAAGGTAGCCAATCACAGGCTCATTGTATCTCAAACGTCCCTTTAGCAGGTCTGCCACAGCTAATTTGGAACCTCCAGCGGACGATGTCGATGTTACCCCCATGTTGTTAAGACCTTCTTGCAACCAAGCTTGGAAGAGAGTTCGTCTGGCGGCATTGCCTTCTCCGAACAAAGCGGTAATTTCTGTGTCTCCGAACTTTGGTCCTCCAGGCATTGAAGAGGCTGCTTCTGAGAGGCACTTGCGGGTGAATCCATGATTTGGAATGAGTGGCAACGCCTGACGTAGGATATTTCTAAAGAAGATGTCACATAGCTCAGCCAAACCTCGTATATAAGGATGAAGGGTATGGATCACCTTGCACCAGCCGACATGATCGCAAAGCCAAGGGAGGGAGGTGGGAGGAGTGAACACTTGTTGGATACTTAAACATTTGACAGCACTCCGCCGCATGTGACAGAGGTCATCTCTGGATGCTTTTAGATGCGTGGTCTTGGGCCATCTGTCACCATTTAATCCATGTATTGGACTTCTCTGCTCAGGTCTCAAGAAGTTGGGCATAGCTTTATCCTTCCGTGGCTTCCGCCAAGTGAGCTAAAGTGTGCACATGCGACCGAAGTGTCACAGCTGGAAGTGCTACGCAGCTCCCAATGTCTGCGCAGGACCCAGTTGGCACGAAACGACAATCAGAACGCTAAACTAGTATAAGCTGCCATCAGGTACACCGGCGGCTTGGGCGAACATCGACCCTACACACACTCCTACCAACTACTCCCTCTCATCCCGCTACTAGGTATCCATACAGATGTCATTACTGCCTGAACTTGAGATCCCTGCACCTGTAATCGATCCTTCTGCTGACCCTAAAGTCTACTTTGACCCCCCTCTGTGGCTCCAACGTCGAACCTGGGTGCTGGATCAGCTAAGAAAGCATCAAGTCAGATCTGTTGAGTGCAAGGCTGCGGACTCCCCGGTGACTCCGTCTAATGTTACCATCGTTTCCAAAGATCATTGAACTGGGGTGCGGTGAAGGTGCTCTCTTAGAAGTTCTGATGGAACCGGCTTCGTCCTTCCCAACAGAATCACCCCCAGGTCAGGATTTGGGCGCACAGAACGAACGGGAGACGACTATGGATATACATTTAGAGCACTATGTTGGGCTGGATGTTGATCCGCCATCTATTGCACAAGCCGCAGAGGTCGGCCGACCATTAACAGAAGCAGAGATTCAGAAAATGAACCCATGGAGCAGACCTAGCACACGTTGGCTGAGTATGGACGTTGAGCTCTGGGAGGGTGGACTGCAATTCCTCAACAGTGACGTAGCCAAGGGGGCAAGAGAAGGCTGGTTTGGACGAAAGCAATGGGACGCAATCGTCTCTGCGGAAGTGTACGAGCGTCTTACAATCTCAGAAATTCATCCAATCTCGTCACTTATCCGAGAACTTGCTTCATTTCCTTCTGCAAAAGTGTGGAACATCTTCCGGAAGACGTCTTGGACTGCTTCCTTCCCGTCACCCTCGGCGTATATCGACCAGAGTTTCTATTCCTCACGACTCCAAACTACAACTTCAATCAACTGTTCTCTCATCCCGATAGACCCAATCGCGCTTCAGGATACCCTGACCCAACTGGTGCCACCGATAGAGTGTTCCGACACCACGACCACAAGCGGGAATGGACAGAGGTTGAATGGCTCTCGTGGTGCCATGACGGGGCGGAGGCTTGGTGTTACGAGGTGGAAGTTGGAGGGATCGGCCAGGCGGAGGAGAAGGATCCTTGGAGTCGTACGGCAGCCGCTGGCAAGGCGAGCTTGACCGCTGCCTTTCGCCGACGGCCGGGGGGAATTGCCACCAACGTCCTCGAAAAGTGCAGTCGGGCGCTCTCCGATGCATACAATCGAAGTACCAACCAGACACAGCATAAGCTCATTCTACGACATCGCTACCTAGCACACGAATGGGCTGGACAACCGAGATCGTCGAAGATGATCTTAGGGGCGTTGAGGGATGTCATGCAGGATGGCGGCGAGCTCGGTTTCAAGGAGGGCACCACGATGATTGATGAGGTTTGGCTGCGAGGAGATGTCGCAAGCGCTTGCGGCGGAATGATACAAGCTCTTTTTGATGCGGTTTCGCATTACCATGGCCAAGGTAAAGAAGCCACCTCATCATCGGAATGGATTTTGAATCGAGAGATAGAAGCGGGAACGCACATCTGGAGAGAGAGATTCTGGAGTTGGAGCATCGTTTGGAGAGCATTCATCAAGGCTGAACCGGGAAATAATGAGGAGGCAGCCGCTGAGCCTACCGCTGAGGATTGGAACCCCTCTCAAGATGATTTTGACAACGGGGCGGATCCAGAGGAATGGCAACCGGATCCGGAAATTGCGGATGGGGGTTGGAGTGACGGAGACGTAGGAGGCTGGGCTGGGGCGTCATGGGGAGGTACTGAAGACTGTGTCACGACCGACTGGGACATGAATGATTGGGACACGACACCCTGGGGAACAGTGGATCCAGCTTGGGTATAGTTATTCATCGACGACGAGAATGAGATATTGCAGACTTAAGCATAGGATATCTGGAAGCGCGCTCAAAGACACTAAACCATCATCTTGCCAAGGTGAGCTGAATCGCTCAGATTCGACGGGCGCGAGAGGCAATATAGCCATGGACCGCAGCGCAGCTACCACGTTGTTTCCGACCATAATAGGTCCCTCTTGGGCACAAACGCGTCGGATATTCGCTAACTGGGGAGATAAACACCCAGACCTTTGGGAGAGGCCTCGAAAGTAGGTGTAGAGTGTTCAGGAGCTAAATATCTTGTTAATAAAACAGGTTTCTAGGGGCTGGGAAACGACGCAGTAGACGACGAGGCAGGATGCTAAAAAAACACGGCGAATGAGCAGCCGAGGCTATGACAAGCCAAGTGAGATGTTATAAATGACCTAAATTTCTTCCTTGTCACTCGAAACGTACATCCGCTCGCTTCGGCGCTGCATAAGAATGAATGTGCATGAGAATCATCCTCATAGGAGGCTCAACTGCGCAAACACACCAATCAGAGGATATAGCTGAGCCATATACGTCACTGCCCACATAATGTAGCAGCAAGTAATTGTCAAGAGTGTACTGGACCGTATGAGGCTGGCACGAAAGGGTGTCAGTCCGTGAAGGTAGCGGTGCACAGAGGAGCGAGGAACGTACGTCTGGTACTTTCCCCTTGGAGTGATAGTCCAGCCGAACGCGCTTAGAAGAAGGGCCGCGACGAGAACTATGAGAACATTGTATCCCGACATGATGAAGCGTGCAATGAACGAGGAGTTTGGGATGCGGGTGGAAGGCGGGGTTTAGCAGTGTGGTCAACATTGCAATCTTCAACGGGTAATCGGCCGCACCGACCACGACCTTTGATAACTGCAGCGCGTCCCGAGAGCAAGCACCTGCTTCATGGCATGTTCTAGGATAACCAAAGTGAGTCGGGCCTCAATCTTCTCGCTGGCTGGAAGACTCATGCCGAGCTCCCACATATTCATAAGAGAAAGCTTGACGATGCAATCGAAAAGCTGGACGACGTACTCAATCAAGGTCCCACCTCGTATTCTACCGACATGGACCCACCTTCACCTACCAAACGGGCAAATACGACACGGACCTCGTCCATCTACGCCTCTCTTTCCAAGTACAATCTCTTCCGGTCTAACAGTCCATCACCACGCTCTCTACCTCCAGCACCTGCCGCCCGGCCCATATCACAGCCATTCGCGCTCGCGTCTAAAGCTCCCTACAGGCCCGACTCCTCCGCCGACTTCCTAGACCGACTCGCAACCTATAAGCTCACCACATACAAAGATAAGCCATCGGAGATCAATGCTGTGGCGGCGTCCAAGGCGGGATGGGTGAACGAAGGCAAGGAGCGCCTCGTCTGCGGGTACTGCAGTTCCTCGTGGTCGTTGGCTGCCACCACAGGGATGAGCAGAGAGGCAGCCAGCACTCTGATTGAGAAGCAGAGAAGCGGGCTTGTTGCAAACCACAAGGACTTCTGCCCTTGGAAGAGGGCTCAGTGTGATGGTAAGGTTTTCACCTATGATCACGCGTTTGACGCGCGCACTGACGAGAAGTCTCTTTGGTGCAACGCAGACTCAGTCTACCGGATTCCTTTGCGAGGGCCCACTGCCCTTGCGAAGGAGCTCAAAGGCAGAGCAGACGCTGTCACTCCGCTTGTCAATGGGGTGCTGTTGAAACACCCACTGGTGTGTATCTCATAACCATCGTTAATACATCTACTGCGACTTATTTGATCACCCGTGCCGTCTCGGTTTAGACTGATGCAGAACTGGCGTCACTGACCGAAACCATGGACGCCGTAGTACTGGACGAAAATCTGGAGAGTAATGGTGGACCCGAGGCTATCGCCAAAGGTTCGCTGAGTCAACCCTCGGAGACGGCTATTCTTTGCGTTCTGTTTGGTTGGGACGCGGGCACGTTTATCCCTCCCAACTTGCCATCTGCCTCCCGCAGTTCATTCTCCATTCGGCCTTCTCAATCGCCAACTGCATTAGGGTCCCACGCTGTCACACCTTCACCTGTGCCGATGATGCGAGCAGGCTCTGTAGGCCGGCATTCGCTCTCATTATCGAAAGCATCAGGACGACCAAACTCGGGCACATCCAGAGCACAGGCCCGGCAGTCCCTACCTGCTGGTCATCGTAGCGCGGTTAGTCTTGTCTCTCTCCAGGAAGCTTCGAGCTCAGGCAGTATGCGAGCATCCAGTGGTGGAAGCGTGCCAGCTTCGGAGTCTCTATCTGGGAAAGACAGGCGAAACCCAAGTGGAGGGAGCATGGTCAGTTCGTTCGTCAGTCCTCGAGACGGTCCGACGCAGAGCAGCGCGGTCGTGTCTTGCCAACTGTGTCTAAGACGGGTTGGCCTCTGGTCGTTTCAACCCATTGGGAGCCCTAGTCCCCAATCAGAAACGCTCGAGTCGACCACTGGGAACGAAATCAACATTACCCCACAGGCTCCACCCACCACCCGGCCCCTCGATCTCATCAAAGAACACCGAACGTACTGTCCATACGTCACAAAATCGACTGTACTTCCTATACCCGTATTCTCCGTGCCCCTTCCCTCCCGGTCCGAGAGCATCGGATCTACGAGTTCGCTACGAAAAAGTTTATCATCCCTGTCGAGCGCTCTATCACCGTCTGCATATAATCAGTTCGGCGTAAAGGGCAAGAGCGATGATGATTCACCAATCGAGGGTTGGAGGGCGATTTTGACGATAGTGAACCGAGCCGGCATGGGATTACGAATGAGGAGAACGGGATCGTCCATACCAGTACACTCGGCTCTGAAGAACGAGAGGAGAAAACAAGGGTTGGGACGCAACGCTAGTGTCTCGTTCGCCGTACCCGAACCTCCGATCGCAGAGGCGTCATTGGGCAGTGAAGCCCCTCAGCCGATCACACATGCACCAATGGATGTGGATGGTGAAAGTGTGCATGATAGCGATGGGCGTATGAGTTTAGACCGCGAGGAATCCCGGGATGCAAATATGGGCGTAGAGAAGATTGTACAGAATGTCAAGAAGACACGAGAAGGAGTAAGTGTTCTAGCCTAAGCAACTATTGCAACGTTGACCTTGACTTTACAGAGTCGTGAGCTCCTCAGATATGTGAAGGATTTGCTACGAAGGAGCGACCCAGGACCGTCACCATCCGAACATTCATCATCCAGTCCATCAACTTCACGCGCCAGCCTGTCGCTGGGTCGTACTCGCAATCGCACATCTCTAACTCCCCCGCGGAATTCTCCAACATCCCTCACAACGTCAACCTCGACGGAGCCAAACACAGCATCATAAATTACTATTGCTCTCACTCTTGCGGGTAGCGCAGGCTCGTTCTCCCACGGACATCATTTCGTCCTCCACACTCACTCGTGCTGATTCTCATGAATGCTTTACTTGCTCTGTATACATGCTGTCCTACTATCCGACGCTCGTTACCCCTCCCTGTGATGCTCTGCGATACTTCTCTAGGTTACATTATGGACTTCGAATCTGCTTTCATACTGTTCACCTTTCGTTCCCTGAAGACGTTGGTTGCCTGTACATAATCTGTTTTATTTTTGCCATTAGTGGTCCATAATTGCAGCTATGGTACGCGCAGAATCATCAAACTGGTCCCTTGCTTTATCAAGGCGCTTGATCGCGACTGATGACAACGTCGCGACCATTGTGTCGTACGGACCGTCGACTTGGGTCTCTTGACAAGGGTTTCCGCATATCTGAAAGCGTAGAAAAATGAAGTTAGATTGACATCAACAAGAAGAATACAAAGCTGGGAGAGCCGTACCAAATGCATCCTCCTCGTCTCTACCGCCCTTTTCCCCTGGTAATCTCGAGTAATACTCCCTCACCCTCCGGTACACACTATAATCCATGCGTTCGTACATGTTTATGGCTAGAATATTAGCGCATCTGTGGATTGGTCGGGTCATGACTTGTCAGATGCGCTCGAGAACTCGCGTTCAGTCGAAAGGCTTACCTGACGTAAAGGTCAACAAAGAAGCCATTATAGACTTCGTCGGAGATCTTCTCGAGCTCCTTGATCATGTTTGTTGCAAGGGAGAGGCGGCGGTACTCGGGTGCGACGGTAAGAGCGGTGATATGGCCATGCCACTCAGCACCGTGCCCTTCAGCCTTTCCAAGGACTATTCATCCGTGTCGATAGTGGATACCAATAAGCTAGGGATATTGGTCCTAGCTAGGAAGAACGTGGTAACGCACTATAGCCCATCATTCTCCCAGTCGGCGCTTCTTGGACGAGGCATAAGTCAGGCCATCGGGCGAGATAGCCCAGGTAGAAAGAGATAGTATACTATGTTATCAAGCGTCATTTGGGTGCACCCTGCCGTATGCTCGGTTGCACTGACCGTTTCTGTCCAAATATCCAGATTCCTGACATTGATATTAGAGATTAATGGCAGGATACGAGGATGCTGTATTACAGGACGTACACGTTGTTGAATTTAAAAAGATCATCGGCTTTGAATGGTCTCAAGACGCTCATCTGTGGCTATAGGTTCGAATTGACGTTTGAGGGCAGGCAGCAAGGCCCAAAAGATTGCGTGTGAAGGTCGACGTTGAAGGAGCAACCAATCACCACCCGCTTCATTAGAGTCAAGCATGGAACGCGGCTCGGTGAGACAGACCTTCTGAGCTACTGCTAATAAGCCTAACTGATGGCATAACAAGAATAGCGGGAGCGATTTTGTGGAAGACCACTTTCGGGACGCCCTCAGCGACCTCAGGAAGCCTGTCACAGACTTGAAAAGTCTCGCAAGACTTCTTGCCACCCCTCTAGCCCTCTATGACGTGCTTCCTGATCATCTCATTAAACATTCTGCATCGCAGTCACGCGGAAACCGCCTTAATATATCTTGGCTGCGATACATACCGTTGCTCCAGGAGGCGATCCTACAACACATTCTGCATACGTGGCTTGCTATCCTGACAGAGGAAAATCTATTAGAACTTTTAGATTACTACTTTTGCCCGCCTTTCGTTGCGGCAATTGGGAATGGCAGCGCGGCAGGATATCTGGCCCTACATGCCTACAGCTCCCTTCGGCCAGTAGCAGGAGACGAGTATGCTATAGGGATACTAGATCGCCTGGGCCAAGCATGGGCGATTTCTGGAATCCATCGAACCATCTACTCCGGCCCGATAACTCTGCCTGACAGTCAAACGGAGGGGCTGTGGCGAGATTATCTCCAGTCCCTTTTCGCGATCCCGGGGAAATTGGCCAATGCTTCAGGTCAAAATGAGGGCATTCCCAGAGGCTTACAATACCAGTTAGTCTAATTTCTCCGTTCGAGTACACCTACCCCAGCGGCATGTGGTGTCTGACGATATTGTCTAGCGAATATTTCCCCAGGCTCTTGGTCGCCATCGAAGAACTGCTGAACGGACTCTGCTCAGACGGCCAGCCCAGTAAGTTGTATTTCTGTTAATGTTTCTCTCGCTTCTCGTTGATGCAAGTGACCCAGATGTAGATGTTTATCAAGGTTCACTTACCGACCTCTTTACTAAACTTGTCAATACTGGAATGTTCCCGTATTCAACACCGACAGCCGTACCACGAGTTTCGTACTTCGCTCTCACCAATGCCATCACGAGGAGGCGCCTCCAATCTCCTAGCTCAGGATCTCAGTACTCGGACCTATTCATCTCGCTCATCGCATCCCTCCCGGCGCTAGTTGCGCAGAAATTTCTCGCATCTCTGTTGAGCTCGATAGAATGGAAGTCGAATATTGATACTTCCTTGTCAACGCGTCGAAAAATCGCAAGGGAAGCAGTGTACCTTCAACAAATCGTAGGGCCCCTTGATGCAGATCAATCTGAACGATGGTCCCTCGTATCTGGCGTTGTTATTGGCCGATCTTGGCCAGAGGAGCTCGGCCGAGTATTAGTGAGATGGACTGCGGGCCAAAGAGAGTCCCCTTCTGAAAAAGGTAATGAGTTGTTTCATCTATTCACTTCTGTGTGCAGCTCTATTGATGGCATGTTTACAGCCCTCGGAGTGCTGATGGAACGCACGTTAGACCTTTGGACCTCACCACAACACATTAAATACTCACTACTACCTCGACATCGTTGTAAGTGGCTTAACAGCCCGCCCAGATAGTATTATAATTAATTCGAGTCCTGGATCCAGATCTAACAACCATTCTCCTACTCACTGCATCCCGACTTCCCGCAGCATCTTCAGCACTCCGGGCACTCTCCAAGTCCCCGCTGTTCTTAGAAGCGATTGCCACTTACATTGGACACTCGGACGCGTCCGTGAAGCGTTGTGGTATGCTCGTTGCGGAGGTCATTGCAAAAAAGATGGGACAGAAATTGGACTTTGGTGATTGGGACGAGGGCGGCCAAGGGAGAGACTGGTGCAGGGCCTTAAGGGGACTCCTTGACGAAGGTGGCGACGTGGTCACAAAGGAGGAAGAGGCACTAAAAAATGTCGACAGCGGGGTGACTGCCACAGAGGAGGTTGTACAAGTTAGCTTGGCCGACAGCGACGATGAAGATGAGGAAGACAGCGTCAATTCAAAACAGACACTGAATCTCCCCATGCCGGTTGACTCTGACGATGACTCTCTGGCTGGATATGGTTCAAAAGCATCTTCACGATCGCCTTCACCGACGCCCTCCGAGCTCGACGAAATCGAAAAGGACCCGACGCTTGTTAGCGGACGCTCGGGAACGAAGAAAGTTCAGCGCCCAGTATATCTCATTCAACTCGGTCAACTACTCGTACCAGCCAGTAAATCAAACGAGAAGGACGAAGCGGATCGGATCGAGATGTCCCTGAACGAAGGTGCTTTGCTTATCAGGAGGAAAGCAGGCTTCGGTCTCGAGCTAGGTGCGCAGAACCCTCAGCGCGTGTCACTTACTGCTCGACTGACGCTCTCGATACTTATCCCTTCATGTGCGCGCAGAGGAGAACGCAGTCGATCTTGTTTGCGGATATGTTCGCCTTCAAGATAATTATGATTTGGACGGTTTCAACGAGAAGCGGCAAGAAGCATTAAACGCCCTTGTCGTTTGTTGCCCTCAGCGCGCAGCACCGTGAGTCCCGAGGGACATATCATTTATCACAGTGCTCCGAACTGACATCTTTGGAAATAACCTAGTTGTCTCATCGAGCAGTTCTTCACTGGTCAATATTCTACTGACACTCGGTTCGCGATCATGACCGCATTGGCGATGGGTGCGCGAGAGCTCTCTGGCTTCGTATCACCTCCTGCAAAAGCGATCAACGCATTTCCAAGCAAATTTCTCCCTCCGGCTCTACATCGCAAGTACTTCGCTGAAGAAGATCTACCGGAACATGGCACAGAGTCACCAATCCTTCAGATCATGGAAGGCCTCTCTCGACAGATCATTGACAAGACTCGCGACGCCAACGAGGGCAAGGTTCCCCAGCTGGTCCGAGAGAAGCAGCTCAGGGTCCGAAACAACGTCAACAGCATCACAGGCCGCGGCATATCGATATCTGAGGTTGGGGTACGTGGCGGTAAAACGACGACGACATCCTTCAACGACATCGCCGCCGAGTTCTTCATCATGCCTCTGATCAATCGTTTCTGGATCCATCTGAGGGACGAGCAGTCGCGGGAAGCGCGCTCACGGACCTCAAAGACGAGCTATAAGGGAGCTGGGACGGGTATGATCTTGGGTGCCATGACCCTCGCTCAGTTCCTTCTTACGTTGGCCATCTTGCTGCACGCGGGACGAAACTCGCCAGCGTTCTTGGCTGTGCTTGCGCCTGAGTCGTTGGAGTTGGCGGTCACGATGGGTACGAGACCTGTGTCAGAGTCAGAGTCGTCAACTGAGGATGGAGAGGGCGGGAAGAAGGCGAATGTGCTCGCCGCGGCTCTTGAGCTAGCCCTTGTCGTTTTCGATATGAGTTGGGAGCTAGACGCGGGTCGGACGTTGAGCTTCGATCACGTCAGGGTACTACTGGCCGCTAAAGAATGGGCGGAGAGCGTGTTCAAGGCGTTGGAAAAGGGTGCACTGGTGGACGAAGGCGGTGGCGAGGGAGAGAGGAGAGTGAGACGGGCGAGTGCGGGTGTGCTCTTGACGATTGAGCAGATTATAGATAAGTGGAGGGGCGCAATGTCTGGCTTGATTTGAACATCCATAGGAAATCTTCAATATGATGGAGAGGCATTATAATTCGTCTCGACTCCTCGTTGTAAAGTTTATACAGGGCAGGCGATGTCGAGACTGTCACAGGACTCGTCCCGTCTCGTCTCATACATGATGCTGCTTAAAAAAAGGTCTCAGACCAATCGAAGAGTAGACAAGGAATAAAATAAAAATTTGAATGGTAAACGTTCAAGTGAGTGTGGAAGATAAAGTAGCACGGCTACAAGGGCATGCAAGACGTGTTCAATGAAAGACGAGCCAAGGCATAGTGACCAAACCTGACGACGAGAGAAGAAATAAATAACCGATCCCTCGCTGTGGACTGGGGGACAAAGAGTAGAGCACCACATACCTAAACTCAGAATTGTGTCGGAGAGTCCATGCCACGTAGGGACGAGCCCCTCTTGCTCAACCTCCAATTCTCTACCGCCACCTGTGACAAGCCCATCCCAGGATGGGCTCCAAGCATCATTGGCAATAAACCTTTCTGCTGCGAAGGCGCAACCGACTGAAGGCACTCCTGCGGTACGACTCCACTCTCAGCACCAGCTCCAGACCTCATCCGCTCCACATGCGCCCAGCCATCATCATAGCGATTCACGACCCTAACCTGCTCACCCGTTTGAATGGGCAGCTCATCTGGTAACGACGGTACGAACGTTCGGACAACTGTCACAAGCGTACCAACGGCGGATGGAGTCGGAGTGGCGGTTAAAGATGATGTGGTCGAGTTCGTGAGCGATCCCCGGTTGACGACTGTGAGTGGTCTGATGCTAGACGGAGCGAATCTCGTGGCGCTGACCAATGTGTTGCCTGTAAACATCGGAACATCGATGCCCACAGGAGATGGAGCGTAGAGACTTCCGGCGATATCAGATGTGACGGAGATCGGCGGCGGCGATGGCAAGCGAGGCGGAGCGTACCCGGTCGGGTGAAGAGGCGGGGGCGGGCCTGGCATGGCAAACGTGGCGGGGGACGCTCCAGGCTTGGCGAAAGTCATAGGACTGGAGGACAGCGTCTGGAATGTGACATGGCTCGGTAGCGGCTGAGCGCCCTGTTTCTCATCAATGTCGATATTCTCAAACTCTCCTCCGTCCCCTCCCTCGAGCACTTCGTCAGATGAGTGGTTACTTGGGCTGGGGCTTGCGCTTCGGCCGCTGGTGCTTTGGGGCATCGGCGGGTTCCACGTGACCCTGCGAGAATTACGCTTTATGACTTGGCGTTTACGGATGAAGATGAATGCGCCAACGCAGGAAAGGAGGATGAGGAATGTAATGCCGACGCCGAGGAGTGCTGAGTGAACCCCCTTGTTATTGGACGAGGATGTGTCGGCTGCAGCTGTACCCGTCGCACTTGAGGTAGCTAGAGTCACCGATGGCATCGTGGTAACGACTGGGGTGCTCGTAGTTAGAGCGGCAGAAGTGCTCGAGGAAAGTGGCGTGTCCGTGGGCATAACCAGCGGCGCAACGTCTGTTGACGTATCGGTTGAAGATGTAAGCGATGTTTGGGCGGATCCATCAGAGACAACAGAATCCGTCGGAAGCAAGGTCGGGTCGGTAGTCGTGGTAGGATCGGCGAACGCTGTCGCTGAGTACTGTGCAGCTTGGGACGAAAGGAGTTGAGCTAAGGCGTCGTTTCCGGACGAACCGCCAGTCCCTGTGCTATCGGTTCCTCCATTGTTGGTGGACTGGCCATTATCGAGCTGTCGAGGTTTGTTGACAACGTGCATGCGACGGCGGCGTAAAGTACCATTGGGACCGTTCATGATGACACAAGGGAAAGAGAAGAAGAAAGGTCAAAGGAAAGAGGTTTGGCGAGGGACTAAAATAAGTGAGAGAATATAAAGGTTGGTGGTGGCGAGCGAGTTGGAGGCTCCTATATACGTGTTAACCGAGCTCTAGTCAGTACTGAAATCCCGCTTCCACATTCGTTGTCATAACGAAACCGCCCGCTCGCTTCCGATGTGCGTATGGCATACCTCGAAAAGTGTGGCTGCAAGCCTGCTGAGTTGTCTGGGGCGAATACAAGGAGGGGATGGGAGAGGCGGAGTGGGTGGAAAGAGGTGAAGGGATAAAGGAAAAGAAAAGGACCTTTGCCTATGTTATCGCTCAGTAAACTCAGGGTTGATCTTTGATGCATTGGCTAGAACATGAAACCCCACTCCCGGCATCTCCCCACAGCAATCCGAAACAGACGAACAGTGCATTGTCTAGTAAGATTCGCTAACGAGCGCTGTGGTAAATACTGTCATGGTATGCCGGTTGCTCTCCATGTATTAGCCACCAGCAATGTATCCAAGTCCCACCGCAGCAAATTCCGCCTAAACGCAATCAATCGGGGTCGGAAGGATATTTCGGGCCATTGGGCCAATTTTGATTGTCGGTAGGGACAATGCCTTCCCGGCACTTACGAAAGTGCCGAGGTCCACTTTTTCACCGAGCATAGCTTCGAACTCGTAGGACACAGAACCGCCCACTATCGATCCAACGCAAGCGACCGGGTCGATCACTGCTCCATATTTTCAATGGAATATCTTGGATCTGCGGGGTCTCTGATCGAAATTGATCGAAATTTGTTTTAACCAAGTGATCACTGGCACTCACATCACAATCAATGATCAAGTAGGTCATAACACTCCACGACTTTTAAATACGAGGCTTCACAACGGCAACGGCTATTTTCCGGTTGGGGATCGCGTCAGTGGCTATAGCACACTCCTCGTGTCGGCGTCAGTTTTACAACAATCGCGTCTCTGCTATCGAGACGCCTAGCGAGATTCTCCATCGCTCTTACTCCTCGCTCTCTAAAGCAGCTCTCTCCACTAAGCAACTCTCCATCAGGATTGGTCCATATACTTTGTCTTCCTTGATCTCCCATTGACCCATCGTGCTGCCAACTTTCTGGGCAGGGTCGAACCCTTTGTCGAGCCCCGGAAGAATCAACCACAACATTGTTTATGCTTTAACAACGAAGGCATCGTTTCTACTGAATCTTTGGTCGCAACTGAGCTCCGTCAAGTCTCGGTGCACTGGCTGACTCGAGCTCGGCCTAAACAGACTTCCAATCCTGCGGTCGGTATCCGTGGAACCACAGAAGGCGACCTGCAGCTCAAGGATGGGGAGGCGGGACGGTAACTCAAGGTTTAGAAAAGAGATGATATACATGATCTTCCTACTCATATTGTAATACTGTCATATCTTTCGTCTCAGTTTTCCGTGAATTCCCTTTGATTCTGAACCCTTATGGACGTCACGTGCCACTTATTAAGCCTCCACTCCTGCCCAAAACGCAAGGCTCGGGAACCGACAATCATTCACAATCCCATGGCATACAGAATCAGCTCTTTACGACATAGAATCCTCGACTGGAGCGCGGGTAGCTCGGTTAGCTCACCAGAGTTGACGGTGAGGCTCTGTCCTCCCTTCCGTCTATCATATAGTTATGACTTACTGTTGCGGTTTATATCTCCTGATGAGCAGCCTCGAGCTGTGATATTGGGTCTAATGATTGGATGCTTATTATGTTTCACTAATCTCTACTTTGGCCTCCAAACTGGATGGATATCCATGTGCGGCCCATTTTTTGAATCTAAATGCTTGCAACTTAGTCTTGGGTTGTTCTAAGACGGATTCTTCTGTAGGATGTCTTTGCAATCGGCGCTATTGGGTTATCTTCTCGCCCGACTAATACCCTCACTGTCACCATTGACACCACAAGAGAATGTGGTTCTCCAAACCACAGCCGTCGCCACTGGGACAATGCCACTAGCTGCTGGGTTTGTCGGTATCATTCCCGCCCTCGGGCTACTCGAGCTCAAGAAGGATGGTCAAGGGCCAGTGGAAATGACATGGCTGACATCCATTGGGTGGAGCTGTGCAGTTGCATACTTTGGGCGAGCGACCAATTCTCAAATTCGAATTCTATTGACCCTACTGAAAGATGACTGGTCATCCTTAGTGTATTCTTGGCCGCGCCATTGCGAAAACAAGTGGTGCGCTGTCTTGCACAGGTAACAAAGCCCGATCGGGAGACTGAATAGTTGAGCATTCCTTGAAGATCATCAAAGAGAAGCTTGTTTTCCCGAGTGGGACGGCAACGGCCCAGTTAATTTCAGTAATGCACGGCGAAGCAGCTCCAGGGAAAGAGGGTGTTCCCTCGCTCAGAAGGAGGGGTACCAGAGGTGAAGAATACAGCCGTCTGGATTCACATCCGGACGACGAGGGGACCACCGCTGAGTCCCCAGCGAAGCGGGACGGTAAATCGGCTTCGGGAGGATGGTTGCTTCTCGCTGTGAGCTTTCTAGCGTCGGGAGCTCTGACGGTTCGTCCTCCCCCGCCATCGCACGGTTCATCTCCTTGTGACTTGACATTTCGGACAGTTGTCAGCTTATTTCTTTCCGGTTTTGTTCTCAATCCCACTCTTCGGGAGGTATCTCGCCCGGGAATGGCTTTGGAGTTTCTCGCCTAGTCTTTCGTATGTTGGCCAAGGTACGACGAAACCTCTTTCTTATCTATCTCTAATTCCTTCCTCATTATGACGCATTATGCCATATTCTAGGTATCATCATGGGATTCCCTACCACCTTGAGCATGAATCTCGTGAGTATCATGAGCAGGACTCTATTTCAGGCTCTACTGATCCAATTGTTTCGACCATGGTCATAGGGAATGCTGGCAGGCTGGGCAATCCTCAATCCAATCTCCAAGTCGAGCGGTTGGGCACCAGGTTCCGTCGGCTCTATGGAAGATGGTGCACGCGGCTGGATCCTATGGGTTGCGCTGGCAATCATGAGCGCAGAATCTTTGGTATCACTGCTCCCTGTGATACTGGAAATTGCACAAAACATGCGTAAGGTAGTATTTCAACTCTTGGAGGAAGCAGATACTACCGACGAGGACGAGGAGAGCAGTGACAGG
The DNA here is from genome assembly GCA_019633535.1 of Tulasnella sp. JGI-2019a. Lineage (NCBI taxonomy): Eukaryota > Fungi > Basidiomycota > Agaricomycetes > Cantharellales > Tulasnellaceae > Tulasnella sp. JGI-2019a. The sequence continues at coordinate 288,951 of WSUE01000010.1, forward strand.
CTGGTCCCAACCGCCTGGGTAGTTCGAGGGATCGCTGGGTCCGTTATTTTTGGGACTGGGATCGTTTGGGCAATCTTCGGCGCTGACGGAATTCGGCCATGGGCAACTTTGCTGGCTTTCGCCATTGGGTCTGTTCTTGGACTTCTTGGGTGAGGATACGGAATATCCTATTCCGATCAATGCAGATGGTTGACATATGGTCCCGATTCCTGCAGAGTTCGCGCCTTGGGCGAAACCGATTTAAACCCAGTGTCTGGTCTCGGGAAGCTCGCCCAGCTGCTATTTGCTTTCCTCCAACCAGGCAACGTGGTTGCAAACATCATAGCAGGAGGTGTGGCGGAGGCCGGCGCACAACAGGGTGCGTCATTCTACATATCACTCCATGAATGGCGAACAGATTGATATCGATTCCCGACTTCGTATAGCTGGTGATTTAATGCAAGACTTAAAGACGGGACATCTCCTACACGCCTCACCCCGAGCCCAGTTCTACGGTCAAGTGATCGGGTCAACACTTTCGATATTCGTGAGCGCAACAGCATACAGGCTTTACGTCCGAGCGTACAGCATCCCATCTCCAAACTTCCCTGCACCGACCGCCTTTGTCTGGCTCAGCCTCGCGCGACTTTTGCGAAATGGATCATTACCACCGCACAGCTCAGAATTTATGCTCTGGTTTGGTCTCGCAGCAGTGATCGTGGCGGCTATCAAGGTTCGCGCGAGCTCGATGAACCATCCCTGGGCGAAATGGGTACCCAGCGGGGTCGCTTTCGCCATGGGCTTCTTGAATACCCCAAATTTCTCGATGGCGAGGTTGGTCGGTGGGATCATTGAGGTGTGGTACCATAGCAGGCAAAAGCGGCGGCAGAAAGGCGGAGAGGGTGACGTTCAGCCGGCCTTGAGTGGGATAAGTATTATTGTTGTGGCCAGTGGCTTCGTCCTTGGTGAAGTACGTCTCTTTACTTTCGTTCAGTGCGGATGTTGCCGGGTAAAGCGCGCTGACCATAGTGCTTTGACGGTTTCACAGGGTGTTGTGAGTATTCTCGGGTTGGCGTTGAAGTCGTTTGGCATCGAGGGGAGCTGTTGGGGTTGTTCTGGTGGTATCTGTCCCACTTGTCCTGCATAGATCCTTATTATTTTAGTATCTACGCTAGAGCTGATCTCTGTGCTCTCGTGCGTGATCCCTATATCCAGAGCGGACCAAGAACCTTGCTGTACCAACTCGCTGTCCTGACATCGAGATTCAAACATACACACGATGGGCATAGTGTGTCAACGATTCCAAGGTAAATATGTTAATACAGGTAATACAGTCATATTGAAGGAGTGAACCCCATCGATGATCAGCAGAGAATAGTAAGAAAAGAAGACGTCAGATGAGACAGAGCGCATAACCTGGTGGAGTTTGTCCGGAGTAGGAAAAAGTATCCTATGGTGCTTACGAGCAATAAAGCCTGGCCAAATTGTCCTCCAGTGTTGAGCTCAATTCGAACAAAGGGGAAGCTTGGTAGTGGCGGTGGGGCGTAGGCAATGCAGGGGCGAGGTGTCAGGGCGAGGCACCGCAGAAATTACGAGGATCAGGAGGCTTTATCTCAAGCAGCCAGAATAGATGCAACACTCAGGTTACGACAGCCCTGATCGCTGGGTGGTCAATTTAATGATCAAGAGGGTCGGCTTCGGCGTTCTCGACCCTGCTCTAGACTCGGTCGCCTGTGGGGTTCGGCCAGACGGCCAGCTCCGCACCGGAGAGAGAACCTACGACCCGTTCCACGAAATACGTGGAAGGCGTCCGAAGAAGCCCTCATACAGTGCGAGAACATTGTTCAGAGCTCTGAGGAGCCCCAGATCTAATTCTATCAGTACCGTATACACGAAGCTGGGAAAGATGGAACAGGAAGCACTTACTTAAAGTTATGAGCACGGCCTATTCGCAAGGGCTGAACCCCACAGGCGACCGAGGACAGTCCGAGGACGCTGGTGAGGGTACCAGAAGCGTGTTATCCCTAATCGCCATGTGAACTTATTTGGATAAAGTTCGGTCCCAGAAAGTGGTAGGGAATAAGGTGGTTAGTTCAGAGGTAGGGGAACGGAGTCCGGTTTATAAGTGTATGATTGGCACGTGTTTTTGTTTACCGCCCGACATTTGCCTTCCACCATGGACAGCACACCTGACGATCAAGACGTGGTCGTAAGCCGATCGTGCATCTTAGGTACCATGTTGTCTCGGACTAACGCAACTTGCGTTGAAAACAGTTTCCAAAACGAAGGCTGCGTCGCACCCTCCACCCGGTCGACCCATGCCCAGGCATGTACATGGCAAAGGGTCAGGAAACCACAGGGATAGCCACGTCTTTTAGCCGAGCGTCTAGGGAAAATATTACAGACATCACCTTTCTGGACACACAACCAGCTGTTAGAAGCCGCCCAACCGCCATGCTTTCAAACACCCCTGCCTCACGGTCCCTTGTTCCAGCAATGTCATTGCGGCCGCCAGCACTCCCATTTCTGCTCAATCCTCCGAAGATTTTAGCTATTAACACACGTCTCCCTGATCCTCCAACCGCGCCGCAGGGTGATAACGCCGAAGTCGATCTAACGATCCTGCCGCCTCAAATAACCGTCGAAGCGTTCCTTAAGTCTACATCCGCCGCTAAACCTAAAGCACAAAAGAAGATCACTTACAAGCGAAGACGTGGCGAAGCCTTCCGGACAATGCTTGAAGGCAGTTCCGCAGCACTAGAAGCAGCCAGCTTGTTCGATGATGAAGATGACGATATACCACTATCAGTCCTCGCCGAACGTCGTCGGAAGCAAAAGAGGCCTCGACCTCCTCATACTCGAACACAAAAAAGAATCTCTGGAACGCGCTCCTCCCGCCACGGAGATACGTCGAGAACGAAGCCCCCTGATGCTAGGACTAAATCCCTTCACCAGGACGCAGTTAACGCACCACCGATCACACCCCCACTCCTCGAGCCTGTTCAAGGACATGTCGAGAAAGAAAATGCTGTAACCAAGGTCGGCAAATGGAAAGCCATGAACAATAAACGGAACCCGATGTTCCCAACAGCGTTCTCGGCGAAGCCTACACCCATGTTAACCCCAGGCGCAGACTTTAAACGTCCAATCACACAGTGGATGTTAAATAATTTCGCCCAAGCCGTTGAGAAGGCACGACTCGAGACCCCATCTTGTCAATCAGCGGGCCGAAAGGGGACGGAAAGTGCTGGCGCTCTTGACGACCAGAGGAACACACAACCCCTTGTTTTTGTGTCACTCGTTCAGCATGAAGCAGAGCTCAAGGATATACGTTCAACAGATCTGACTAACTCGGAGTATGAAGGATCCTGATCTACTAGTCTCTGATAGCCCGCGTTGAGTCCCGTATCTTCCTTTAGGTCGGGGCCTACGAAATGGGGCGAATCCCCCCAAAGCGGTCCTTTGAAGACAAAGACAAACAGTATCATGGGGATAGCACTTCCCCCCCTCCCAAAATTGGAGTTCACTGAGGCGGATATCTCGGGCTGTGAAAATCCTCAGCAGAGGTGAGTCATTCTGAAACTTTTAACCTTTATTATACTCTCATTCTATTCTATCCAGAGTTGTGCTTTCTCCCAGGAACGCGCTGGATTTGGTTACAGCACTTGAGTTTCGTCCCGCCGACTTCCACAACAAGCCGCGTAGTGCCAAAAGCGTCCGCTTCAATTCTATCGACACTAATCCACGCCGTTTCGACATCTTGCGGGAGGCAGTCCAACAGCCTCCAAACGATTGTGCAGATTCTGTCACTGTCGCCGCCGTTGCCTTGCCATCGCCCGACGCTATCGTTCACATGCTTGAGTCTCAAACACCTCTTCCTGCATCCACCGTCGCTCCGAATTTCCCGTCTGATGATCCTCATGCTTCTAACCTCCTCGGAGCCACTCAACCGAATGCTTCCTGGCCCAGTCTCGGTGACGCCCTAACACACCTCATCGACACCCATGTTCCTCGGTCTCGCCCTGAAGCCCTGTCCCGCAAGCGCACAAGGCATCATCGGGATGCGTTATGATTGGATCAGGCGATTGAATGTTGTCGGGATGGTTGCTTCATATTCGCTCTGACCTAACACTGTATCGATTAACTTGGGTTTGTACAACACAATTTGCATTGGGATTGGAGAAATTGTACATTTGAAGGGCAGATTTTGGGAGTAGTCTCGCGGGCGTAAAGTATTCGGCATCTTCAAGACCAAGTTGCTTTCCACCGCTTGTGACGGAAGTTCTTGAAGGCAGGCCGTCGTCACTCGATGGTATAAACTATGTATACTGAATTGTGACAGGTTGTGACCCAGCCCGGACGTGCTCGCCGCCGGTTACTCGATCAGGTAAAAGTCTTTGTTGGATAGTTGTCCCAGAAAATGCTCAACTTGGTAGCGCCGTCCTTGTTGGACAGGTAGAACTGTCTCGCCTCGTCGGATGGCAATGTATCTTTTCTTCTCCAACGCCAACGCCTCCACTGAACCTGGAAGCACCAGCCGGTCTCGATCCAAGCTAACCAATTGAAGCTCCGAGTCACGAGTAACTTACCCGAAGGCTGGCGCCTGGCACCTCCCTTTCCGATCCATCCGGCCTGTCAGAGAACTTCTCTCGCTTAGACCGGTCTCTTCCCGTCGCATTGTATTGAGCTGTCAGATTCCGTCGCCCCTCTTCAAAGATGCACACATACCCGTCTTTGCAATGACGGTATCTTCATGTCAACAGGGTTCTCGCAAGGGTGGCCGCGTGAGGTGTAGGGTCGTAGGAGCCGCAGGAGCCGCAGATGCTTCTACATGCACCCAAGACGAAGAAGGGGTCTCTACGGCAGGGAGATGAAGTATGGCTGCCGCGTTCAACGGCGAAGCACTTCGGATTGGGTGGGGGGATTCGATTCTTGATTTTTAACTTCGTGGCATTGAACAGGCTTCCTCATAGGAAGAAGTCAAAGAATTGACGAACTTTGACAATACTAGTATAGAAAACAAAGGCTTACCTTCGAGTGCACCGTTAAGCTTCACCGTCTTATACGCATCCCAGGGTGTATCTTCTCCAAGCCAGAAGTGAAGGCCAATCTCGGTTCCGCTTCTCGTTGTAAGTCTAAAAGAATGGGCCTAGAGTGTCGATGCGTGACGTACCAATCACCATTGAAGGACTGTCTTGGAGCCAAGCGTGAATGTTGAACTTCACATACCAGTCTCGCCAGTTCGGCGGTGTTCCACGCTCTCACTCGACGCCCAGCCGAGCCCGCCGCCGATGCCGAACCACGGCCAAATTTTTCATTTTTCAACATCATGGACTTACTCCAGAGTTCAGACCCATACGACACGATATATTCATCTTCGACTATTACAGGAAATGCGCGCTTTGGAAGGGCCACCTCACACCGCCTCGAGAAGCGTGAGATCTGTGTGGTCAGGTAGATTACCGAGAAAATTCAGAACCTCGATGACCAGAGGCTTCGTCGCCACATGACTAAAAATGCGTGTATGATGTGCCATCCAGTAGAAAGTATGCAGGAGTGAATGTGGTATCGGAGGCGCCCACAGACCAGGTAAACATGGCGCGAAAAAATTACCCAAGATTAGGAGAGAACAATGGAAGCTCCAGAGAGAGACATGAGAGATAGGAGATGACAGAGTGGTGAGCAAGGGACAAATCGAGAGTTGGAATAAGTGGTGAGGCAATTATACAGAATTGACGTAAAGGGCAAAAGGTACATTAAAAATCCATAGTAGCGGGCTCGAAGCGATGGAGTCTATGGAAACACAAGGTGTGAACGTGTATAGAGATGCCTCCAGGGATGACAGGTGCTGTTCGATGCGCTAGATTTGCTGTAGACCACTCTGATTGTATGTGTCCATACGACCCTGACTGTAGGCGTCCATGCGCTGCATGTATTGTGGAGCAGCAATTGGGTGGTTGATAGGCCGCTGGTGCACACCCGAGTCGCCCGGGAATTGCAACTCCATGGGCATCTCGCTCACCTCGCGAGGGTTCATCAGCCCAAAGTCGTTCGACGACGCCTCGTAGCGTTGGGAGTGACTTCGTTGACGAGTCGCATGTTGTCCATTCTCTTGACTATGGCTCCAATGTGCGATGGAAGGCTCGTCAGAGTCAAATCTGGGCAGCGGGAAAGGTGCCGGCGGCGACGAAGGGTAGGGGAGCCGTGGGGTGGCTTGGGCGAGGTGGTGGTCATGATGAGTACGGGTTGGTTGAACGACGAACGCATCTGTCCTCTGACGGCGAGTTGCTTCAATACGAAGACCTGCCTCCAATGGACTCTCAACCTGAACCGCGGCCGCGTCTATCCGCCTTGTGTGTCCATCGGCCCAGGCGCAGCTCCCAGAAGTAGGGGGTATCGATGGCACGGTATGTCGACGCGTTGGCCATGAAGCGGCATTGCGGTCAGCAGAGTCTTCGTGGTGGAAGTACATTGTGCTGGCGGAATAGTCCGTGTGAGCGGTCGAAAGTGGTATCTGCTCGTCAGGCGACGCACGAGGACGGGCCGGTGGGGAAAGTGGAGCAATGGGGGTAACAGGGACGAGTGTAGTTGAGAGTGGTGAATGGAACGGTGTGCTCAGGGCCGATCCGGACTCTGACGATATCTCAGATGCGTCGCCTGCCTCGATCTTGGCCGGCGACCTCAAGGGAAACCTTGGCCTTCCAAGGCCTGTCGGACCGGTTCCTATGGGTCGCCGCGGGGAGGGCTCGAGCTCTAGGGCCGCCCGCAGCTGCCCGTTCTCTATTTCTAGCTCTAGGTTTCTCTCTTCAAGTTCCTCTAGATGCGCTTGACGCCGCGCTCGAAATTCTCGTTGAGTATCACGGGCTCGATTGTATGGCAGGGAGTCATCCCGCTTGCGACCTCGACCTGACTTGTTTCCGGCGGCACGAATTGAGGAGTTGTAGGAGGTGGCGGTGTCGGTGTCGTCAGCGAAGGATATTTCAGTTGTGAGTGATGCGTGATCGTCCATCCCGGAAGCGGGGTTTCGGTGGATGAGGAGGGGGGAAAGATGACAACAAAGATGAAATAAGAGTGAACTCATTATAATAAGCTCAAGAACTTGTCAAGAGCCTAGGCCACACCTGAGCCTGGAGTCTATACAAAGGCAAGATTCCACAAATGGAAGGCCGCAATGCTGGCTCCAGCTGCACCACCCGCCGCCAGCGGGCTCGATTACAACGAGAAGGAAGTCCATTCTGGATGACTTAGGGGCTCGGTCCATTCGAGAAGCATGACACACTTAAGGAGGCCGGTGCAAGCCCGTGCCAGTCCAACCTTGCCGGAGTTTTCGCATGTGGCCCCCTAGGGGGACTCCGATTCATCCGAGTGGCTCCGTCGATCTAGCTACGCGCCCGGAACTGGCAGCTTCTTCGATCGATTTATCCCGTCCCTGAACTCTGCAGATCTTTTTTTTTTTTGGGACCGTATGGGCGGTCTTGGCTCTCCTTGAACGGGAAATAGCATCGATATCCAAGAGAGTGGCGAGGCCGGGGAAAGAAGGAAGGTAGACTATCTTGTTTTCCAGAGTCAAACATGTGAAGACCTTGTCTGGATTTAGCGCCAAGTGAGAATTGGGGGATTCGCCCTGCTATAAGCGATGGTTGGGGTATAAATAGGCAAACTGCAATAAGATCTCACGCCCTGCGCAGAGCCGTCTGATTGCAGGAGTACTGTAAGGAACTGTCCGACGCAGAACCTCGCAGACGTTTGCCACCAGCTGCCAGGTCCTGCCAGGTCCTGCCGGCTCATCCCGGCGGTCTAGCAGTATTCCTGCAATCAGAGTGTTTTACGCAGTGCCTGTTATCCACCCCAGATCGTGTCAAGCAGCCTAATTCTTCGACGTACCACGCCATGCTCCTTTTCGGGAAGTCGCACTGGACATAAAAGGCAGTCTACTCGCCCAAGGAGGTGTATTAGGAACAGAAAGCTCGGACAGTGGAAATAGCAACGTCAAGTTATGGCCTGTCATTGTGGCCTACAGTCTCCCGGACCTGCTTCATCGTCCTCGTCATCTGTCCAGTTCTCATCATCTTCGTCATTGGCGCCGAACTAAGAGGGGATAACACTGTCAAGCTGTGCACGTGCAATATTGTTGCATCTTCCACTTACATCTGCAACGTCTGCCTTTTCGTATTCAGCATCGTCCACGACGGCCGGCGTTGGCCATAGGTCACCCTTCTTAGGGGGTAGCAGTTGTTCAATCGACTGTCAAGGAACATAGGAGATCAGTAAGTTGTTTGGCAAGCGGGCGTCTATCACGCAATGCGGTGTCGCAAGGGCACGCTTGCCAAGGGAAGATCGGTGCCTGCTCCTCACCTTGATATCCAATCCTTTGAGCCAATCATCGGGCGGAAAGTCCACTTGGAAAGTAATAAAAAGATCGCCCTTCTCATCTGGACGTTTGGCTATAGGCATGCCCTCGCCTCGAATCACGATGGTGTCGTTGTTCCGAATGATCTTGTCCTTCTCGCTAGCGACGCGGATGCCGCGGCCATCCAAATGGGTGATGAGGATGCGTGAGAAGCCAAGAAGGGCTTCCGAGAGTGTAATGTGCACAGTCGTGAGGAGATCGGAGCCGGAGCGTTCGAATGTGGTGTGGGGTTCGAGCCGAAGAACGAAGATGAGATCTCCCGTTTCCACTCCGGGCTTATGAAAGGAGAAAAAGGTCAATACAAGCGTGTGTGAAAAAGGCATGAGACATGGTCTCCGCTTCTAGACGCGATCCACACCTCTTGGTCGCCTTCTCCGTGAAGAACAATCTTCTGCTTATCGGCCATTCCCTTTTCGATGAATATCTCTACTTGCTTCTTTTCTTTGACGGTCTTGTCTCCTTTGCATTTCTTGCACCTAGGGTGTTTGGTACCCGAGGGGTCAGGACAAAGCTTGTCGAGGCGAATCTAGACGTACCTATCCTTGTCCTTGAACTTCATGCCCTCGCCAGCACATTCCGGGCATACCACCTGGGAAAGCCCTACCTGGCCACCTCCTAACTGATATAATGAGGGCATGAATAAGCAGGAAGTAATTATGACGCGCGTGAGGATCGATCGAGGTTTGCATTTCTCACCGAGCGTTGAATGACTGTCATGCCACGACCATCGCACCCCGTACACTTCTTAGGCTTCGTGTTAGGCTTTCCACCAGACCTATATGGACCCCAGAATCATTAGCGCCAATGTACTTCTATCAGAAACAAGGCCAGTAAGGAAAGGAAAGGAGCAAAGACTCGCCCTTTACATGTTGCACATATCACGCCCTTCTCGAGGTTGAAGTGCGGTGACTTGCCATTATAGAGGTCTTCCAACGTGACCTTGTAGTCGATCGTAGAGTCTTCACCCTTCCGCTTGCCATTCTTGCCTCGCGGCGGTCCACCTCCCTTGTCGAACCTCATGCCACCACCACCGAACATCTGCGCGAAGAGATCCTCGGGGTTCATACCACCCATCCCCGGTGGTCCATCGTTCTGGCCAAACTGATCATAAGCCTCTCGCGAGTCCGGGTCAATCAATGTCTCGTAAGCCTCAGCCATTTCTTGGAATCGCTGTGCGGCCTTGGTGTCATTCGGGTTCTGTACCAAAACGTTTGTGAGACAGGTTTCCAAAAACCAAGCCACAGAATGGAATATGGGCCCACACCTTGTCCTAGATATGTAAGATAAGATATGGCTTCAGAAAACTCGAAGAAGCAAAACGAATGACGTACTGGGTGATGTTCCATAGCCTAACACGTTCCAATCATCCGGATGAGCGAACTCAAAGTGAAAGAGGGACGTATGATCTTCGCGCTTACCTTCTTCCTGTACGCCTTCTTGATGTCACCTAAAGTAAATCGAGCTTCAGCTCGTTGGTATGTCCGAGAGCAACGGACTAGACGCACTTTCGCTAGCCGAGGAGTCTAGACCTAGTAAGTCATAGTAGTGTGTATCTGAAACCACTGTACAGGGCTTATTCAGTTTCAAGGCGAATCTCGAGGCAACTCCTTGCACTCACTTTTGGATAGAAAGTCGGGGAAGAGTGTGTTTCCTGATGTTTGCCGCGTTCCTGTAGTGTTCAACAAATTTCATTCTGTACGCGCCCACACTTCCCATCTCCAAGCGGTAAGCAGCAATACTGTATACGCTAAGCTCCATTTATGATGAGCAAAGATTCTTATCCACATTACCTGAGTGGCGGAAACGCCAAAATGCAGCCTCATAATCACCGCATACCTGATCCCTCCTTCTGTTCTTCTCTTCAAAAAAGTCCCTTTACCTTTACTGACCTTCTCTATCCCTCAATAGGTTAGCCCGCTTCTGTATTCAACCCTCTTCATACCCTCTCGGTTTTGTACTATATTGTAATTAGCTTGCTTTGTATTGCACTATCATACCCCTGCTGAATGATTCATTTCCGTTATCTCGTATTGTCAGATAAGAACTCCAAATAAATGAACTTCTATCGTACCGCTGCTGGAATCATCGACCAACTCGATACAAAAAAGGGCTCTATTAAAAGTTGCCTCACCTCTGTGGATGAAAAACAGAGGAAGCGCACAGCAGCGCTTGTCATTGAGACCCTGAAATGTGAGCATCGTCATGATTCCAGACGCCTTCGATTCGATTCGCTGAGAATTGATCCTGGGGAGCGATGTAGACAGACCGAGTCTCGTCGAGGTCATCAACGCTACGCCGTTGCTGACGGCCGAAAAGAAGCTCCTGAGCCTTAATCTTTCCCTCGTTCTCGTCCATGACCTCCTGCTGGCTAAGGGAGGCATCCAGGCTAAGGATGGGCCGGTGAAACAGGCAGTCGTCCGCCACAAGACCCGACTCCAAGCCGAATGGGTGAAGCTGAAGATCAAAAGTGGGGCCAAGTCCAACGTGGATCTAGCTCAACCTGGTGATCCTAGAGCGGGTACAGTCTACTTCACTTACTGTTCAGTGTTGTTTATGCTGATCACCGCAGTCTGGTAGACAATATTCCTCGATACGTTCGTGTTAACCGGAACCTGTGTACTATGGAGGATGCGATCGCCGCGCTTGAGAAGGAGGGTCATGTGAGGGTTGAGTCCGGTGAAGAGCTCCAAGGGTGAGCCGTTTGTATATAGTGCACCGACCCATACCTTAATTACGCTTTGCTAGCAAAGTTTATGCTGTGGATCCACACATCCGGGACCTGCTCCAGTTCCCCAGTATCACGGCCTTCCACGAAGACCTACTTTACAAATCAGGGAAAGTCATTCTTCAAGACAAAGCGTCGTGCGTATAAATTATTACTTTAAGACATTGGTAGACAGCTGGCTAACGATGCTTTTGACAGTTGCTTCCCGGCAACAGTTTTGGCCCCTCCATTAGGTGGGACTGTGATCGATGCCACCAGCGCACCGGGCAACAAAACATCGCACCTCAGCGCCCTAATGGAGAACAGCGGCAAAGTAATAACGCTCAGTCCTATCTTTCGAAGAGTATGACTGACTTGTCGGCGCCTTAGATCTTCGCGTTCGAACGGGATCGTCGGCGCTTCGAGACGTTGAAAGTGATGGTCGCCAAGGCAGGATGCAAGAACGTCGAACCAGTTTTAGTTGATTTCCTACAAATCAACCCGAAGGAGTCCACGTACAAAGCAGTGTCTCACATGTGAGCGTTCCCCTGGTCTGAACCCCTCGCCTTGATATACTTACTCTGATGGGACCCATTTTCTTGCAGTCTTCTCGACCCATCTTGCTCTGGTTCAGGCATTGTCAATCGGCTGGACTATCTTGTGGAAACTGGTATGCATGGGTCCAAACAGCATGCCATATACATGGTGTTAAATGGATCTTGTGCATCACAGAGGACGATGATGGCGCAAAAGAAGATAGGCTGCAGAAGCTCTCTGCATTTCAATTGTCCATGATCCGACATGCTATGAAATGTACGCAGAATCACTAAGATAGAAGCAAACTGGACTAATCAACTGTTATGATTCCCGCAGTCCCCTCGGTTTCAAAGATCGTGTATTCCACTTGTAGCGTCCATCCAGAAGAAGACGAGCATGTTGTGCGGGATGCGCTAGCTTCGCTAGAAGGCAAGGGGTTCTTCGGACTCGCACCGAGGTCGCTGGTCCTCCCGGAATGGCCACGCCGGGGTCTTGCTGGAGGGCTTGGTACTTTAGGTTCGTTCGGGATGAATGGAGCGTAGGGCCTCCTACGCTGGCGCTGATGCAAGCAATCATCTTACCAGATACAGAAAGCGTGTTGAGATGTTCCCCTGGACAGGACGCCACCAACGGCTTTTTTGTTGCATGCTTCGTCAGGGTTGGTAGTGGGTTCGACACACCTGCAGGGAAAGTAACTCGTGGCGAAGTTCTACTCGTGAAGCGTAGGGCTACTGACAATGATGAAGCGCCCTACACGTTTAGTGAAAGTCATTCAGAGGGGGGAGGTGACGCTGGAACGACGCGGAAACGGAAACGAAAACGCGCCAAGAAATCCAAAGTCGTCGCAGCGCCCGATGACGCTGATGAATGGAGTGGTATCGCTAGTCAATGACAGCTTACCGTAAAAGCTTGAGAACCACGAGAAGAGTCTGTATCGGTTAGCAGCTACGGGAACTTATTAAAACACACGTTAGGCCGGGAATTTGAGGTCAGCTCAGAAAAGTCAGTTACGTGAGTTCAAACCACAGCTAAACAATCAGTCAGAATACAAAACTATTAGTGGCTACCGAATGATACCCATCGCATGCGCCTGTATACGCCCATGTCATGCCTGCGTTTGAGAAATAGAAAACGTGAGGAGTACAGCCACCCATGAATTGTTGGAATCTGCAACCCTGCTTCTCCGTTAGACTCCCAGTTAGCGCATACCATCGTGAATAGCGTGTCAAGCGGGAGGGGCCGCTGTGTATCCCGGTTGTTGCTGCTGCTGTTGATACAGCCCCTGGTAGTACTGAGCATAGGCGCCCGCGTCATACCCTGGCTGTCCACCTTGAGTATGTTGGTACCCTTGACCGTATCCGCCAGGCTGCTGTTGCTGGTAGTTCTGCTGTCCTCCACCATACCCTTGGCCTTGATATCCTCCACCGCCACCATATCCTTGCCCTGGTATCCCTCCCGGTCCTCCGAATCCGCCTTGGTGAGGACGGAAACCACCAGGTCCTCCTTGCGGCGCACTCGGTGCCTGCCATACGTCGGGTCGTCTCCATGGAGGTACTGTGGTGAAGCCAGGAGGGATGTAGCCGCCAGCTGCTCCGTCCGCAGGTGGATTCAGTCCAGAAGCAGCACTAAAGGGAACTCCGCCACCACCCGGTGCCGCATTCCCACCTGCTGCACCTCCCGTAGGCTTTTCACCTAGCTCAGCCATGAGATTGTCGTACTCTGAGTCGAACTTGGTAGGTGGACCACCATTTCCAGGCGGAGGAGGGGCTCCCGCGGGGAAGCCAGGCGCTTGGAAACCGTTCGGATCGCCGCGCCTCTGCGTACAGTCTCGAGCCATGTGACCAGCACTACCGCAGACACGACAGATGATGTTGGCAGTGTAATTTCGCTGTTCAGGACAGTCGTATTTACGATGGCCAACGTTCCCGCAGTTTTGGCAAACTTGGTTTTCGTCATCGCGTAGAGTACCGTTTAATGCAGCAAGCTCACGCAGTTGGTTACGCTTGTGATCGTTTTCACCTTCGGGGGTTGAAGCAGCCTAGGTGAGGACGTTACATTATTAGTAAGGATTGCATCACAATAACAAGGTCCAAAACTTACGGTCTCGATGACTCGGTTGATGAGATTCACGCACGCAGTGACTTTCTCTTCGGTCTCTGCCATAATAAGACAATGTAGGTCTTCCTCCGCATCATCAGCAAATGCATCGGGTCGCCCTTTGCCTTCTTTGACGCTGCCTTTCCCTCTGATACTGATCTTAGCTCCGCTTTCGCGTTCCATCTTCTTCAAGCTATTCCCACGAGGACCAACCAAAAGCCCAAAGAAGTTGATTTCGGGGAACTCCTTAACAGGAATGTACACTTTCTCTTGTGGACGGTGTGAGCGCTTTTGTTGATGGTATTCCGCGGGAGGACGGTAGTTGGGGTCGGATTTGAGGGCCTTATCAATAAGCTTCAGTCGCTCTTCTTCCAGCCGCTTGCGATACCGAACTTCACGAGTGTTAGTACGACGGCCATGAGCATCATACGTGGGTGGAGGAGAAGGAGATCTACGAAATAACAACAATGAGGGTCAATTTGCTAATAGAGAACTCTTATGTACTAACCGCTCATGGTCCGGTGGAATGAAGTCATTGATTCTGAGCTTGCGATTAATTTCCTCGAGGCGAACCTGGGTGGCGTACTTGTCGAGATCAGCTACGGAGACTCCTGCAGAGGAGACGGCTGTTGGAAGCCCAGCCACTTCTGTAGCCGCCGCTCCCCATCGAGATTTGCGCTTCGGTGCAGCGTTTGGGTCAGCTGCTAGAATAAGTTAGTATGCGGTAAAAATCACATTAATGAGTAGCAATGAGCCCGAGAAAATGGTAAACGCTAGGAATGATAGGGATAGGACAGGTGGAAGCTAGTTGCCAATCGCAACGTTTATCCACGTGGAGGCTGGTCGGAACTACGATGTCCTGGGCCAACCTGCAGAATAAGTGGTGAATGTCCAAGAATCACGCTCACCTGAAGCTGAGTCCGGTGGTGGCACATAAGCATCTTGGCGACCACGTTCAACCTCTTCATTCTGGTGTCGAGGGAACGCCGAGGGTGAAGCTGGAATGATGTGCGGTTTGGCAGCTTCTTCGACTACAGTTGGGCCAAACCTCCTCATCTTCCCGAGAGGGACATCGTTCGTACCGGTGGTCGTTCTTGCAGATACAGCTCGCCAAGCCATGTCGTGTAGGATGAATAAAGATTGAAGGGTGGATGTCGGGGTAGTGGGGTGAAAAGAAAGCAGGTTTTATTCAACCAAACCGCAGAGACCTTCTACAGAATCCTAGCCTTAACCACAACTTCCACCACTACCTCATCAGACGCATGCCGCCGAAGAGATATGTAGACAGTGAGCACCTAATGGTGATCATATATCAGCTCAAGTACTCATGGTGTGTAATTTGAGACGACTCGTTTGATCCTCGACCCGCAAAGAAGACAAGATCCACAGCCGGAGATGATGATGATTACAACTCGGATGCCAGCTCGCCTGATGATCATAACATGATCTCGAAGGCTGCTACAATTAACCTAAGCGCCTTGGCTCGTAAGCTGGCGGCGGAAGGCGCTGAGAGAGCGAAAGCGGCCACTAATGGCCCAATGAAGCCCAGTGCAACTGCCATGATTCCCAGTCGGCCTTCTGCCATTCGCATAAAGAAAGCTGTCACTGCGGATCTCTGTGCACATATATTTGATCAGAACGACTTTGCGTATCTGGAACTCAAGGCGGATCACGCCTCGCGGCCTCTGTGGATCAACCCTGTGGATGGTACTATCATTCTAGAAGCGTTCTCGTCGATTGCGGAGCAGGCCCAAGATTTCCTTGTGGCCATTAGTGAACCTGTCTCGCGGTAAGATTTCCGTCCTGTTCAGCTTCAGTTCTTACGTTCTTAATATCCGTCTACAGGCCAGCGTTCATCCATGAATATAAGATCACGACATACTCACTCTATGCCGCTGTTTCAGTCGGCCTGGAGACGGAAGATATTATTACCGTGCTCAACCGGCTTTCTAAAGTCCCAGTTCCGGACACGATCGTAAAATTCATCCAAGACTGCACTGTCTCATACGGCAAACTCAAACTAGTGCTGAAGCACAACAAATATTTTGTCGAGTCATCTCACCCGGATATCTTGCAGACACTGTTGAAGGATCCGATAGTGCGAGCGGCGAGGGTGGTAACGGACGGAAGTGGGCAGATCACCACTGGCCCAGGCGGTCTTGTTCTTAATAAAGCTCCTCAGCGTGGCAATCTCGTTATCCCTGGCACCGCAGAATCACAAAAGAAACTTGGTCAAATGATAGGACAAAGTCCTATGCCTGGCATGCCTTCCACAGTTGTATCGACTTCGCGTATTGTCGGCGCACAGCCTCCTCGCACGGATGCCGACTTATTCACTTCAGTGGTTGGAGTTGAAAACGGTGAGCACAGAAAGCCAGCAGCTGGACGTCTTGCCGCTGAAACAATTTTCCAGATGAAATCGAAGAAGATGACGAGAACGTTCACTCGTTCCAGATTCTCGACGAAAAGATCGATGTACGTATAATGCCTAACGGTCAACAAAGAAAGAATCACAACATGTTGAATACTAAACCACGACGTGTTTTCCAGGAGTTGAAGAAGCAGTGTATCGCCCTCGATTACCCCATGTTGGAAGAGTACGATTTCAGGAACGATTCCATCAACCCAAACCTCGAGATTGATCTGAAACCTATCACCGTTATCCGGCCGTATCAAGAGAAGAGCCTGAGCAAGATGTTCGGCAACGGTCGCGCCCGTTCTGGAATCATTGTGCTTCCCTGCGGCGCTGGAAAGACCTTGGTGGGAATCACGGCTGCGTGCACAATCAAGAAGAGCTGTCTCGTTCTTTGCACGTCTGGGTGAGAACTACTGCCTATACGCGGAATGTTTTATGACGCTAACTGCCTTTGTCTCCCAGGGTCTCGGTTATGCAGTGGCGTCAGCAATTTCTTCAATGGTCCAACATTCATGAGTCGAAGATCTGCGTTTTCACCGCCGAGCAAAAGGAGAGGGTAAACGCCTGAGTCACCGTTTTGTACCCAGAATCCGCTTAACGCCTCGTGCAGTTTGCAGGTGAATCGGGTATCGTAGTCTCAACGTACTCCATGGTGGCCAACACGCAGAACCGGTCCCATGAGTCCAAGAAGATGATGGAGTTTTTAACCTCCAGAGAATGGGGCTTTGTTCTTCTGGATGAGGTGCACGTCGTACCAGCAGCGATGTTCCGTAGGGTCATCACGACCATTAAAGCACATGCCAAGCTCGGACTGACTGCTACCCTCGTACGAGAGGATGACAAAATCGAGGATCTGAACTATATGATTGGACCTAAGTTGTATGAGGCCAATTGGATGGATCTGGCTGCGAAAGGACATATCGCCACCGTTCAGGTACGCATTGGAAATGTTGATCTATGTACTCGTGATTAATCTGACCTTGTGATTGTCTTATAGTGCGCAGAGGTTTGGTGCTCTATGACTCCCGAGTTCTATCGAGAATACTTGACGACCAAATCTCGCTTGCGCATGTTGCTTTGGTGCATGAACCCGAGGAAATTCCAAGCTTGCCAATACCTCATCAACTATCACGAAGCGCGCGGTGACAAGATTATTGTCTTCTCCGATAATGTCTTCGCTTTGAAGGTTTTTGATCCCATGATTTCCCAAATGACAAGTGGCTAAAATGATCTATATCACCTTAGGCCTATGCTATGAAGTTGAAGAAGCTATTCATTTGCGGTGATACTGGGCAGACCGAGCGCATGCGAATCTTGCAGAACTTTCAGCACAATCCGGAGGTCAACACCATTTTCTTATCCAAAGTGAGTTGCCGTATCTTCGACTAGACTGAAGGAGTTCCTGAACAAACTGTCTTCGAGGTTGGCGATACTTCAATCGATTTGCCTGAGGCCACCTGTCTCATCCAAATCTCATCGCATTTTGGCTCCCGTCGACAAGAGGCTCAAAGGCTCGGCCGCATCCTGCGAGCCAAGCGACGAAATGACGAAGGGTTTAACGCCTTCTTCTACTCACTGGTATCGAAGGACACTCAGGAGATGTACTACTCCACCAAGCGTCAGCAATTCCTCATCGACCAAGGTTATTCTTTCAAGGTCATCACCCGCCTCGAAGGGCTAGAAAAGATGCCTGGATTGGTCTGGGAAACGAAGAATGAGCAAATCGAACTTCTCCGTCAGGTCCTCAGCTCCACCGATGCCGATGCGGAACTTGGATCGGATGTCGTCCGAGGCGAAGGCGATCTTGCTGGCTCCGTGACGTCGAAGGACTTTGGAGTGATTAGGACGAGTGGGAATCTGCACGCATTGAGTGGCGGACAGCATATGAGCTACATCGAGAAAAACAAGTCGGTGAATAAGAGTCTAACGCTGAAGGCGAAGAGTCAACCGCAAGGAGGAGTGAGGAACAAGCTGTTCGCAAAGCGCGCCCGAGAAACCAAGGATGCTGCGAAGAAGGCAGCGGCTGGGAAGTAGGCAATGCGGTGTTCACCAAGGATTTGGTTCCGGTCGTCTAGTTGTTCTGACTAGTCTATCACATGCATAATTCATCACATTCATTGCGATGTTGAACGTCACAGATCGAAGTCCGAGTCGTCATCTTCTACCGTTGTCTTGCGAATGTTAGGCCGAGGCCGAGTCGCAGCCATACGGCTTGCTCTACTGTCTTCCTCGTCAGACAAGTTACCCTTATCATTGTCCTGTTTAGGATTGTCATCTTCTTGCACGCGGTCTGCTACTGAGACAACTTTGGAAACCACGAGCAAAGCTTCGAGCTCTAGAGAAAGAGGGCTTAGTTGAGTCAGAAATGATATTGAAAGCACTCACCTTGAGGCTCGCGCACTCGATCTTTCCCCCATGAAACTACTTGTGCTGCCACATCTCCAGATCGGTACAGTATCAATGTCGGCTGTAAGCGATCGGGGTAGTTCTCAATGCATTTGTTGCCTACGATTGAGAGGAACTTGGAACGTGAATACCGTCGTGCCAAGATGCGAAGCTGAGCGAGGAGCTGGATCGATTGGGTTTCGCTTTCGTAAAGAAGATCATATTAGCGCCATCATGACTTGGATATAAGAGTCGGATGGGCTGACTCACCTCTCTTTATAGAGGCAGACGATCACACCTGTCCCTAGCCCCTGTCCTTCCGCACCAAGCTCATCCTCCTTGCTCGCTTCTGTTACTTGCCTCGCATAATCATCGCGGCCGATAGGTATGACGTCTCCATAGTTTGAGTTCTTCTGTTGCTTCTTGATCGCCGCCAACCTCTGTCGACGATACGCTTGAATTATACGCTCCTCATCGTCATCGCGAGTATCCTCGGCCAATACGGAGAGCTCGGCGGGGGTTTTATCCTCTATTCTCGCCGCGAGCTTGGGCGATGGCGGTGGGGAGGGAGAAGGTGGAGCTGTCTCACGAGCAGGTAAGATGCCATGTTGGCGAAGGATATCGTTGCTGGAGTGGATGGACGTCAGGCGGGGAATGCCACGATCCGCAGCTTTGCTCACAACTCAGTATCTTCGTTGGGGTTATCGATGGGATTCATTATTGCAAGCAAGGGAGATGAGTGGATATAGAAGGTCAACAAGAGCATTGACCGTTTACTTATGTGAGCAGATGGCCCGTGCCCGCAGTGCCTGACATTAACAGCGGCAAAGCGCGCACAGTTGTCATGAAGAAGATAGACTGCGTATGACTACATTCGAGAAATATCTAGCTTATGCGTTACTCTGTATCGACTTTAGTACATAACCTTCTAGTCCCCCGCAGATCCAGAGTTCCTGGACACTGGCTCCGATCGGTTTAACATGATATGTTCTGATTCCCTCTGGAGTCTGAACCTCAACGCGCCCATCTGTCATGGCCAAGTTGATCGTCCAGCCTGGAGCGACAGTTAGCTCGCCATTGATTCCACCCTGCCCTCGGCTCCCAGCCCTGCCGAACATCTTTGTCAAGTCCTCCACAAGATCCGGGCACTCCATGCACACCAAACCATTGTTGATGGCGTTCCGCTTGAATATGTCACCAAAGGAACCTGCGATGACGAGAGGGATACCGGCAGACTTGAGTGCTGTAGCTGCCTGCTCCCGGGAAGAGCCCGTTCCAAAGTTATACCCAGCGACAAGGATCGCACCCAGTTTAGCATCCGAAGGAAGTACTGAGGAAGTGGCCATTTGGGGGAGCATATCCGCGACGGTGGATGCAAATGACGGGTCATAGTTCTCCATGACGACTTTCGCTTGTTGTTCCAGAGTGATATCGTCTTGATAGGTGTATTTACCGGGGTAGATGCCGTCGGTGTTGAGGTTGTCTTGCGGTGTAAACAGGAGTGAACCGGTGAACATTGGAGGAAATCCAGGGACGAGAGGCTCTTCTGCCAGCACTGCACTGGACTTGGCCGATGACGTGGAGAGATCTGAGCAGGACGAGCGAAGGCCATCGGAACGGGGTAGGGATGCTTGATGAAAGGACTCAGGACCGCTGATGAAGCCGCTAATTGCGCTTGCTGCAACGACCGCCGGACTAGCCAAGTAAGCTTGGGCCTTTGGATGGCCCATTCTTCCTTTGTAGTTTCTATTCGTCGCACTGATACCTGTCTCCCCCTCTCCCAGCAGACCGGTACCAAGTCCGATGCAAGGCCCGCACCCTGCAGGTAACACCTTGGCACCGGCTGCGACTAACGTCCCCCAGTCCCCATTTTTCTCAGCCTCGGCTTGTACAACAGAGCTAGCCGCAGCAACGTAAAACTCGACGCCATCTGCCACGTATTTTCCCTCCATCACAGCTGCCGCTGCTGCCAGATCAGAAGCGCGGGAGTTGGTGCAACTGACGAGATATGCCTTCTGGATTGCCACTCGGGACGCCTCGAGTATTGGAAGGGGAGTGGAGATCTTGACACTGTTGGGGCCCGATACGTGTGGGACGAGGGTAGATAGATCCAACTTCAGATGTGTGGAATAGTATGCGTCCGGGTCGGCTACGATTGGACGGCTTTGTAGGCGTCTCAATCGTCGTCGATTGATGCGGGGGTGCTCTGGTGCAGATGGGATGGAAAACGACGATGGGAAGTTGAATGTCCGGGTTTCTAGCTTGTCAGCGACGCCGCTGTACCAATCTAAGAGGGTTTGGTCTACAGGGAAGACTCCGGCCAGAGCTCCCCATTCGGTCGTCATGTTGGCAATGGCGAGCCGATCGTCCACACTGAGATGCGCGACACCCTCCCCCATGAACTCAATTGCTGCGTTGAGTACCTCATCGCGGTTGAACGTGCCACATAACGCTACGATCACATCCTTCCCAGATACTCCGACTGGTAGCCTGCCTGTGAGTTCGACTTTGACCATCCGGGGAACCTGCCACCAAGTCTTTCCTGTTGCCCAGAGCGCAGCACCGTCCGTCCTGACAATGGGCGTTCCGACACATCCGACACCACCATACATGTTACTGTGACTGTCACTCGCGACAGTCAGACAGTGTGGGAAGGCATATCCTTCTTCAACTAGGATCTGATGGCCTATCCCCCTCCCAGCTGGATAGAAATCCACACCATGTTGCCGCGCGAAGACCTCAATCCCGGCATACTTGGCGAGGTTCTTGGAAGACTTATTTTGTACGTCGTGGTCTAACGTGAAGACGGGTTGGGAAGGGTTGAAGATTTTAGTTGCTCCTATTGATTTGAATCTGGAATTATGCAGTGAGACTTGCGAATCAACAGACTAGTTATCGCGAGACTTGACTTACTTGGAAATGATCGGCCCGGTGTTATCGTGGCTCATAACATGTTCAGGACGTATCATGACGTAGTCTCCGGCGGTAACAGTTTTGCCAGGGGGTAGATCCACTGCATATTTCTGAACTATCTTCTCAATATAAGTTTGAGGAATACGGTGCCCTTGTGGCGCTTCTGTGGCAAGGCCATGGTGCATCCATTTAATGGCCTGCTTGCACGCCACGATCCGGCTATACATTCTGTCACAATATCATGAGCACCGTTGCATGGTAGCCATTAGATAGCGCTCACGTCTGTCCCCTGCTAATGGGTAGGTTGTTATTGGTGGAAGGAAATAATCGTTCTTCGGTTCGGGTGTACCGGCCGAAACACGTCCAACTCCGAGATCCCACCATGCCAACACCTGTTGTCTTCATTCTATGCCGCCAGTCAGCCTAAAAGGAAAGGAAAGAGCAGTGAATGAGGATGATCTCAACCCTGTGATCACCTACAGGCACCTTCTGACTAGTCGCATGGGGGTACTTGATCCGCTGTGAGCGTTCAGCGCATACAGACACGGTGCCTCACCACTCATACCGTTCATTCCAGACGAGTAGTTGCCTTGTGCGACCTTGACGCGTTCTACGCGCAGGCCGAATGCGTCAGACTGAAACTGGATCCAGGTGGGGGATAGGGCCGTTTCGTGATCGTGAATGCTATCTAATCCGCCAGGGTACGCGTATAGATGTTCCATTGGCCGTGCAGCAATGGCAGGCCCTAATTGCCGTCAACTACCCGGCACGGACGTACGGGATTACACGCATGGAAACTGTATGTGACTTTTTGACAGTGTTGTACGACCGGCGACGCGTTGCTCAAAATGCAGTAAAGGCAGCAGAAGCCCAGAAGAAGTGCCCCAACCTCGTTCTAGTCCATACAGCAACATACAAAGAAGGCGAGGCGGAAGCCGCATACCACAGTGATCCGAAGCCTGACACACATAAGGCAAGCATCCGGATAGGAAGACAACGCAGCGTATTACTAATACCTAAGTATATAGGTGTCTCTCGATCACTATCGGTGAGCCTTCCCGCTTCATGTCCGCACAAATCGTTAATCCTGCGCTTAAAGGCGAGAGTCGATGAAGATCCTGAAAACTTATCAAGCTTGCATGGAGCCTGGGGTTGAAGTCGAGAAGGCCTCTATAGACGAAGGTTCGGCCTCTCTCGGAGCCTGTCCAAGGGTCGCTGACTGACTCACATTGGTCCAGCTTTCTTCGACTTCACTGCTCCAGTCAAGGCTGCTATCATTGCTAGATATCCTTATGTCGCGCAAGTGCCCACCGGCGCGCCAAATGGGCTTGATACTCCGCTACCAAACCCTCCGCAGATTAGCTGGGACTCCCTGGGGAACCTTGTTCCGCTACACCAATCAGCCACAAATACTAATGAACCAGAACCAACCGAAAAGACTTCTGAACAAGGGGAGACACCATTGTCGACATCGTCGATACACCCTGGAAACAATGCTACGGAGGAAGCAAACCTTACTTGGCATGACGTGGCATTGTCGATTGCAGCTGAATTCATGAAGAAGATGAAGCAGGAAGTCAAAGATCAGCTTGGATACACCACTACAGCGGTACGCCATTTTCGTTTGTTCGCCCAAATTATCAATTGGTCTGATGTCATTCAAGGGAATAGCGAGGAACAAGATGCTCTCTAAGGTACGCCCTTCCTGAACCTATCAGGATCTCTTCTCGCTCTTCACACCGTGCATTGTTCCAGCTGGTGGCTTCATATAAGAAACGTGACCAGCAGGTATGGAAACAATTGGATGTATTGAATTGTAGCTAAAGGAGGCACATCCAGAGCATCTTGCGTAATGCCGTGATACCCCACTATCTCCGACCTATGGACTTTCAGAAGGTTTGCGATCCTCGTGCTTTCCGTCGTTTCATATTTAATAGCTGCCGTTTCTTCCTTAGATCCGGTTCTTAGGGGGAAAGCTGGGATCAGCTCTGGCTGACGAATTTGGTGCCAAGACTGTCGGCGATGTTCTGTGAGTTGTTGTTATGAGAGTCCCAGGTCGTAACACTGACCTGCCATGTCGTCACCAGAAACGTTTCGTTAGGTTAGTGGATCTCACTTTCAGACCGCCTAAAGATTGGGAGCTAAAGCAATCCATCAGATGAAATGCAACTTAAGTTCGGCGAGGAGTCTATTTGGGTTTATAACCTGCTGCGGGTGCGTTGTCGCCTCTTGAACTCCGATAAGAATCACAGCTAAGTGGGTTAACGCAGGGCATAGACCATTCGGAGGGTTTGTTGCATCATTAATTTTCAGGGGATTGGTTTGACGATCGATTTTGTGTAGTGAAGGAGAAGATTGCGACCAAGAGTATGCTTGCATCCAAGAACATTCGGCCGAACGCCACCAAGCAGTCCGAAGTTACCCACTGGCTTAGGGTGTTGGCATCTGAGTTGTCGGTCCGGTTATTGGAAGCAAGAGAACGTTCAGCATCTTTATGGCCAAAGACATTGGTTCTTCATGTTCGCCAAAGTGGGTCACATTAGCCTTCATATTTCCCACCGTTCTCTAAATCTTGGGATTGGAAGGCTTCAACGATGTTAAATCCAGGCAATGTGCCTTTCCGTACACCACCACCATCACCCCCGAGGTCATCAGTAAACCCGCTGAACGTTTGTTCAAAGATCTACTTGGCACATCGTCGTTTAAGATTAGTAATCTCCAGTTGGCATTCTCGGGGCTTACAGCCATGGAGTCGGGTCAACGAGGGATCGAGGGATTCTTTGCACAGGGCTCCAGAGACGCAACATTGGGCTTAGATGTGGATAATGTTCCTGAAAAGCCGGACGTGAAGCGGAAATACTCCGTAGGGCACGATGCCGCTGAAGGAGAAATTACACTCACGTCTGGCACTCAGCTCCAACCACCACCTAATCTACGAATTACTCCAACAGTAGGGTCCTCCGCCTCGAACCCGACATCCTTTAAGTGCGGGAAGTGCCAGAAGATATTCTTCCTCTCTAAAACCAACAAGCTGCTTGATGATGATGGGCGCACAACAGCGTTGGAGAAGCTAAAGGCAGAGCATAGTGATTTCCACGTAGCACAAGATTTGGCTCGAGAAGTCATTGACATGAGCAGCAGCCCAGAGCAGAAACCTCCGCCGAAGAAAAGGGCTAAAGCAACGACGAAAGATAAACCAGAGGTGAGAGGGATAGCCAAATATTTTGGAGCGCCCTCTCAAAAAGGGTAAGTCGTTGCGGCAATTGTCTAGGGGTACAAGATAATGAACCTCTACCGACAGACCCGACCGCTGAGTATGCATGCTCATAGTGGGCGTTCCACAATCGAACCCCCAGCCTATCGACCAATGCCGTCAGCTTTTGGTTACAAGTGGGTGGATAGAATCTCTGACCTCGTTCGTCGCACCGATGGATTCAATCTCCAGTTCAAATCTACCACCGGCAAGCGCTTTCCCGCCCAGTAATGATACTCCAACGGTACGAATCGACTCGGCAGCCATGGTCATTTTGGTGTTCACGATGTCTCCGCTGTTGGTTAAGAAGAATTTACTGATCGGCACCTAAAATTTTGAAAGACCTCGTTACAACTTTCAGGAAATGTCTTGACAACTAGGCCTACGTACTTTGACCTCCTCCCATTCACCATTCCCTTCGAATTGTAGCCTATGCTGCCATACATCCGACTCTATTGGTCCATCTGTTTGAATGTTGACATAGAACTCCTTGTGCGTTATGGGGTCTCCCTTTGCCCGGACCTGCAGCGTAAGATATTTGTACACGGAGAGATCCTCTGTAAGCTCGCCGAACAGACTCGGCCGTTTCTGTTTATAGATAGTAGGTAAATGGCTGTTGGGAGGTGAAGTAAACGTTTATGATCCACCTTGCTTCTAAAGCCGGCATAACCACTCTTCATCTTGCCTCTTAACTCCGGTTTCACATCTGTCCGGAGCTCCCCCCAGAACTTGCCGTGGCCTGCCAGATCCAGGTCTAGCTTCGCAGTAGAGTAACCGCCGATGTCGGCGTCAGAACCAACTACGTATTGGGCAAGATCTGCTGGAGTTCGAAATGCAAAGAGCTCCTTCTTGCCGTCGTCATGATAAACAGGATTCATTCTGAGAACTGTGACATGAATATAGCTATGAAGTTGGCTCATAGGGCTCCAAAATGTGGCTTACCGGCGGCAACATTGTCTCTAGCCAAACGAACAGACCGCTCAGTGAACAATGCCCATTTGGATGGAAGTGCCATCTCTCAAACTAAAGTGCTGACAATGAACTAAAGTGGAAGGTACAGCGTGCGATAGGTCGAAAACGACGCAAATGTTCAAGTGTTCTATTCACAAGACAGGAATACCCCACTTCAGCATCTGGTTTGTCCTAGCCCAAAGGTTCTTGCACAATGCTCATAACCGCCAACTCCAACTGTGCCGCCTCGGAATTTTTCTGTGTAGTCCGCATTTTCATATACCAACGCAGTATCCAACGAGTGTAGTGGGTGCTAACCTGGAGAAGAATAATTCTCTCGTCGTCCATCATAGCGCCATTGAGGTCAGCAAACCTGGCCCGACTAGTAATCCGTCGGAATGGTAATAAACCCTGGACCTTCTTGTCTTTGAAAACAGCGTTTTGGATAAAATCTGGCTCCGAATCGTACAGTGGCGCCAATGCCCATTTGCTGTTCGTAGACTCCGCGGGTTGCTTCTCTGAAGGGGAACTGGCGTCTGGTTCATTGGCCGGCGCCGAGCTGTGGGCGGCCTCTCCACCATCTGAGGCCGTGTTCCATTGTATGAATCACACATTAATACAGTGCTGGTGGAAAAAAATGCTGCGTGCTGACCTCCTTCATTGAATAATTCAGTTTTCTGCTTATCACCTTCAGATTGGTTCTGAGTCGAGAGTCGCTTTCTCATGACACGGCATGGATTGAAGTCCCATATATGTAGTCGGTTTCCGTTTGGATTTTCCTCGTAATCAAGATAGCGCTGTCCATACACGAAGCATACTGCAACCATTGGGGCAAGGTCAATCCCCATGTCAGCTTAGCCAGTCTGACCACACAACAACTTACCATAGTTTGTGCGAGGCCTAAGATTTGTCATTCTCGCGTACTGGCAATATTCGTCCCAATTGAACTTTTTGCTAATTGAGGGCAGCCCGGTCCGAACATACTGCTCTCCAAGCAACTCAGAGAACGCGTCGGAATGCAGAAACACAGTAAATTCCTCGGTTTCAATTGTTTCGCCGGGCATCAGAATCAGCCAAGACCGAGGCCTCCGCCGACGTGTAACTTGCATGCCGATTACGAAGATTCTTTTGAGAGGATCGACGTAAAATGGCTTTGAACGTAATGGATGTCTTGGATCTTCTCTAGAGCCGAGACCGGTGGCGGAAGAGTCACCAGTGTGCGCGAAGTATTGTGCGCAGGGCGCAGGATCAGACCGGACGACCATAACGCATTCTATGACTTTTGAAGAGAAAGCCGGCAGGTTATACGTCGCGATTAGGCGAGGTGGGACGAGGCGGCCCTCTTCATGGGGAGAGATAGCGTATACGGCCAAGTAAGCTCTGAGTTTTGGTGTTTTATCTGCCGTTTGCTCCGTCTGAGGTATTACGAAGACAGCGGGCGACAAA
The DNA here is from genome assembly GCA_019633535.1 of Tulasnella sp. JGI-2019a. Lineage (NCBI taxonomy): Eukaryota > Fungi > Basidiomycota > Agaricomycetes > Cantharellales > Tulasnellaceae > Tulasnella sp. JGI-2019a. The sequence continues at coordinate 316,042 of WSUE01000010.1, forward strand.
AAGGTGCATGTAGTTGAGGGTGGGAATGATCCCTCAAGAGCCTATAATATAGCATCATTGAGCTTGGGACTTACTACGATTGGCTGGCCGATGAAGCTTCATACCACGATCTTTTCGCTTGTCTTCCAGTTCCAGACTACTAACTCACCACCTTTGTTGTCTTGCGACCTGCGCGAAAACATCACCGAGAGTAGATCTCCAATGATGGCCGTATTCGCAACGTACGCGGCCTCACGATCAACGGCGTAAGTTATGATACTCTGTCGAGCAGCCACGTGGGGGAGACAACCACTCAGTGTTCGGATGTGAAAATCGTAGATTCTGGAGGCCCCGTTGTTCATCCTGAAGGAAAGCTGAGTGTGTTACCAGATCGGTCTCTAAGGTCATCAAGAACATACCCATCGTCTCTGACCTCGATCAAGACAAGAAGGTCAGATCCCGGATCGATAGCGATGTCACGGGCGGCTTTGACAGCCAGCTGAGAATGTGCAAAGTTCCGCGTCTCAGCGCTTACATCCCCAAAGGTTGATGGGAATCTGATAGTCTCGAGTCTTGTCCCGGCAGCTTGGCCGCGAATAAAGACGCCCCCATAGAATTCGTAGATCGACGACGTAGCTCCAGGAAGCTTGAACCTCGCTTTCACCGCCAGGGAGAATTTCCCCCAGGCGGATTCGATTTCATTCAGACGCCTAAGTCGCTCGTGTTGCGGGAGAGCGCCTTTTTCATAGTTGCCGTCCACATAGCCAGCGCACCCAAGTTCGATCAGGTACTGCAGAGCAATCGATTCGTTTATGATGGTCTCTAAGGTTTTGCAGACCTGCCATCAATCAGGTCGTTTACAATGAATGCATGTTTTAGGTCCACATCCAATCTGGTTGGGGCCAACTCCCGGAAGCCACTCACCCGTTTACAACGAACCACATCTTTCAGCGTCGCGTGAGATAGCGTAGCGACGGTGAGTTCTGGCGGAAGTTGCAGCATCGAGTACTTGAGTAATTGAGAGGTTAACCAAGACTTGAAGGTCAAGGGGGAAGCCTGTGAGCACAATTATCGGTATCTACGTTTCTACTTTTAACACTGTCACAGGCTCTTCTTCTTCTTTCCGATGGCTCTCTTCCCACCCAATCCACTCCAGCCAGCTGATTCCTGTCTTGTGGAACATCATCAACCCAAGTACCACCGGAAGCCACCATAGCGAATCATGGAACAACTTCCTCGCGTTCTTATCTGTCGTGTTCTTCCAGAACTTCAACGCGCTACGGAGCAACAACGCATTGGGAACTAGACTCGTCACCGCGAACGTCCATGTCGTGAGACCCGCGAGCGGAGTGAGGACGGAGCAGATTCCGATCAACGCGACCGAGTGACGGACAGCGACGAGGGCATTCTTTGAAGGGTTGATCACTGATAACATCCTATACCCGCCTTGGGCGTAGGATGTACGGACCATGTGTGATAGCGCGTCGAAGTGTGGGAATTGCCAGGAGAAGAGTAATAGGAAGAGGGCGAGTGCTGAGAGTGGGTTGTCGATAGTTTCGGCGATTTGTGTTGTGGAAGCTGAAAGGAGAGGTGATGACGTTATATCAGATAAGAATAGAGGGGGGAAGTATTGAATGGGATGTGCCGAGGAAAAGAGGTGGTTGCCGCATGCTGCCCATCCCATTAACGGTGGTATGCCTCCGACCACGGCCCCAACCCATGTGTTGACTACGCTGATGCGCTTTAGCGGGGTGTATACCCCGGCGTATAGGAAGATGTTGAATGCCCCTAGACCAGCTGTAAGTGGATTGGTGAACGCGAGTAGAATGGCTGGCCCAGCTAAGCCCGTCACGGTTGCGAACCCTGCGGCATGGAGAGGTGTGATGATTTTCCGAACTAGCGGCCTATTGCGAGTCCGAGTCATCTGTGCGTCAAAGGTAGACTCGGCTAGTTGATTGAGCGTGTTGGTGGAGGCCGAACATAGCGTCGTCCCAATGGCTGTGGCGAGTAGTACTGGTACTGTCGCTGGTAGGGGGGAGAGGGCTACGCCTGACATTGCTGTCAAAACCATAAGGGTAGTAAGGCGGGCTTTAGATAATTCCGCGTAGACCTTCATCAGGCGAGCAGGTGTGAGTGGGGCGATGGGCTTGTAGTGTGCGACATGCGGCGGGGGATATGTTGTAACCGCAGGTGTGATGGCTACTGGGTACAGTCCTTCCACCTCCCTCTCCTTTCCCTTTCTTGACCCAACCCCCTCCCCAATCCTCGTGGCGGACAAAGGTGTCGAAGCGGAAGGGATGCCGACGGCATGCGCTTCAGTTGCGGCGGTGGTATGAAGCGAGCGACTAACTGAAGATGCAGGATAACCGGTGTAGTAGCAACATGGTGGCCTTCGCTGGAAGAGTGCTTTCCGTATGAGCCGCCTACCACAGATCATTCGGCGTCGTCGTTGAAGTGGGCGTGTGCGCGGTTGAGTTTTTCGGGTAAGACGACTCTCACGTAGATCGGGAAGAGCCGATCCGATCCTTCAAGCCTTCTTTCGCCCACGAGTACCTGCCCGGTCTTGGCCTTTGCCTCTGTTTGACAAAGTACTTGCCACTGTTCGGTTCTTTCAATGCCGAACGCGTCGCAGATGACGTGACCCGTAGCACGCTAACGGCTATATATTCTGCTTTGAAGAAACACCTATGAGTTCATCCCAGACCTCGACCCCAGGCGGTACCCAGCTTCCCCCTTTCAGCGTACGTATGAGAGAATAACAGGCCCTCCAGCAGAGGCCCTCCTCTCTCAATGCGGGATCCTAGATTCTTCCACAGTCAACACCCCTCTCCACGTCTATGATGGTGCATGTGGCACCGGCATCGTCGGGTCCCTCCTCTATAAGAGTGCCGCTCTTGAGGGACAATCCCTAAATTTTACGTGCGGCGACATCTCGCCCTTGATGATTGAAGCTGTCAACAAAAGGATCGCGGAAAAAGAATGGAAAGGTGCGGAAGGCAAGGTCATCGATGCCCAGGTAGGTAAAACAATCTATATCAACGTGGTGTATCGTTCATATCTGTTTTTGCGGTAATAGGATACTAAGCTTTCTCCTGGGTTTACTCACCATCATCAACTTTGGGACAAAATCCATGCCACAGCCGCTGGCCGCGCTGAGAGGTACGCAATCTTCCTTTTGCTATTCACAAGAACATGATTGTCTGATGGCCCCGTTGGTAGAATGTCACCCGGGTACTTCTGCCTGGTGGTGCTATCGCTTTCTCCTGCTGGCAACATTATGGCTGATATGACTGGCTGAAGCTGGCGATATTGCGAATTCCTGGCGCTCCCCCGCTCCCCTTGATCACTGAAAATTTCCCGAGTAGCGGCAACTGGGAAGAACCTCCGTGGATTCACCAACAACTCGGAGACCTCGGTTTCGAGAATTGCCAGGTAGAACTATTGGATTTCACCGCCCTGATGGACAACCCGAAGATGTTCGCCGAGGACTTCAAGAGTATGCTGCCCGTAGCAGTCAGCTGATGGGACGAGCAGGACAAGGTAAGATATATTCCGTTGATTGCGCCGGAGCCAGAGAAAGTCTTGGAGGAGCAATATGGGAAGGACACCGCATTTGGTATGCGGATGGTAGCTCTGCTTGCGACGGCCAACAAACCTAGTAACGCGAGTTGAGTTTCCTCCTCGGATAGCTAAGTTGGTTTGTTGATGTATTGCTGGGGCAGGCATACTAGGGGGTGCTGTTACCTGCTCATTCCGCTTAATGGTAAAATGTACAACGTTGGCCACGGTAGCTTGTGAATTTCGTCCTAGAATAGCAACCTATGAATTAAGGACTTGATTATCTAATCATTCCGTCTACCACATTCTTCCTCATTACAATTGAGAAGCATCAGGACGTGTCACCTGCAACGAAGCGCCATACCCATGATACCGTATCATTAGCACAATGCGACTGGGAAGAGTCAAAGCACTGCACCACTGTTAAGGTGACCGAGCAGCATCACGACTGGGAGTCAAAAGCACCTTCATGATATCCGTGAGAGCTGCCCCTAGCTTCAGATATCGTTCGAGGCGATGCAATTCCAGATATCATATCTATTACCTTCTCAGTGAGATTCTTCTTCTTCTTCTTTTCAACTCGGCCTTTGCATCTTTCGCCCATGGTGCAAGGTCAACTGCGTGCAGTGCTATATACTCCAATACGCACGGCATACACTGTGTTACCCGTTTACGCTTTCTGTTCGGCAATGTATTGCCCGCGGGTCGGGTTCCAAAGCTGACGAGTGACGAGTTCCCGCAGTTCAACGCGCGCCCAGGCTATATATTCTGATTGAAGGAGAACACTTCTGCACCATAGTTACCTATGAGTGCCCCAAACACCTCAGCGAAAGGCAATGTCCACCCACCTCCCTTTCAACCAATGTTTGAGAGGGCAACAGGCCCTCCAGCAGAGGCCCTCCTCTCTCAATGCGGAATCCTAGATTCCTCCACAACCAACACCCCTCTCCGCGTCTATGACGGTGCATGCGGCACCGGCGTCGTCGGGTCGCTCCTCTATAAGAGTGCCGCCCTCGAGGGACGATCTTTAAATGTTATGTGCGGCGACATCTCGCCCTTGATGGTCGAAGCTGTCAACAAAAGGATCGCGGACGAAGGGTGGAAAGGTGCAGAAGGCAAGGTTATCGATGCTCAGGTAAGTAGTATGAATCTCATTGTGCATCAACGTAGCGTAGTGCTCAAAGTCCATTTTCGTTTTAATAGGACACCAAGCTATCTCCTGGGTTTACTCACAGCTTCGTCAACTTTGCCATTCAATTCCTGCCTGATCCACTCGCAGGGCTGAGAGGTAGGACTTCTTGCTCGCTTTTCAAAGGCAACTCGGTTGTCTGATTTAATCTGTTCCATTGGTAGAATGTCATCGGGTGCTCGTACCTGGCGGTGCCATCGCTTTCTCCTGCTGGAAACACGTAGGCTGGCATGATTGGATGAAGCTGGCGATATCGCGAGTTCCTGGTGCTCCCCCGCTGCCCCCAATAACCGAAATCTTCCCGAAAAACGGCAACTGGGAAGAGCCCTCGTGGGTTCAGCAACAACTTGAAGATCTCGGTTTTGAGAATTGTCGGGTTGAACTGTTGGATTTTGCCGCCCCGATGGACAACGCGAAGATGTTTGTGGAGGGCTTCAAAGTTATGATACCCATGGTGATTAGTCGATGGGACGAAAAGGACAGGGTACAGTATGCCCCGTTGATAGCGCCGGAGCTAGAGAAATTCCTGGAGGAACAATATGGGAAAGACACCGCATTCAGCATGCGGATGGTGGCCGTACTTTCAACGGCCATCAAACCCAGCAAGGAGTAAAAAGCGTTTCATTTCTTCCTTTCCTGACATAAGTCAAATATCTGCCTATTCTCCTCAATTGTAGATAAACAGTGAACAATAGTGGCCACAATAGTATATGCATATTGTCCAAGATGCAGCAGAAAAGAAAAGACATCGTAGGTTGAAATCCCGATCTCGTCTGCAATATGGTTTGTAAGGCTATGATCTCCCCCCCCCCCCCCCCCACACACACACATACTACTATCAGGTTGTTCAATCACTTCTCATGAGTCTAGCAGGGAGTTTCTCCTCGTGGGAAGCCGTCTACAGATGTAGGTAACGAAGCAGAGACGGACTGGACGCTCAAGGGAGGCGCAGCCAGGCGGTTGGGTGTACTCGACATCCGGCTCATGTCCCGAGGACATCCCAGTGTGCAATGACGTCAGGCAAACCATCACTCGTCTCGTCACTGAAACTCGCTCTGTCGATCCTTAAGCTTCCAGAACTACTCTCGATAATGTGTGTTGATTTGAGGCGATGGCTACTTAGCCCAACCTCTTTTTCGCTGAACGTATGTACTAACAGGAAACCCACTACAGACTTCCTGACTTGTGGCTTGAAGTTTCCTTGAACTTATCATAATGAACCTGACGTCGTCGACTCGTCGCGTTGAGGATATCACTGGAGATCTATCCAATAAGGCGAAGAGCAGCAGAAGATTCCACACACCCGAATTTTGGCGGGCACGTATGCAGAGAATGACTTATATGCGTATCGTCAGTGCATGTCAAGACCTCGGTTCACCAACAATGCATTCCGCCCTAGTCCCCCGATATCGTTCAAGACGACACGATTTCAGATGCCGTAACCGCCGCCCTCCTGGTGAGACTATTGTCCGAGCACTGATGATTACTTTGGCTCGGAGTGGGTCCAGAAGGTTGGGGCACCAAAGGATCGTGACCTGGACAATAAGAGCACCTTTGAGAAGGTAAAGGTCACATTTCTGACGGGGCAGGCGACTCCAGCGTCCGCGAAATCTATCGGAATGCTGGAATCAGGCTTGTAGCTCAGAGTACGGACAGTGGCTCATCCGACACTGAGAGGCGGTGATGAAGGTCCTCGACGGGGGGTTCCTCCGCTGAAAGTGGATCCGGACTTGTGTTGGAGGGGATAAGGTAGGTAGCCTGCTCATTTCAGGGTGCCAACCTGCTGACCCATGCTTGTATTGCTCTGGGTCCTAGGTCCGCGGCGATTAGAGCACTCATGGGGACGAAACAACGTTGCAGTCAAGGTTTCTGCCTGCTGGGGGTTAGTATACGGCATTTCCCGTTTGTTAAAGGTTGGACTAACGGCTTGCTGTCTTAAGGGCAAGATACAACATTGTCCTTACAAATAAGCTGCCATAGGATACCGATGTATAAAGTGGGTTCTACTTCCTTTTCACGCGACTTCGCCTGTCGTTGAATGGACGGAAAACAGGTCCGCGGTCCATAGCCCCATGTTCTTTCTTCTCCCTGTTGGATTTGATGTAGCATCTTGACTAACGGTAGGTAGTGGGTGGGTGAGGATCCTGAAACCCCCGAAAGAACAAGAACAGAAAGAGGAGACAATCAATCAAGCCGAGACATCTGTCCTAGGAATGTGCATTGAATAGTGATTTACAGGTTTTGGATGGGATGTCAAAGTCGCGAGTAATTGTGGACACAAATATTCTCTACTTTGTTCATCCACCATGTCGGTACTTCTCCATGCCATGCGCTTTCTGGGAAGCTTTGAGACACATCACTTGGACTGGCCTACAACCCTGCATCATTGGCACCACGCATTTGAGAAGAGTCATGATACTAAACCGCTGTTAGGTGTTTGGCGAATCCCCAGCAGTGTCACGGTGCCGAGAACGACCAGGAACCATAGTGACACCGCCGTGATCAGTTGCCATCATCATGACATGAAAGAACCTTCCGGGCCCGTCATGGCCATGCACAATACACGTTATTTAAGCCGACTGGAAGGAGGGACAGATGTCAGTGCGGGGCTCTTAAGTCCCACGTGGCTGTGCATCGATTTCGCGGCTCAACAGAATCTCGTCCCAATCCACCACTCCCTCCAACTGGCTCCTCTACCCAACGTAGCCAGCACCACCAAGGCTTGACGTGCATACGTTCCTCGCCCAAGATTTCTTCAGACGAGAGAAAGCGCAGTTTCCGACTGAAATTCCTCGAGTATGTCGCCAGTTTGATCTATAATTTCGCTCAATGGAGGCTGATCGTCGACTGCTCCATTAGGTGGACCGCATCCGTTCGAGGTGAGCCAAAGGTTCCGAGGGTGTGTCGAATGGGTACATCGCTGATGAACTGTCTTCTCTAGGCGAACCTCCCTAAAGTGACCATCATCGGATCGACTCATCTAGGCCTCATCTTCTGCAATTTACGTATACCTTTACCATCACCGTCTCATATCTTCACACCAACAACAAAAATCTATCCTCGCCGTCTACGGAGCGAGGAAACCATACGTACTGAGCACTTCCTCTTACCGTACGGTCCGTTCCCCCGGGGCGGTCGTCGTTCGGTAACTCGGGATCCTTCCCTAAACAGCTAAAAACACCACTGGTAAACCGTATTCCAGCCTTCAACCCTCGAAAATCAGCCTTTTCTCGATCGTCTACAACTGGCGAACTCTCCCCATACGTCAGAGACTTCCACAGACGAAGTCGATTCTCTCATAATCTCAGACAACACACGGATGACCGAAGTAGAAATTCTACTCCCTCCGCAACCCGTCGAGACCGTCTTCGAATGCCGTAATGGTATTTCATCGGCCGACGATTTTACATACGTCACCCCTTCTTTCGCAAGTACCAGCACCAGCAGCGGCCTCGCCCCGCATACATTCGACACCTATAACTCACTTCGACCACAAATCGAACTTCTCACACCCCCAGTCTCTGAACGTGAATTCGAAGAAGAAGATGCCAGCGAAGACAAGATCTTTACGACATTGCCTCCGCTTCTCCGCGATTCTCCCGCAGAACACGTTCGCAATGGGATTGCGCATGCCTGGAGTATGACTGACGCGCACCATGCCGATGCGGAGAAGGCGTTCTTCGTGGCAGATCTGGGCGAAGTGCTCAGGCAGTATGAGAGGTGGCGCGCTTGCCTGCCCGGCGTGGAGCCATTCTATGGTTAGTGGCCGACATTCCCATGAAAATTCTAACCCAAGACTCATATTGAATCTTTTCTTCCAGCTGTCAAGTGCAATCCCGACCCTTATGTCTTGCGCTTGCTCGCTGCGTTGGGTACTGGGTTCGACTGCGCGTCTCATGGGGAGATTTCTCAAGTCTTGGCCATCGGTAACGTCGATCCATCTCGCATCATCTTCGCCAACCCATGCAAGGCCACGTCTTTCATTCGAAACGCTACTCGGGCGGGCGTCCACAAAATGACGTTCGATAATACCGACGAACTGTACAAGATTTCTCGTACCCATCCAGGAGCCGAGCTCGTCATCCGCATCCTCACCGACGACTCGAAGAGTCTCTGTCGTCTGGGACTCAAGTTCGGAGCTCCGCTCGTCACGGTCCCTGCACTCCTCGCAAAGGCGAAGGAACTCGATCTCAACGTGATCGGAGTCAGCTTCCACGTCGGGAGTGGCTGTTTTGACTCGAACGCCTTCGCGGATGCCGTCATGCGCGCCAGGGCTGCATTCGAGATGGGGAGGGAGGCCGGCTACGAGTTCGACTTTTTGGATGTTGGAGGTGGATTTGAGGATGGGAACTTTGAGATGACCGCGGGTGTCCTTGCAGCTGCGTTGGACAAGTACTTCCCGGATCGGACGAGGTTGAGAATCATCGCGGAGCCAGGAAGGTTCTTTGTATCCACTGCATTTACGTTGGCGGTCAACATCATCGCACGTCGGGCCAATGCCGCTCTTCCGGATCAAGCTACTGATGAGGCGTCCAACGATCAGCCAAGAGTGATGTGTGAGTGTACCGGATCAAAAACTTCGGTAGCCATTTCTCACATTTATGTTTTGTTAAATCCCAGACTATGTCAATGATGGTGTCTATGGTTCATTCAATTGCATCCTGTTCGATCATCAAGTAGTTCAACCCCACGTCCTCACGAACGGTCGCTCGTTCTCTCCGGTGGTTCCCTCGCGAGACAAGGTTAATGGAAGGCCTGGATCGGTCTCCCTCGAGCCAAGTAGCGTATGGGGTCCTACCTGTGACTCGATCGATTGCGTCTGTCCTCTCACCGAGCTGCCATCGAACCTGCAAGTCGGAGATTGGCTCGGGTTTGAGAACATGGGCGCGTACACCATCTGTGCGGCCAGCCAGTTCAACGGATTCGAGACGAGCCCTGTGACATACACGAGTGGAGGTGCTGGAGAAGACTCCCGCAAAATCCGTCGGCTGCTGAAAGGATTGGCGGCGAGCGTTGGTCAGGAGGCATAGAATCAAAGACCAAGCTTATTTTCCCCCCCTTCGCCTGCCGATTTTCGCGAGCGATTTCGGCATGACGTGGTGGAAAAACACAGGCGGCTTGGTGGGAGAAACAGCGTGCATGGTTGAATTATAGGTCGAGGCGTTATGAAGGAAGAGAACGCGAAAGGGGTGGGGGAAGGAGGCGCGAGACATATATTAGTTTACTAGAAGCGTCTGTGACGCACCCTGTGTGGCTTGGAAGCATATGGGACCACGCAACTATATACTTTGATGTTCGGTACTTTTCTGTTATTCGCCATATGTGGGCAAACTCTCCTCGGCGACCACATGGAAGGGTCAATTGGAGGTTCTCGAGGTACATTGCTTTTCCCCCGGTGCCGGGGCGCTCCGGTCCCTGCATATCTCCTTCGACGTTTCCTAATTGGCTCCCTTGTAAACACATCGAGCGAGGGACGATATCCGGAGTGACGTAGGAGGGCACATTTAGGCCGCCATCGAAATACGGTTGCCATCGGTATGTCAGCCGCCCGGCCAGCACATTCGCGCTTCGGCGTCGACGTCGCACCCCAGTGCCAAAATGAGTTTGTTCGACCCCTTCAAGCGGGGAATGTGTATGTATTTTGTGGAGAGATCAGATTGAGAAAGCTGGTTCCAGAAGCATCCAAGATCAGTAATACCATTAGTGACATTCCCGAAGAGCCTCCCGAACCGAGGTAACGAAAGGCAAGCCACAACCGTAGGGCTCCTCGACGCCACAAATAGGGGACCATTCACGCCAAGGGGGGATGCAGCCTCGCAGCCACTCGAGGGTCGACGGAGGTAACGGAGTTCCCGATTTCCTGATCCAACGCCCAGGTGCCGAACAGGATGACAAGATGTAGATCATTTCATATTAAAAATCAATCATAATAAATGTAGTAACGAGCCGAACTCCGAATAGTACAAAAGTAGACTGGCTCGAAATGAAGTTTGCCTGCCATGAGAAGTAGGAAGTCAAGCTGACCCAAATGACCGCGGATTCGCTGAGACAGGAGGTCCCGTCGGTGGACCTCGGACCTCGGAGGAGACGAGGTAACACGTGTACGATGGAGCTGTTGAGGGCAAGTGAGAGTGCGAGCAAGGGCAAAGCATGGGTTCCAACGATCTCTCGCAGCGAAATTGGCAAAGGATCGGTTGGAACAACTAAGCCGCTCATGGAGCGAGCAAGCAGTAAGAGAGAGAGAGATGAGCGTTCAAACGCACTCGGGATTCGCAATCGCTCATGCCGGATGGTTCATCATGGGTGGCAGCCTCAAACCCAAGGAGGAGGAGGAGTGAGTCGTGTTTTAGGTTGGGTCTTTGCGAAATTCTTCCCTATTTAGGTTATATTAGTCGAAAAGCAATCGAGGTGCCCGAATGGCTTTTTGGATCGGAGTGCCTCGCGTTTTTTTTTTTGGGCCACTTAGAAAAACCCGGCCGGCTCTTGGGACGAGGCCCCATTGGCTACTCGGCGGCTCAAGCCAGCTTTGTCGACTGTTATCTTACTCCCAATGAACACTACCCCCTCTCACTGCGTGTCGAAAGAGTGATATGACATCGGTGGCTCAGATGAATCAGCGTATAATGCGAGCGAAACGGACAAGATGGAACCCGCTGATAACTGGCGTCTATTGTGCGTTCCCTCAACTAGGAAAGATTCTTGCAATGACAGTGGTAGGTGGGTTCATTGTAGGGTGCTCCATGGTTCAGGAGCATAGACGCAGTCTATATCCATAAGTTGATACAATGCTCTCTCGCGCCGATTGGCACCTCGTCTCCCATCGAGTCTCGTCAGTTCAGGTACCTCGCTAGTGACGTAATCTCGAAAGTAAGCGCCATTCTTAACGTATCAGGAGAATGACAGTCCAGCCTGGCCCAGAGTGAGGCATCGGGTTCGAATGTCAAATACCTTATTCGAGGGTCGCTGGCCCTTGCGAGATGCGGTGTAAGTCAGGACTTGGTTACAACGCAAAAGAGCGTCCTGACTCCTTGTGACATCATAATAGAGCTTTTGTCAAATGCCATGACAAAGATGAAACGTTCTATCCAGGGTTCTGGGGTGTGCGGGTGCTCCACGACGGTGTTTTGACTCCTAAGCTCTATCTATCAAAGAGCAGCCAGGCCTGTCGTTCTTTCCAAGATCTTCCACCTTGAGTACTGATTAGTGGCCTTCCGTGGGCTGGGACGGCAGGCGAGATACCTCAGCCTCGGCCTCGAACGGCCAATGTCCTCAAAGGTTACTCTAAAGCCGGTAGCCGTGCGAGAAACTCCAGCGCTAGTCCCCATTGTCGTACAGCCCAGCCACAGTACATTAGGAGCCGAGGTGTTCGTGTGGGTCGGCGCAGCTGTGGCGTTTTAAGCGGCCTATGGGACGGAGGGAAACTCGGGGACATGAGCTACAGCGTCGATCGGCGCCTCGAATTATTCGATTGAGGCTTTCGCCTCCTGTTGAGTTAAAACGAAACAGCCATCAAGTGGATGGCGCGATGAAAAGTTGTCGCATACAGAGGATTTATGAAATTGAGGGGAGTTGCCGCGTCGAGGTGGGTACCTGCACTTGCGAAGCGCGTGCCGTGCCTTTCCAGTAAGCTCTGGATATTCCCGGCACCGATTTGTTGTTTTAGTCCCGCCTTCATCATGCGGTCGCGGCAGTCCTGTACCACAAGAAACAGTGGTGAAGCGCATGGAGAATCGAAACAGAGCTAGAAGCTCCCGCTGAAGTTGAACTGCCGGAGTTTCTAACCTCGAGGGTTCGCGCGCGTCGAGCGTGATGAAATAATGGTCCAGCAATTACTCGGGGCGATTGGGCTCCGAGTTGTTGTAATTGTAATTCATTGTGCTTGCTCGGCTGGCTAATCGATCCACTAGCGGAGATGAGGTGTTGCAAATTTCCCCTCACTCACACGCGCGGGCACACAGTGACGTAGGTCTGCCATATCCCGGCGGCTAGTCGAGCGGTTCCGTGACAGCGGACGTTCCCCGGGGCTCCAAGTCCGTGGAGAAATGGCAGTGAAAGCTCGGCTGCCAAACGGAGGTCAGAGACAAAATGCGATGATCGGGCATCGGTGGCGAATGTGGACCCTGATGGTGTGCCTCTCCTCGATCTTGATATTTTGCCTTCCGAGTAGCCCGAACCATGGTATCTACCAATCCTGCCCGACATCGGGCACGAAGAGAAGCATGTTTGACTAAGCCTCGCTGTGACACATGAGGGATGGGGTAGTGTCGGTTTTTTGGTAGCCGAGGGACATTTGGTACTGTTCGGCGAAAGCGCTGTCTTTTCGACCCCGATATAGATATATTGATTTCATGGCGAGGCGCCCCAAAAACTCAGGGTTGACACGAGATACCGTGCGGCAAATCCGAATTGGAACCCAAAAAGCCACAGACACCCTTTAGTTTTTGAGGCTTGAGTACCTTCTCTGATTGGGTTAATTGGTAGAGGGGGACCCCAGGTTCCTGTGGAAGATGGATGGAAGCGTGTTTAGAGGGAAATGTAAAAGGTGTGGTTGAGATCGACGCGGTGCAATCGAACCGGTGCCCACTCCCAGACTCGGATTAAAAATCGGTTCCGTGCTTTAAAGTGCTTTTCTCTTCGACGTGTAGCTGATACTCCTCCTCCCCCTCCTCATCCGCTCCCTCTCTCATCCCTCTCCCTTCCATGGATACCAATTCCCCTAGACTATCAAACCTCTCTGTCGTGCGTCTGACCTTCTCCGTGACCACCACACGTACTGACCTCATCCTCACATAGGGGAGTCCCGTTCCCTACAACACACCCAACCACAGCGTCAGCAAAGGTCGATATATCACCAGCTCCGATCCCCGGGGCTATGTGTGAGTACTCGTCTTACGTTGTCGTCCCCCATCTCGGCCGCAGTTTGACCCGGCCCCTGAAATCAATTAGACCCGTCTACGAATACCCACTCAACAACCAATGGATCATGATGGATGCTGACGACGGATACAGTAAGTGTATCCATCAACTCCACGACGCGTTCCACATCTTTCTGACACGCTTTATTCAACGCCGCAGTCCTATGGACAGGGATCTGGAAAGGTATGCCTACCACACACCCCCTCAAGAGTCGCTCGCTCCTCGGACTGACAGACTTTATCATGGTATTTCTCGTGGCTGCTTCTCTGAAAAGCTCTGGGGAATTCAAAAGGTCAGCATGTTTGATGGCGCAATCTAGTATACTATCTGTCTCTCACACGACGAACCCCAACTTGCACTTTGCCGCGTCAATCAACAGCCGACGTCTTACGGATGATTGAGGCTCAACCGGAGTTGGCGATGCAGCTGCGGCGCGTTAGAGGCGGGTATCTCAAGATTCAAGGAACATGGCTTCCATTCGATGTATGTTTTGACATCGGAACAAGTTCAGCCCTCCGTTGCTTATTGAAATTTTCTTGACAGGTTGCTCTCCGCCTTGCTCGCCGGTGAGCTCCCCGAAGTTCTTACGTGCCCAATGATCGATTTGGTACTAAATAACCTTTCATTTGCCGGTAGTGTTGCATGGCCAATTCGCGATGATTTAGTTCCCTTATTCGGGTCAGCCTGACGTCCTTTCTCCGTGTCAATTAACACGGTTGGAGTATTTTCGTTTCTGACGATGTTATCAATTGTTGTTAGGCCGACCTTCCCCGATAGCTGTCTTTCTCCTGACCAGCCAGGGTTCGGACAACCCATCGAGAACTTACAGAAGCGGAAACATAGGCGCGCGCACGTTAACAACGGTCCATCCACTTCCTCGACGGGTGGTTATACTGCGGGTCCCAATGGTGTTACTGGTCCTGATCGAGTCTACAAGCCATACTCGCCCACGTCACCGCCCGGTACCAATTCGCCAAATAACGAACGCTACCCAGAGCGCAGTCGCTATCGGGAGGATCCTTCGCCTTCCTCTTCGCCAGGCGCATATTCCCCCACGTTACCCAACAATCACGAGAGGACTTCGGAGGGTCAGGGTGGGCATCAAAAGTTCGCTCCTTACCCATCGACTGGCCCCACTCCAGATGCTGGACCTACTACCTATAATCACCGGCGCACTTCACCGGGTCATGCATCACAATCTTCTCGTCGGCAATCGTCTTCGACACATTCACGCGACCTACCTTCCATCTCCGCATTCTTACCGCGACCGACCAGCTCATCATCCAGCCGGTCAGATTTGCTGCCAAACATAGGATCTATCAGAGACATGGTCTCCAGACCCGAGCTGGATGCTAGCACGGTTTTGAAGCGGTTGAAGCTCGATGAAGCGCAGTGTAAAGTGGACCATCGATCCCCCGTCGTCGATTGGGTTCAGGAAGAAGGGGGGATCGCTCCTTGGGATGCCGCGAGTCACCTCTGTCAACAAAGACCGTCGTCGGGATCTGGGGATCTGTTCAGAACTCCGAACGACTCGCTGCGGAATGCGCGCCGCCCCGCAAGTCCGTTCTCGCGACCATTTCCCGGTGGCAGGTCCTCTCCCGCAGTACCCCAATACCGGCCGGGCGCTGACGCGTCTGGTCGGCCGGTGTACTTGGATAGGTTTCGATGATGGCTTTCACCGTCCCGAGGAGTGTGGAATGGAGAATCAAGATGATATAGATAAGTCATTGGATGGGGCTTCTCGAATTGAAAGACTCTTCTTGTGCACCCAGAAAGAACTCTTTCATCTTTTTCCCATTTATAATTATGTGTATTCAAAATGCATTCTACCATGTGTATAGTATAATCCGATCCTATGTATTACAATCACGATCTACGATCAGTCATGCGAGTTCTGATCTTTCACAAGGGCTTCTCGAATTGAGAGACTCTTCCTGTGTACCTAGACTCTTTATCTCCCCCATTATAATCATGTGTATTCGAAAGATATTCTACCACATGTATAGTATAATCCGACCATATGTATTGTGATTATCAGCCATGCGGGTCCTGATCTTTCCCAAGGCCTTGGGCCGAACATTGCCGTTGCGTGGGCAATGGAAGCTATAGACCGCGTGGAGACCTTGGTTATACCTGAACGCGCCTAAAATCGGTCCCTTGTCATAAAAACAATCTGGATATTCATTCCATCTTCGGACGAACAGAACGGACGGAACGGACTCGGAATCAGTCTTCAGGCGTCAGCGGTTCTTCTATCCCTTTACTCCCGCTACAGAACCCCACACAGCCAAAGCATTCTAGTCTCGACCGTCAACGGCGTTTCGCGATGAAGTTCAGGTGAGAGTGTGTGTTGGGACTCATATATGTATTTTTCCAATTCTTTGGTCTTCCTGAACGTTAATCCATATATATATATATTTAATACAGCAATTCACTCAAATTCAATGCCGTATCTGAATGGCTGGAGGAGTATATCAAGTTAGTCCGCCTCACTCTTGTGTTTGTAATACCGGGGTTATCGACGCTTCATGCAGTTATTCAGCGTTGAAGAAGAAGATGTATGAGCTCAGTCAGCAGTACGACTCGCATACCAGTGCGGCTAGGAGCGGTACCGCTGCTGAGCGCGCTGGGCTCCTATCGACGCCTGCGGACGCTTGCAATCTCCAATTCATACCGATGCTGGACGCAGAGTTGGAGAAGATCATTGCATTCTACCATTCGCAAGTGAAGGAAGTGCAAGACGAACTTGATGAGATCCAAATCATGGTCGAACAGCAAGAAGAGCGAGGCCTCATGCCAGCGTATCGAGATGATGATGACGACGACGACGAAGACGAGGATGATGACGACGAGGCCAATACAAACGAATCTGGAAAGAGCTCCCCTCGGCGGAAGAGGAGGAAATCCATGGGTGCGTTTTCCAAACGTGCTTCTAAATTTGGAAGCTCGAACCAAAATGTTCCCTCGGCGTGAATTTCGCTCATCATGTCAATCCCACTAGAATAGACGGCAGGCCCGCGTTATCGGAGCGTTCCTCTAATGGCGGCCGAAGACTCAGTACGGACAGTTACGACTATGACATGGAAGCCAGCGTACCGTCAATGAGACGCTCCGGTTATCTTCCCGAACAAGATCCATCAACTCGAGGCCATAGCATGTCCCCCCACTCCGCTTTAACACCCTTGGCGACCATGTTCCGTTTCGTTCGGGGAGGTGGAAGTACCGACGATGGCCAAGAGACGATATGGAATTCTCGGGCGGACTTTGCTCGGGATACGCGAATCGTGTACAAGAGGCGGCTCACGACCCTTTACCTCACTGCAACATCCTTGCGTTCGTATGTGGAACTCAATCAGACAGGGTTCCGGAAGGTCCTCAAGAAGTGAGTACGATCGAACCGAAATTATCAATACTCATTATTGACCCATCTAATTGTTTACTCCCCGAAGGTACGATAAGGTCACCCAGAATGAGGTATGGTAGTTCTAGATTTTTCTGCAAGGGAAATAGTCTCTAAAGCGTCCTCTATAGCTTAAGGACAGTTATATGCACGAGAAAGTGGAGCCTGCCACACCGTTCACCATAGACTCCAAAGACAAACTGAATAGTATCATCACGGGCATCATAACTCTGTATGCAAAGTGTGTCACGCGGGGCGACATGTCTGCTGCTACGAGGCAACTCAAGATCCATCAAAGGGAGCACGTGAGTCTAGCTCTCACAGCTGCATGTAGTTACTCATGTATAACTGCCCTCAGATCGTATGGGAAAGGGATACAGTTTGGAAACAGATGATCGGCAGAGAGCGACGAGGTGAAGGGAGCGGTCAAATGAAAACGCTCGGCGCCTCCGCTTCATCCGTCGAAGAGCCGTTGATTTCTGTCCCGACGCCTGTTGGACGGTTCAAGATCACCTCTAGAGGTATCTCATTGGCCGTTGCGCTTACTGTCTTCATCGGGCTGCTTAACTCGTCCGTCATCGACGAGGAGGAAGCGAACCGTTGTTTCTCCATATTGTGCTTTTGCACGGTCCTTTGGGCGACAGAGGCCATCCCACTCTTCGTCACGAGTATGATAGTGCCCTTTTTGGTGGTCATTCTTCGGGTCACACGGACAGAGGGGACGGATGAACAGCCGCCCATTAGGATGTCGACCCATGATGCAACGAGGTAAAATAGTACCTCTCTGTTCATTGGCATGGCGTGCCGGGAAAATGCTGACCAAAATTCCTGACAGATACATATTCTCCATAATGTTTTCACCCACCATCATGCTCTTGATCGGTGGTTTTACCATCGCGTCTGCATTGAGCAAAACAAATATTGACAGGATTATAATCACCCGAGTGCTCAGCTTGGCTGGAACGAGGCCTAGTATTGTACTACTCGCGTTTATGCTGGTGTCTTGCTTTGCAAGGTGAGGTTTGCATGATTCAATGGACAAGTAACTAAATCGCCATTGGTTTTGGTGTTTACAGCATGTGGATCAGGTATGTGCTATATCGCGTGTAAAGGCGAATGCAATCTTACAAGTTATGCTTGATAGTAACGTGGCAGCACCGACCCTATGCTTTACGCTCGTTAGAGTAAGCACTCATATTCAAAGCCATAACATCCAGCTTTACTGATGATTTCATCAGCCTGTATTGCGCAACTTGCCCGCTGGGTCCAGATTTGCGCCATGCGTTATTGTGAGCGACGCCAAGATGTTCTATCCGTTTGAATCTGACAAAGAAATGATTTTCTAGTTGGGAATTGCACTGGCGGCAAACATCGGAGGTCAGAGCTCCCCCATTTCGTCACCACAGAACCTTATCGCCATCGGAGGCATGGATGTGCCGGTCGACTGGTTGGGATGGTTCGCTGTGGCACTGCCTGTTTCCGGTGTCTCCATCGTCCTCATCTGGCTGCTACTGCTTGTCACCTACAACCCTGGCAAAACTATTGATGGCGAAGACTTGATCATCAAGCCTATCCGAGCGACGAGGGAGAGATTTACTTTCAAGCAGTACTTCGTCACCGTTGTTTGCATTGTTACAATCGGATTATGGTGTTTCGAGCATGGTCTCGAGCGGTACCTTGGAGACATGGGTATCATCGCCATCCTACCCGTGGTTGCGTTCTTTGGAACTGGCGTATTAAAGAAGGTGTGTTGTAGGAAATGGAGTAATCGATTCACACTGACCACCTCTTTTCTTTTCTTTTCTCCATCTGCTATAGGCCGACTTCGACCAGTTCTTGTGGACTGTAGTATTTCTCGCCATGGGTGGTATCGCACTGGGAAAGGCTGTGACGACAAGTGGCCTGCTGGAGAAGATGGACATCTTGATTCGCCAAATGGTTTCGGGACTGTCCATGTACTCTGTCGTATTAGCTCTGTCCTTTGTCGTTATGGTAAGTCCTCAACATCTGTCCATCGTAACACATCCTGACTGATCTGAACATTGCCTAGGTTGTATCCACATTCATCAGTCATACGATCGCCGCTGTGCTACTCGTACCCATCGCCAGCGAGGTTGGAAATAACCTACCAGGAGGATCAGCGAGGCTTCTCATCTTCATTACCGGCCTTGTATCATCCGCGGGCATGGCGTTGCCTGTGTCAGGTTTCCCCAATCAGACGGCGTGAGTTATACTTGCTGTGACCCTTGCCTAGGCACGATGTTGATTTACCTTCGATGGACTCCTTGTCTAGCGCCTCACAAGAGGACGAAGTGGGCAATCTATATTTGACAACCGGCGATTTCATGAAAAATGGTGTGCCGGCAAGCATCATGGCAACGATGGTGGTTGTTACTGTGGGTTACTCACTCATGAAGCTGACAGGGTGCGTAAAGAATACTCGCGTCAGCGTTTTTTATGCTGATAATCTTTATGTAGGGTTTGATATCATTATAGATTTGGATTTCGTTTGCTGGAATATGGACGGTTCGAGATTATGTTCACGGATCACGCGCCCGGCGAAGATGACATACAGGATACTAAGATTGATTGTGCGGGATCGTCTGAGACGATACACTAAGAAACACGGGATACAACAGCATGCGGATCGTGAGTGGTCGTGCAAGGGGACTGAAGGCGTGACAGTCGTGAGTCAAACGGGATACAGATGGTAACGAGGTCATGGGGCGATACAGTGAACTGGGGACAGAATTTCGAAACGCTATTTAAGATCAGCGAACAAGAAAATAGATGGCGAAGCCTCTCATCACAAGACTCTGCCCACAATACGCTTGAAGACGACACGCATGACAACGGAACAAACCCCGAGACCGACTAGCAGCACATAAGAGGGTAATCCAGTCAATGATGGATCTTCGATCAGATCATCCCCAACAACCGTGACGTCAGTGTCTTTGGTTCGCATAGGTACGACGTGATTGGATCCCGTGGTTGACGACAAGGAAAGTGAGCCGAAAGATGAGAAGGCCGATTCATCGACGTCATCTATCCCTGGCGACGACTGAAGGCTCGCAGTGTTCGTAGACTGTTCGAACTCTTTTAGCCGTTGGGCAACTTCTTCACGCTCACGTTCCCGCTCTGTGTCCCGTAACTCCATCTCTTCTAACCTCCTTTCAACTTCCTCCAGCCTTGTGCGGAATTCCTCCAGGAGCAGTTCTTGGCGAGCATTATCCTCAACCGCGGCGTCTGGCACGACCACCGGCGAGTCTAATTCGTATTCATCGTCCGTGCTGATGGCGACGTCTGCCATCGTCCTCGCAGATACTGGTGCTGGGATAGGATCGAAAAGACCAATGACGCTCGCTCGACCACCACTCGCCGCTGCGACAGATCCCTTCGACCGTGTAGGACTCGTCCCAGGGCTAATCAACGACGGCAGCTGATTCGCCTTGCGCGAGATCGATCTCACCGACTCGAAAACCTTCTTTGCCGTTGACCTTCTGGCGGCGTTTGTAGTCTCATTGCCGCCATTCCCATCTTGCTCCAGCCAGGCATTCGCGCCAGAGGGATCAATGTTGGCCAGCAACTCTGAGATCGTCTGTTCTTCCTCTCCCTGCTCCCTTCCTTCGCCGTCGTTCGAGTCTGGCGCATTTTCAAAGGTGACTTCAGCGATGTAAGAGAGGTTCTTCCGTCTGCGGGCGCTGCTAGTGGCGGAGAGGATGATCGTTTGGGATGGGGTGCTGTGGCGAGTGGGTGTCTGTTGCGCTTGGCTATTGAGCGGGCCAGGTGGGGTGTTATCGTCTCCTGCAGCAGAGTAGGAGGGCGGCGGTGTTTGAGGAGGAATGGCCGGGGACGATGGGACGGAGGGTGTGTGATCCTCTATGGGAGCGATAATCGTACCGGTCGAAGGGCCGGGCGTCTGCCGCGGCGGGAGCACCACTGATGATTGTTCAACATCAGCCCCGTCTTGAACTTCGTCGACATCCTCACGGTCTAGGGCATGCGTCAAGCCTAGCGCTTGAGTAGCATCATCCATGTGCAATACCTCTCCTTCGCTGGGAGATCGGAGGTCTTGCTCTGAAGGACACGGGCTCAGGGCCCCAGGACTTCTGTCTGATCCACCAGAGGGCGACAAGGCGAAACCAATATCGCAGTCTTCGTCGTCGGCCATACTACTGCCGGAGCAACTACTGGCGCTCCGCTCATAGTTCGCCACAAGGCCCTTGACTTTGCCTGCCCGCTTCCTGCTGAGCGAGATATTTATGTCGCGATGGCCCCATCCGCCACCAGTTTCGTCATCGGAATGTGCAGAATCTGGCTCCGCGATGGTATCGAGGACGAGCTTGAATGGTTCTGTTATCGAAGCGGGGAGAGACTTGTGTTTCGACCGCCTGCGTGCAATAGCGTTCCTATTGTAGTCTTCCTCTTCTTCCTCTCCCTCTTCTTCTGGGACGGTGGAGCCGAACCCCCAGATCCTACCTTGTACAACATTCTGTCGAAGTGCACGGGAGGCGTTGAGGAGCGCTGGCCGCCATAATTGATTCATCCCCATACTAAAATGACGAATACGGAAGCTTTCAGTTGACGGTATATAGGAGCGATTAGTAGTGGGACTTTGCACGCACTCCTCAAGATCGCTGTCGGTTAAACGGAGGAAAACACGACCACTAAGTTTCTGGTTGACGACGAAGGTAGCGACGTCACGGATGACAGGGAGAGGTAGAGCGCCGCCGCCTTTGATTCGAAGCGCGGACGATAGGTAAAACGCGAGATTTGTGGAGGTCCATAATTTAGGATTCGGCTGAGACCAGAAGTCAGTTGATATTGTCAGTTGCTTCAATTGATAAGGATGATGCGCACCGGAAGATCATCAAGCTTGGTTGGGCTGTCGGGGACCCGAGTCGGCATGGATGGCAGGGTGTCGCTCCTACGCAAACGGAGCCTCACATTCCCAGGATTTGGACTTCTTGCTGGACTGGGGCTCAGGGGTGGCATCATCAAGAGCTCCTGTCGCTCTGGTGTTTTCGGTGTCAATGGAGGTAAAGGCAAAGAGGGTGGCACGGCACTGTGGCTCTTAGTCTTCTTGTGTCCTCTCCCTTGACTCCGTCCCAAAGCCGGGGACGAGGGCCCAATCGCTGTGTGCATTGAGGGCTTGTGCACCGAGCCAATTGAGTTAGACCGCGTCAAGAGTGAGGAGGATGTAGTCCGGATAAGATAAGGATGATCATGCCGTGCTATGTCCTTCTCTGAAGTGGAATTCTTCATAATTGGGATGGGCTGATGCGTAGCCGAGCTGGAGGAGGTGCTGGTCGGGAAAGGTTGAGCCATTTCAGTGTCGACCAACCAGAGATTCGGCTGCTAGTGGTCGGGTAGATTATCGAGCTCCAAATGTAGTGTAAAGAATGTCGATGGCACGAGTCGCGCCTGGTGTTGTGTGATGGATGTCGGGTTCAAAGCAAGGAGGATACCAGAAACGTAACTGCCGGAATTCAACCTTTGGTTTGGTTTGTGCCATCGACCCGACCGCTTCCATTGACTAGCCAGCTGTAGCTAGGGCGTTTCTTAATGGCTTGGATAGTTGCACCCCAGTTCCTTCATATCTGTTATGAAAGCGTCGTACACGCCACCTGAGAGCGCCTCCATGCCCAGCGTGTGGAGACTGGCAGAGACGATTCGCCCATGTGGTAGTCCTTAATCACATCAAGATAACCCCATTTAGTTATCAAACTTCCAGCACTTGACCCTTTCCGTGGCTCAGGTATACTGGCTCGAGCCGGCTCGCATCTTGACTTGATCCGACGCATTACTACTAAGGGGCATTTGGTGATTGGTGTGTGATTTACCCGGATCGAGCGATGCCGTGGGATGCGGACCGAGGGAGTGGTGGTTCAGATCTGAAGATTATTTAGCCCAGCATCATCTCTAATCTCTCCCCCATCGCCATCTCTCCCCCCAAAACACTGTCTTAAACCATGTCCTTCCAAGCTGACGAGGCCGACCAGCTCTGTGTCAACACCATCCGTGCTCTCGCTGCCGATGTCGTCGGCAAAGCCAACTCAGGGCATCCAGGTATGCAGTCCCTGTGTCATTGAAGACGCGTCTCCCAAGAGATCCGCGCTCACATATGTCTTAATCAACCAGGTGCACCGATGGGTGAGCTTACACTGAGTCTTTGCTGCATCGATCACCGAATCTGATGCTGTCATTCAGGAATGGCACCCGTCGCCCACGTCCTCTTTTCGCGGTGAGAGCTGTCACAATTGACTCGCTCAATTTGTACTTACATAAGGATACGTGATTCAAGGTTTATGACGTGCAATCCTAAGAACTCTCACTGGTTCAACCGGGATCGCTTTGTGCTTTCGAATGGGTTCGTATCCTGTCGCCCTGCTTAGCTCTGTGATGCTTGACTCATTCGTGGACACCTCGATATTCATATCGCATCATTTGCTTCCTCAGCCACGCGTAAGTCCATGGATCACCTTCCGGCTTGCTCATAGTTGACTAACTCGTCGACTTCAATCAACAAGTTGCGCGCTGCTATATATCATGCTTCACTTCCTAGGCTACAAGCTTTCCATGGACGACTTGAAGTCATTCCGTCAGGTTGACTCGTTGACTCCAGGTCATCCCGAGGCCTCTCATACCGATGGTCTGTCGTTGCAATACGGTAGTGATGCCCTCGGTACATACTCATCCGATCGATCTTGCCAGGTGTTGAGGTCACCACCGGCCCGCTCGGCCAAGGCTTTGCCAACGCCGTCGGCTTGGCGATTGCTCAAGCTCATATGGCTGCTTTATACAACAAGGATGGCTTCGATATCTCCAATAACCACACCTTCGGTTAGTTCTCACCCCTGCACGGAATCCGGACCCGGCCCTTAATGTTTCGCCCTCTCTCCCTATAGTTTTCTTCGGTGATGGCTGCTTGATGGAGGGTGTTGCATCAGAGGCGGCGTCGCTTGCTGGTCACTTGCAGCTCGGGAATTTGATTGG
Source organism: Tulasnella sp. JGI-2019a (assembly GCA_019633535.1). Taxonomy (NCBI): domain Eukaryota; kingdom Fungi; phylum Basidiomycota; class Agaricomycetes; order Cantharellales; family Tulasnellaceae; species Tulasnella sp. JGI-2019a. The sequence continues at coordinate 340,080 of WSUE01000010.1, forward strand.
TGTAAGTTAGCCCTGACATTTCCGGGGCCGTCGCTGATTGCCATTCTTTTCAACAGATCTACGACGACAACCGTGAGTATATACGCCCTTCAGAGAGCATTCACGGCTCATGTGCGTGCGTGTAGATATCTCCATCGATGGCGACACCAACTGCGCGTTCACCGAGGATGTCAACAAGAGGTTTGAAGCCTACGGATGGCACACACAAACCGTCCTTAACGGCGATACGTAAGTAACTGCTTGAGTGGATTCGCCAATTGCCACGTAACTAAGATAAAATGCTCTTTTAGTGATTTTGAGGCGATCTACAACGCCATCGTTGAAGCGAAGAAGGTGATAGACAAGCCATCGATCATCAAGCTCAGGACGATCATTGGCTACGGTTCAAAACAGCAGGGCACTCACGGCGTCCATGGCTCTGGTATGCCTATATCCTATGCGCCTTGTTGTGGGTACTCACCTTATTCTCCTCTCTTGGCTTAGCACTTAAGGCCGATGACATCGCACAATTGAAGGTCAAGTTCGGTTTTGACCCTGAGAAGAAATTCAACGTCGACGACAAAGTGTATGAGTTGTATGCGAACATCGCCAAACGTGGTGCAGAGAAGGAGGCCCAGTGGGAGGCTTTACTCAGGGAATACGTCCAGAAGTTCCCTACGGAGGGTAAGGAGCTTGAGAGGCGGATCAAGAAAGAACTTCCCGATGGTGAGACAATCAGACCTGCCCCTAAATGTCTGTAACTCACCCCTCATCTTATCCAGGCTGGGAGAAGCTGCTGCCTGTCTACACACCACATGACAAGGCGCAGGGCTCGCGAAAGTACTCCGAGATCCTTCTCCAAGCCATCTGCTCCAAGATCCCCGAGCTCATGGGTGGTTCTGCGGATCTCACTGGAAGCAATCTCACACGTGTCAAGGAAGCTGTCGACTTCCAGCCCCCATCTACCGGATTGGGAACCTACGCGGGTACTTACATCAGATATGGGGTTAGGGAACATGGTATGGGTGCCGTCATGAACGGTCTGGCTGCATATGGAGGAATCATTCCTTTCGGCGGCACCTTCTTGGTTAGCACACTGATTGCTCCCCTGAAAGTCATGCATCTCTGACCTAAGATCGATCCCCCCTGACCGTAGAACTTTGTCTCCTACGGTGTTGGGGCTGTTCGGTTGAGTGCCCTGTCGCAACATCAAGTCATTTGGGTAGCCACGCACGACTCCATTGGACTGGGCGAGGATGGGCCCACCCATCAGCCCGTTGAAGTTGCCGCTCATCTCCGCGCCATCCCCAACCTTCACTTCTGGCGTCCTGCCGACGGTAACGAAGTCTCCGCCGCTTACCTCGTCGCCATGAAATCCCAACATACACCATCCATTATCGCCCTCTCCCGCCAGAACCTCCCCAACCTCGTCAACTCTACGATCGAGCATGCTGCCAAAGGTGGTTATGTCCTTCATGACGTCGAGGGTGGCAAGGAGAACCTCAATATCGTGTCCACTGGATCTGAGATCCAGATCGCAGTGGCAGCTGCGGAGATCTTGGAGAAGGAGGGTATCAAGACTAGGATCATCTCATTGCCCTGTTGGGAGGTCTTCGAGGCCCAACCCAAAGAGTATCAGTTGGAGGTCTTCCGAAGTGGCTCACCATATCTCAGCTTGGAGGCGTATTCTACTTCGGGATGGCAGAGGTATTCGCATGAGGTTAGCATCATCGGGTCATCCCTATAGTGATCTCTACCTAATTTTTCTTTCATTAACACAAGTCCTATGGAATGACCGCATGGGGAGCGTCTGGTCCGTATGAGAAGGTCTACGAGAAGTTCGGCCTTACTGGACCCAGTACGTCCAACGGATCATAACCCACACCCAAGATATTTGCTCACCCTTCCTCCATCTTCCTCATCGCAGATATCGCCGCAGTCGGCAAGAAGGTCACTGAGTTCTACCAGAAGAAGGGCGGCGAGGTCATCAGCCCACTGTTGCACGCTCTGTGAGTCGGGGTTCTTAGGCCGTATCATGAAACAGGATGGACAAGGTCTTTTGGAAGGTGGTGTCTTGAAAGCTGCATTGTCAAAGTAAATGATACATAGAAAAAAAATCGTCCTTTGCATCGAGTGTGTTGTATCAGAAAGACCTGGACGACGAAAAGGCTTGAAGCACTTCCAGAAGCTCAGTACCAGGCTTCTACGCGATCATCTGGTACCGATGAGGTTTGGCCGGAACGGTTGAATCAACGCAGAAGAGCAGAAAGCATTTCAAATCGAAGTAAAGGTGCAAAAACAAACCCTTCTGAGCGACGGAGGGGATGCCATTTTCATAACCAGTGGGGTCGACAAAACAAAACAAGGCAACAAATGGTTCACAAGGTAAATTTCCTCAAAGCGGCCCGAAACATGAGACCTTCCTTGATTGTCATGCCCGACAACACCTCGATCCTGAGCATAAACTCTCTCTGGTCGCCAACTTCCATGTCACGGAGCTGTTCCAGGTGGTCTTTATGCCGGCCTTGCGGAAGCTGTCAACGTAGATGTCCATCGGGGGATTGATGCGGGATAAGAACGCTTCAACCCTGTCCTTGATAGGGGCTCCGGTCGGCTAGTAGACCCTTCGGGGTGCCTTTCGCGGAGGTTCGTCTTCGTCAGAGGAAGAGACATAAGTTGGATCTCTTTTTTTGCTCTTTGAATGACGCGTTGAGCGGCGCTATGGCGATATAGATTAGCGTCAAAGTGCGATAGAGGTTGAAGTCCATAACTCGCCTTCTTTACCACAGATGCTACAGGATAGCATTCGCCGTCGTCGTCCACTTTGTCTCCATTGCGTTCGCCTTCTGAGATGACCTCTTCTCCCTTTAAGCCTCTAGCGATCCCCTTTGACGGTCTGATCCCCTCACATGTCCCTCGCACTTGCCGTTTAATACTGTATTTAATATACGTCCCGACCCCCGTAAAGTCTCCGGATGGTGGGTTTGCTCTGAGTAGGTGATTGAAGGTGTTCCCAACAAGGAGATAGTCATTCAATGGATCGTCCCTATTGCGATAATCGTTCGTGATGGCGTTTCGGCAAGCCAATTTGCTGATATCGAACGCATCTTAGATGAGATGTTTCGAATATCCTTCTTCATAGAGGATTCGCATTTGAGCGCGATCGAGCCGTGTGCGCTTCATAAACATTCTGCGTGGCATCTGGCCGATCAGTAGGATGGTTCTTTTCGTCGTGACGTCACAGGGGCGTCGTCAATCGAGGTACGAGAACGTGCCGAGTGACTGAATGATCGAAAGTGATCCCATACTCGTATTAGGAAGCACTGTGTAGACCTTGGGTTTGGCGAGAAGGTTGCCAAGTGTCTCTAGAGTCAAACGCTCGAATCGACACATAAAAGCAGAAAGTATTTCGAATTCTGTATATGGAAGTAAAAGCGCATAGACGAACTTCTTCGAGCTACGGGAGGGGTATCGCGCATGGAACCGACAAAACAGGGCAAGATAACGAACGGTGATTAAAGGTCCAAGGTAAACTTTCTCAAAGCGGCCCGAAACATCAGACCTTCCTTGATCGTCATGCCCGAAAGCTCCTCCATCCTGAGCATAAACTCTCTCTGGTCGCCAACTTCCATATCGCGGAGTTGTTGGAGGTCCTTGGCGGTCTTTATGCTGGCCTTGCGGAAGGCGTCAACGTAGCTGACCATTGGGGGGGGGGGGGGGGGGGGGTGGGACAGAACAACGCATAAACGCGGGACGGGATGGGAG